>JARYZH020000002.1:14366478-14807908 GCA_030021035.2 Notholithocarpus densiflorus
CCCCCCCCCCCCCCCCCCAAAAAAAAAGGAGAAGAAAATTTCGGAAATGGTGGGGGAACATAATTGAAAGCTTCCTTTGAAGACTTATAAGAGGCGAGGAAAGGTTGGTTCAAGTTCTCAAACGATAATTTGGGATGTTTTGCATGATGGAAAGCTCTCTTGGAACATTTCTTAGCTATTCCATCTATTAGAAAGTTTCTGTTCTACTTGTAAATAAGTTTCCCAAGTTTTATTGTGTCAAGGGTAATCTGATAGTTTTTCAGATTTTGTATAATGTGTTGGACTAAGGACCATATGTCTTCTTGGTTTAGAAGTTCTTAATTACTTTTATTTGTTATTGGGAATCCTTTAGGGGTACTAGTCTTTCTAGAAAAGGTTTTGGGAATCCTTGTACTAGCCATGGTTTTGAAACCAACAGCCATCAAATTAGCTTTTAAATTATCAAACCTTACCAAAACCCTTAAGCATTAACACCTATTAAATAACCCTTCAAAATCTCATAAAAAATCCTTTTAGTGCCGAATTTCTAAAGATCCTTCATCAGAATATCTCTATCTTATTCAATTGTTTTGTTAGGAACTTCTTAAAATTTATTTATTTATTTAATTTTTTTTAGAAAGTCCTACTTAGTAGGAAAGATAAGAAAAAGGCATTCCAATTTTATTCTTTCCCCAAAAAACATAAAAACCTATAAGCACAAATAGATATTGGTTATTGAAAAAGTCCTACTGATCTGAGCTCAATTATTGGTTATTAATTTCATTTTACTTTCCCGGGTTTTGTTAGAAAAATAATATTATTTTATATATAATTATTAAAAATGGTGTTCTGGGAAAATTATTTTGGAGAATAGTCTTTTTTGAAAATCGTGTTTTAAAAACATAATTTTAAGTATTGAAATTTCAAATTTTTCACTGAATTCATGTTTCCAAAACACAAATTCAGTGTAAATGTGTTTACCACAACACTATTTTTAACAATTAATAATACAATAAAAATAATTTTCCCAAAAAATCCTTACTTTCCCTTTAGGGCAAAAATTCTACCAACTTAAAGCGCAAAAACCCATGTACCAATAAAAATAATATGAATAAATTAATATTGCCGAGTAAGTCATTCCGAACCTTTAGAGCCAAATTACCACGACACATAACTTGATCTTTAACTTGACATTTATTGCCAAGTAAGTCATTCCCACCTTCACCTGTATACTCAACTTCCTCTGACTTGTCAACATCATCTTCATATTGGCCAGACAAGACAATTGAAACAGCAACTGGCAACATAATCTCTTTTTTTTTTTGCTGAATAACTGGCAACATAATCTTCTGACTCCTGAACTCTTCCTGCAATAATCCAAGAGATAATTAAAGAAAGATTAAAACTATAAACTCACAATGTATTCCATCTAGGAAAATTCTTAGGTAGTCCCGGAGTACAGTGAATTGGTGCTCCCTCCTCTCACATTCATGGTGGACCCCACCATGAATTTAATGAGCGGACCCCACCATGAATGTGAGAGGAGGGAGCACCATTCTCCGTGCTCCGGGAGTACCTAAGAATTACTCTTCCATCTAAGTTTACATAGAAACAACCAATTAAACAATCGTGAAAGCCACTCAGCACCATGGCGTTGTAATATGTATTATTGGTTGCTTATCCGACATTCAATTTTTAACAAAATAGTTTGGGGTTATCCTTTACTATAAAGATAATCCAAGGCCTTTTCATCCATCATCGTGATCTTGGCAGGACATTTCAATTTCCTTAGCATCCCATGCACCTAAATCTTCACCATTTTTACAGAAAGTTTCAATTATATTGAGTTTAACATATTCTTAGAAACTTTATCACTGACCATATGCTTGGATGCCATTAAATTACTGTTGTATACACTCTTTACTAATCAAATTCCGCAGAATTCCTGATTACTTTTAGATACCCTACCACTTTTGAAGATTCTCCAGTATAATCAATTCCCCTCAAACACTGCCCATGAAGACCAACAGCCACCATTGCAGCCCGGGAAGAGAATTGATGTCCAACATTAATACCTACATTAATAAAGGTAATAACAAAAATTAGATTAAAAGTTTGGAGATGCCATAAAACAATTAATGTAATTTATAAAAGAATAGATAGCAAATATCTACACCCCAACAGACAACTGAATTTCACGAACCTGGTAGATGACCTATTTTCTTGCTGTACAAATTTTTTTTTGAATTCAGCATCTGCCATAATTCACAAAGCAAAACAGTAAGGAAATGAAGTAACAAAGTAGACCAGAGTTACTCTACACTATAGTAAATCAAAGTAACCAGAAATGTTCACATATAGGAAAAAAATAAAAGTTACAAGCCTGCTTAAATATCATTTTCAATACAATAATTTACTACTTTGAAACATTAACCTAGTATTGAAATTAAGATATGCAAAAATTGATCAATATGAGTGTGTGGTGTCCACAAGAAAAATAAATTTAATGGCATTATATTTACTATTATGCAATACTGTAAGTAAAAAAAATTTAAAAAAAAAAAAATGTTACAAGAAACAACGAAATTTAAGGAGAATGCCTATCAGCTCTATGTACGCACTTATGCATGCATTAAAGTAACCCTTTTCTTCTCTCCAAGAATTTTCAAACGTCATCAGTATCAAAATGCATTTGTGTACTTGCCAATGAGTCCTCAACCCATAATAATTGGAGGGGTAAGGTTACCGGTTCAAAACCCATTATGTGTCTTTGAAACTTGCCCAAAAAAAAAAAAGCTTTACCCATGCACCAAATGAAACAGGAAGTATGTGACAAAGATAAATTCAAGCCAGGTCAAAGAGATCTTTGACAATATTTATTAAGCCACCATATGCAAATTGTACAGCTATTAAGACTCTAGAATGCAGCTATTTGCAAGTTTAAAATGCACCCCTACCTGATAAGGGACATTTCTAACCTGATATGATTTCGGCATTATCATGATTTTGTAACTATGCATCAGACCATTGGCAATAATACCAGTTCAGAGAAGTTTTTCAGTTTCATTGGTAGCTAAACCATAGTTCTTGAATAACAAGTATGATTGATTATTAAAGCCATTGGATAATGTAGATAGTGTACAAGTAATATATGTGTAACACATAATCCAGCAACTTGCCTCAGAAATAGCCTTGAGATCAGGTCGCCTGGTACATCTCTTAGCATGACCATCACATGCATTCCCGTTCTGCAAAAATTTGTAGCATTAATGTAAATAACCATAAAGATCAATAATCACCAAGAATAAGTAAGGCCATAGATACATTATGTGATTTTAAATGCATGAATTGGCCACTTGAAAAGAGCTAGCATGGAAATTAGAAGATTATAAAGAACAATTAAAACAACAAAATACTACCAGAAACCTTGAATCCAATAAGGGATGCAAATTAAAGAGTGCACGTGTAATTACTGATAATAATAATTAAAAAAAAGATTATTTAATAAGAAATTTTAGCAATCATATAAATCCTAACAATGAATTATGTCTCACATGAAGGTCAAGTTGAAATGGATTGATCAATAGGGTGCTTGGCCTATTCACATGTAAAGGTTCATCCCATATACACAAACGAAGTAGTGCAACTAAAGCCTTGTGTAACAAACTGAGAAGCATATTGCATATCAAGATCATACTCACAGGTGGCCAGCCTATTGACATTTAAGGCCTCAAACCACATACAAAAATGAAGTAGAAGAACGTCTAAAGCCTAGTGTAACAAACTCTAGAAATTCAACATCAATTCTGTGGTTTCTCCAAAACTGCCAATAAATAAAACTAAATTAAGAATTAAAAGTGAAAGAGAGCAAAAGGAAGTGCAAAAGACTAGAACTTCTTCAGCAAATTGACCAAAACTTTCATAAAAGTAACCAAGTGAAAGAAATTGAAGTTCATGATTCTCACATTATTTTCTGAACCATTAGAAATGTGCACATCATCCTTAGGCTTAAGGCATCTCTTCTCCTCTTCCTGTGTAAAGCATAGACAGGCTATGTAAAAAAAAATTTGCTAACTCAAATTATTAAAGTAGCCAAAATATAGTCCTGTGCACAAGTATTAGAATTTTGCAGATATACTGGCCTTAGCTTTCTTGCATCTATACTCTTCTATCAACATGCACAGACAGGCTAAGAGTAGACAAAGAAAGGAACTTGCAACTTATCTATTCCAGACTAATCAAATCCAGCGCATATGAAAAAAATTAAAAGATGTTTAGGTCACTGCAGGATTCTTAATCATTTCAATTTCAAAAGATTTATATTGTAAATTAGTCAAAAGAAAAATATCTCAGAATTCAGAAAAGAATACATGTGGCTGACCATGGCTAATATGTTGAGGATTCATAGCCAATCCCAAAAATTTGGGACTAAGGTTTGGTTATTGTAAATTTAACAATAACCACTAGTTGTGTTACATTATGTGTGCACTACATTTCCTATTATGTGGGACTAAGGCTTGGTTATGTGTGCCCAAAGGAATTATAAAGCCTTACTGATACAACAGACAGCTTGGTATGATCTATCTTAGAATGCAAAAAGCATTTAGTTCAGAACAATGTAAGTAAGAAGTTAATATGGGAGACTCAAAAAAGATAGTAACAGTAATATTATGTTAAAGTACTGACATCATTGGTTTACTTGTACCATTACACAATGGCCATTTATGAAGCTAATACTACATTTCCTATTACAGTGCAGTTTCTTCTCTAATTTATTAATCCTCAACTATTGTAGACATGTCCATCTTCAAACTTTCCCTGTTTTCTTTCATCTAGTTCACTAGCGAGCTAATATAAAAGAAATGTTTAATGATAGAAAGTTCAACAACAACAACAACAAAGCTTTAGTCCCAAAATATTGGGGTCAGCTATGGATCCTCAACATATTAGTCTAAAGACATCTTGTATACTATAAGTGCAATACATACATATATATATATATATATATATATACGAAAATATAAACACGTGGAAATTATATAACCACCTGAACAAAGCGAAGGTAAAGTGTATCGAAATCCCTTAATGTCATTGTCACCCTCATAGAATCACTGACTACTCGAGCATCGCCATTGTTACATCCTGTCTCCAGATCACTTCTACAACCAATGTCTTCCACAGGCACAACTTCGGTCTCTTTCTTGCTAACTTGATCTTTGAGGTCATCTGATAACCTCTTTCTCTTACTACCATAGGATGTCTTTTGTTCAAGCCTTGGGCTAACCCTTCTCTGCATGTTTTGCAGTCGCAGGCTGCGTCGCAATGGTTCAATTTTTTTAATGCATTGGGCAATATTCTTCCTATCATCAGCTAGCACTTTATTTTGATTGCACGCCAAGAGGTCATCACCTAATTCCTTTAATATAGCCATTGATTATAGACAATATCACAGCCTGCATTCATAAAAAGGATCCCTCTTTTAATAATCCGATAGACATCTCTGTTAGAAACACCTACTTCAGACCCCTCACCGAAAGGCCAAACATGATCATTAACACCAATAGAGAACATATTTGGTAAGCACAAAATTTCACAAATAAAAAAATATGCCAAAACCAGAGCATTGGCTTAAAACACCACTAAGAACATTCATTAGTTTAAGAAATAATATAGGTCATGGCAAATCTTTAAAAAAAAAAAGGAATGAATTTGCTTAAACATGCTAGCTACTCCATAGCGATTTACAAAACAGTTGCTAATTTATAATAAAATTCTCAATTACAATTAAAACAACAAGGCATACAAAAAAAATATATGATTTTCCACCCAACCAAACATCCAGTAAATTTTACCGCGAAACTGTGATCAGATCATAAACTAAAGAAAAAAAAAAAAAAAAAAAAAACCAGGATTAGTACCTGAAGAAGATTAATAGCGCAGAGAGCGAGAATAACAGATGAGAGTGAAGTGAAGGAGTGTGTCTAGGGTTTTTAAAAGGAGTAACGAACTTTATAAAGGCAAGTTTGAAAGAGCGATATCCGCGGGAAGAGAAGGGTGCCATCACGTCACTTTATACGGGATTTTTTTTTTTTTTTTTTTTTTTGCAAATTAAGGGCTCGTTTGGTAGAGGAATTTGAGTAGTATTGTTTGCAGTTTTTTGAAATACGTGTGAATAAAAAAGTGTGTAAAAATGTGTAATGTTGTTTAAAAATTAAAAATGGGTGTTTGAAATGCCCTACCAAACGAGCCCTAAACTTTTGCATTTTAAAATATCATCAGTGTCTTGGTTATACTTTACTCCTTAAATCATCGAAATCAACAATTGATCTCCCAAATCAACAATTTTGTTGTACTTATCTCCGTATCATTTATTTTTTGCTGTTAATTCTTACCAAAAATATAATTATGTACAAATAATGTGGAACCATAATTTAACATTTTAGGAGTAGAATTGTAATTTTGATTGTTGGATTTTCAATTACTTTACATGAATCAAATCTGAAAGTCTTAATGATCAAAAAAACAATATGTTATGAGCTCAAATTAAATGATTAGATTGAAAGACACTGTGAAATTAAATTTTAACGGTTGAGATGCATCCTCACGATTAAATTTAATCACGTGTCATTATGATCAAATTAATTTTGATTGGTTCAGTGAGAAATGAATTTAAAATTAATGATGTGTTATAATCGTATTGGATTAAACTTAAAACAATCATAAGGAAGTACACAATTGATGATTTAGACTGTCAAATATTAAAAAGCCCTAATTAATTGGTGAAATTGACTTTTTAATATAGATAATTAGGCAATAATTTGGGGCTAATTAATACTGAAGTCAATTATATATGGCTTAAAATTTGCCAGAATCCTGGTATTTCTACGATTTTAATTTTAAAAAGGAAACAATGTGGTTGTTACTAGGTTCCTTTCTTGTCTTCTAATCCTACCAACCTTGAGCCAGCTCACCTACCCCTTCTAGTCAAAGGCACCCCCATTCTCCTAGAGCTCTAGAGGAAGCAAAAAAGAAAAGGTCATGTACATCTGATTTTCCTAGTCTTGGATTGCGACTAAGTATTTTGTTGCCTCTTCTCTAAAGTTCTAGATAACTTGTTCCCTTTTTGTTTGTTTTATTTTGATGCATGTTAGTGTTGCTATGTTTTAGTGTTATTATTAAATGAACATGCTTTGTGGTGACGTTATAATATTTAGGATCTATGCATGATAATGCTTGCATGTTCTTCTCTTAATCATAAAATAATCATATGCTAGATCTTAGATTGTCATCAATGTCATGCAAAACTATGTTATTTCTTGCCATTTCTCAAGTTTGCAATAACATGTTTCAATTCTCGTAACATGTTTGAAAGTTTAACTAGCTCAATTAGTGTGAAAACACTAATACTTGTTTAGACCCCCAATTTTAAATTACGGTTTAATTGCTTTTACTTTAACTTATCTAAGTGCGGAACAAGAGTAAAGCACACGCAATAAACCAGAACACTACTCTAAGACATAAGCAATAAATGTAAAGCTTAAAGAGTTGGGAAGATAGATGCAAACATAAGATAATACCGAGATGTGTTATCGAAGAGGAAATCGAAGTACTCGGCAAAAACCAGTAGCAGGAAGAAGCCCAACAATTTGGGCATAGTAGAGTTAGTAGGTTAATAGAAAAAACCATTAAGCTTGAATGGTAGGGACAATGGATTATAGGCCCATAAAGTAAATAAATGGGCCTTGAGGAAAGCAAATGGGCTTAAAGGAGCACAGAGAGAGAAGTAGTAAACCCATTGGCATTATGAGATGTAGAAAAGTGAGAATGGGCTATAGCAAGCCCAAAATAATGAAGCAAAAAAGTAAGGGGTTAGTGGAAAGCCCATGAGTCCCAAGGATGAAGAATAAGATAGTTGGGCTAGGGAAGCCCAAAAGAATTAGTAAAAGCCCATGGGAATGCATAGTTAGAAAATGGGTCAAGGATGCCCAAGGAAAGCAAATGGGCCAAGGATGCTCAAGAAGAAAGAAATGGGACAAAGGAGCCCACGAGCAATGTTATGGGTTAAGAAAGCCCAAAGTAGCGTGAGTATAAATCTAATGACCACATTGAGTCATTGAGAGAAGAATAGGCAACAGGCCTAAAGAGGCCCAGCAAGCACGAGTCAAATAACACCACGGCAGGAATGGCAGAGTGGTATGGCAGGAATGGCAACAAGACTACGGAAGGAGCAAAGAATGGGCTAAAAGGGGAAAAACCCACAATCAAGCAAGGCCCAGCCCTTGAAAGGAGCAAGCCAATAAAGAATGAAAGATTAGAAAACAGTTCACACCATAAGAGGTCAAGGATGAGCAGTAGAATGCACAGATGAGCCTTCAGACCATGGCAAACGCATGAGCAACAAACAAGCTTTCAACGTACACAAGAAGTAGAGCATGCGCAAGGCCCAGGCACTACCAACCTGTACCTAGCCAATACAGGAGTAGTGGGTCATGGGCGAGAGGTAAGAGAGGGTATGGTCTTGCGGTGGGGAGAAGGAAAAGCCTATTTTGGGGTTCCCGCTCATATTCTTTTGGGGGTGATGTTCTGCTAGGATGACATACCACCCAAAAGAAGGCAGGATGAGTTAGAACCACTAGGTGCATGCCATGAGGGATAGTAAGAGAGAATACCACGGTGAGCAAGCAAACAAAATAACCTTCTTTGTCTGGTAATGGGGATTGGCACAGCCAGCACAGGTAAGTGGTGGTGGCTGGACAACTGACAAACTAGTGGGTGGTCGGGAGGAACACCTTAAACTAGACAAAAGTGGTTAAAGGCTAAAATGGTAAAAAATAGTCGCGGCAGGCAGTATATAAAGGATCCTTGCAATGGACAATAACACAACCACAACCATAGCAACCTCTAGAGGAGAATTACTGCACTACCATCACCATAACACCACACGAGCAAGCATTGAGAAAGAAAGACAGGAGTAGGAAAGAATCAAAGTAACAAAAAACGGAGAGAAAAGAGAAAGAAAAAAAATAAGGAGTGTAGAACGGCAGGCATGCACCAATAGGCCAAATCCCTTCTCTCCCTCTAAAAGCCTACCCTCTGTTGAGGATAAAGAACTTGTTTGGGCACAAGCCATTTAGGCCTGTTCCCTCAAAGTGGATAATTTCTACGGCAATATTATCTTGTGAGGTTATCCACGTTGAGGAAGTGGTTTCCTCCTTGGCCTTCGCCCTGTAACACAATTGAACACGGCAAACTGATCTTTTACTTCTTTGATTTTGCCACTTATTGCTATTGTTTCTTCTCTTGTCTTTGCAATTTCACCTATAACGTGCTCTTTCTACCTGTTTTTAATTAAGAATCTCTTACTTATTTTGCCTAACAATAACGTACTTCAGTTATCATTGTTTTATTACATTTATCCGCCATAATTCTTTTATGGCAACTTCATTTGCCATGGGCATGTGACTAAAGTTTCGGCAAACGGGGCATAGTTTGTGCGCAAGCCAAACTAAGGTGAGTTGCAATTGGACCGGTCCCAACTCTCCTATCCAGAACACTCGGGCCCAGTTCAGTAGGAGGCAGTCCAGCCCAAAATCACAAAAGGCCCACCACAACCTCTTTGCGGCCCTCCAAACCGAAATCGATCCACTAGTAAATAAGTTGAAGTACACGAATATCAAAAAGACCCTCTAAGCCTAATCTACCTAATGTACTTGAACCTTCTAAGCTCCTGCTACCAACGGACTTCTCGGAGTCTTGTCTTCACTACTTATCCGAATCCCACAATTTCACCGGATTACATCCGCCACTCAATGGCTTCTTCCAATGCTTCCTAAAGGCACCAAAACTTCTCTCAACACTCAGAGTGGATGAGGTAAGTGTTTGGGCTAAGAACCTCTCAAGGATGTGTAAATGGAGAGGTGAGAATAGATGAAAACTTTAGAGAAATGATGTAGAAGATTGTGAGTAAAAACAATCTCAAACTCTCAAGTGTTTGGATAGGGTTTCTCTCTCAAAAGTTTCTTCAAAAAATACTCCTTCTTCTTCTTATATTTCGTGGGTAATGAGGGTTTATATAGTGTTGGTAAAGAATGGAAAAAGTCACACTCCAAAAAGTAACAGGCAGTGAGTTTCGCGGTCACTCGTGACATGGCCTGAGTCGCGAGTCACTCGCGAAATCCAGCCTATCACAAGGACTTTTCAAATTCCAGCATGTGCTTCTTACGTGGCTTGTTTCGCAGGTCAATAGTGTAATACCCCACATACTTTTATTTGAGGTTATTATTAAGTTTTCTTTTAAATATAATTGTTGGGCCTTAGGTATTATTTTATTAGTAACTGCAGCCCGCTACCCCACTAAGCCCACATCTCTAATACAAACTACAGGGTAGAGGAAGAGACAGTCAGGGTTTTCATAGAAAGGGTTTTATCAAAGAGGCTAAGAGGTTTTCCTTGGAGTTTAGAGCACATACAATTGAAGAAGTAATCAGATTGTTCAAGGTATGATTTCTCTCCGTTAGAAACAAGAATTAAGGAGTTAGAATTTTATCATGGAAAACTTTAGTGATGTGTAGATTGTTGAATTGGTAATTTTTTAGATTATGATTTTGTACTATTTCAATTATTCTGGAATCTTAAGCTGCCACTGTTCGGACCCTAGAACAAAAGCCGAAATTGTTTAAATCATGTATAAGGCTAGCGTCACTTTAGTAGGCCTATAAGAAAACTTTTGGGGCTGTTGATTTATATTATATCATAAAACTTGATTTGCTGGAAAAGTTGCAGCCTACCCCACTTGTGAAATCCCATTTTGTCAAAGACCAAGTCCTCTGATGGATGATTAATGGCCTTAATAGTCTATTGCCTAGGTGTTGACTATTTTTCCAAACACAATGAACCATTTAAGGGTTCAACATGTCTACAAATATCTTAAAAAGGATAAGGACAAATTTTAGATTTTCATACCAAATTCTCATATTAGATCCGTAGGTCAATGAATGTTAATGAACAGGATCATATTAGTTTCGGCCCACTATTTGTTTTGGGGTTATATATTAAATCCTAAAGGGTTGCTATTGCATTACTCATGGCAATATGAGTTTAGATTAATGCAATGGAATATTATGGATTAGAATATCATTGGGCAGAGAAATGTTAATTTAGAGTTAAAAGTGTTATTAGTTCAGCAAAGTTTAATCCTAGTGAGTCTATTTGTATAGTTCTTTAAGCTTTATATTTTCCAGAAGATATTAAGTATATTTCCATGACTGATTATAGGTCCTATTTAAGAGTATTTTGAGACTATTTGGAGGGTGTTTCAGCTGGACTTTCAGAGTGATTCAAGTGCTGTAAGTAATTATGCATAATATGCACAAGTTTTATTCTTTAGGTTCTTAGAAGTTAAAAGTTTTCAAAAGTTTTGTATTTCAAACTTATATTTTCTAAAGTTTGTCAAAAGTATTTTTATATCATTGAAAGAGAAATTTCGACTATTAAATAATGTTTTAAAGAGATACTTCGAATTTTAAATAAGTTTTGAATGTCCAAATCTCATTTAAAAGATGATTTCTAAACTAAACTATTTTCTGTAAATAATTGAGTTTCAATGTAAGTTTTCTAAAAGGTTCTTGTTCTTTAAGTTTGTTTAAAACCAAGTGATTTCAAGTCATATTCTTATTTTTCAAATGGTATTTAAGACGTTTCCTTTAGCAAATTGGGTTTTCAAACTTATGCAAGAATTGTAAAAATATTTATATAAACTCTTCAGTTCTTATTCGTTCCCTAAGAGAGTCAAGCATCCTTTGATTTATGTTCAATTCGATATTGTAATATTTGCTATGCCTTTCTATTTGGAATAATTGTTAATGTTAAGAAAATTATTCTATTTTGTATATATTTTGTTTGGTGATATGTGACTCAAAATGAATGTTTTTAGAATTGATCAGATTTATGTGTAAATCCGCTCACAGGATTGTATGTGAGAATATGTGTTGATCCCTCACCAGCAGGGGTTAGATGTTGGTATCCGCTCACAGGATTGTATGTGAGAATATGTGATGTGTATATGTGACATGTGCTCTGATCAATTATATGTATGTGTTTTCGAATGACTTTAAGATTTGATTATATATGTATTAAGTGGTTCTCTATATGTTTGGAAAACTATATGTGATATTTTGAGTGAAATTATGAAATCAAACTCGTGCTTTGCTTGACACTATTCCGTTGTGTATTCTGTATAATTACTTACTAGATGTGTGGCTCACCCCATCAATTATCATTTTTCAGATTAAAGTGTAGTTGAGAATATAGAACCTTCGGGTCGCTTGTAAGGTGCAAGGTAGAGCATGGAAGTTGTAGGCGACTTCAATATGAATTGAAGACTTATAGAATTTTAGTTACCTTTATTTTGTAATTCATGTTTTTGGAGATTATTTCCAATTTGTGGAGATTAGATTTTTGTAAGAGATTATTTATTAAGAGCATTGTTTCTTTGGAGCTTAAATTATTTTGGATTAATTATGTTTATTAAGTTATCTAAGTTCAACAAGTTAGTCATGCATCTAAATTTATGTTCCATGGATTTGGGTCGTGACAAATAGTCTAGAGTCAAGTCGTGAAAACCACTTCTTCACAGATTATTCACTAAACTCTCACACACAGCCCTTACATAAAATCCCACAAAAATACAGAGAAATGATTGAACAGAATTACAATCAAATTTGACACAGAATTAAAGCCAACATATATATAGTTGTAAATCACAACTTTACAATGTTCATATGTTATGTTCATCATCTCCATCTTTTCAATATTGACACGCTCTTGTTTGCGTATACTGTATGGTATAGTATTTGTTTAAGGAATGGAAACCACAGTTTAGAAGACCAATTTATTTGACAAGGTGGATATTTAACATTTTCCCATCTTGTAGTTAAACTTATAGATATAAGTGCCTTAAACGTTGTAGCTGGCATTGCCTAGCGCGCTAACCTTTACACCAACACCAATCACCTCATTATCCTCCGAACTTAGATCAAGGGTTCTTAAATTAATTTCTTATTCATGTAATTTTACATTTTATAGAATGTAATTGAGACCAAAGTCATGTAGTTCTTAGATTGCCTATAATATTTGGAATATTATTTTATATTTAACGTATCATGAGACTTCCACCTTCATTTTTGTCACTGTTGTCCTCTGCATTATTAATGAAATTATCCCTATTCGCTTTTAAGTAGGCATGTTGCCTACAGAATGACGCCAACAAATTCCTGAATTATCTTAGAGCAAAAATAGCTTTATCCAGCCCCTTTTGCACATTTGCACATGATCCTTGTGTAAGGGCCAAGTTCATCACATCCGCATTACTCCACTTAAATTAATAGCAAACTAGCAATGTTGCATTCATTTTCAGAGTCAAAATAGACACATACTTGATACTTCTCAATGCAATTGTACAACTTGCGAAGTAAGACTGAAACAAATTGCTTTGCATCGAACGACTGCACGCAAATAAGTCACCTTGATATATAGAATCAAACAAAGGACAGTGCATACAACTTGCAGCCAGTTTAGTTTTAAAGTTTTACTCATTTGTGAGAGCTTCATTTCATTGGATTATTATCGAGCTTAAAAAATATTATGGGTAGTACACCCATGACATGCAGCATAACAATGGACAATTACATCTTTCACTTGAGCAAAATCATAAGACCAACCACATGCAAATATCATGAAACTTACATGTGTTTTATATCTAAAGCAAAATTAGTACACAATATTTATTCACTTAAAATCCAAACTAAGCTCATCTTAGGTTCAAGAGCCAAATAGAGGGAAGCACAAAATGATCAACAAACTGCTGAACGTGTCCATTGAACCAGGACAGAAATTACAAAGATCTATTCTTCTTGGACAACAACACTGATCTCACCCTTCTCCAACAAGTCATAAAATTGCCTCACTTTCCTCTGCTCATTCCAGTGGTGCATTTTCCAGAGGCTACCTACAGCCAAAGCAAGTGCCATCCCAATGCATAGCTCCTTGACAACACTAGGTCCTTTCAAGGTGGCATGAGCAACCCTGGAACCAGCCATTTTGCTTATTTGTTGGAAGCTTGTAAAATCTGCAAGTAGAAAACATATAATTTCCTGTTTTTATTTTCTTGTTAAGAAGCACAATGTACAAGTAACAAGCCAATCGATTAAAATTACTTAGCAAAAAATTATTTGTGAATAAGCAAATGACAAACTACATTTCTATTTCATATCAGGTCAATCAACTAGTGTCTCTGCTGCATAATATATTACAGATTGACATCAGTTTCAGTGCAGCCTGGAAAGAAACACAAACAAATTAGACATTGCACTCTACTATAAGGTGAAAATCTTGATACCAGGTGCTGCTAGAATCGACGTTAATTACAACCTGACCAGCATCATACTCAGGCATTGAATTGTATAATCAAGAGCAGATTTCAACCGGGGAATCTAATATATAGCCTCCTTTTATATCTTTCTAAGAAAACCTAAACGAAACTGCTTGATTATGGATTACACATGGTCTGAGTGCAGCCCATTATCAAAACCTGGACAAACTAGTTATTGAAAATTCAAATAATCGACAAAGCAACAAAATAGCTAGGCAATGAATAAATTCGTTTATAATCAACCAAAATTCCTAATTCACAACGCTGAATTCGAAATACCTACCAAGCTCGCAGGTCTTCTTGAAAAATACTCAGCCAAACAAATACAAGCAAAACTCTGCATCTTTTTATTAAAATAGGAAAAAAAAAAAAAAAAAAAAAAAAAAAAAAACCCACAATTTTTCAGGAAAAAATAGGTACAATAAAATCAAATCCAAAAATTTTCCACTTAAAATAAAGAGCTATTTTTACCAGTTGCAAAATCAGGAAAGATTTCAAATCCAAGCATAGAAGTGTATTTGAGTATAAAGCCTAGATGGGTTTTCATTTCTCAGTCATTAAGTCTTAAATCTGATACCCAATAATTCGATTTAAACTATTTTCAATCATTTTTCTCACCAACCAAACAGAAGGCAAAAAACACAACAGAAAAAAAAAAAATTATTTCAGTTAATCTACGAGAAAATTAAGCAACGAGATAGTAGAAACAAAATGATACATAGAATAAACAAATCAAATAAGTAAAAAGACAAGGATTGAGATCATAATTTAGGGTTTACCTTATGGGTGCACTGAGGAGGCCTTGGTTGAATAATCAGACCGATTTGGGAATACCACAGAGGTTCCTTCCTATAGGCCCTTTATGAGTTCCAGACGTGACGCTAGTATAGGTTGAAATCTCTGTTTTGCCCTTTAGGGAGTGAGGTGATCCACTCAGGTTGTGTTAGGTTTTGGGGTTTCCATTCTTCTTCTTGTAGGGTTTGGGCTATGAGTGTATTGGCCCAAAAGAGAGGATGACTTTTACAAGCCCAATTGTAAGAGCATTCACAATCAGAAATGTCATCTTATTCTATTTTATCATCTCAAAAAGCTACTTTATCAATTATACCATACCATTTTACAACACACCTAACATCCCAACTTTTATTTTCCTATTCTACTCATTAAAATAATATATCTACACAATAAAATATATTTTCCAAAATATATTTTCATCACCTCTTTCTCTCTGTTCCTCTCCTCTTTCTCTCTTTTCTCAATCATTCTCTCCGGTCTCTTTTCCTCTTCATTTTTGTGTCTAAAATACACCATAAAAAATATTTTTAAAAACTCAGCCACCACCATTGCCACTCACATCCGAGCAAACCCACCACCAACAACAACAACAACAAACACAAGAAACTGCCATCACAAGAACCACCAAGAAAAAAAAAACAAGAGAAAAAAAAAAAAAAACACAAACTGCCAAATACTACTAGAAACCCACCACAGAAATCACCAAACCCACCACTCAAACACCAAACCCATCACCAATCTAAGCAAACCCATAACTCAGACCACCAGACCACCCACCAACCACAACCGCAAGAAAGAGCCACCACTGAGAAAAAAAAAACACAAAGAAGCCTTCAAAAACCACCAACAACAACAACAACCACATCCACAACAAACAACCACCACATAATCACCAAGAGGGAAAAAAAACACAAAGAAATTGTCAATCTCACCAACAACCAAAACGCTGAAACCCACCACCGCCGATCTAGAAACCCACCACGTTGATCTCCACCTCGCCATTCCACCACACCGATCAGCACCACCGACCTAGACCCACGCCGCCACCACCGCCACATCAACGGAACTTTTATGCTATGCCTACCTCTGCTGCTACCACCACCACACGGGGTTTTGGGTTTGAGAAAAGATAGTTTCTGGTTTGAGGAGTAGAGAGGGTAGAACAAGAAGAAGGGAGAGAGAAGAGATGGAAGATGGGGAGAATCAGATAAATGAGAGAAAGAGTGATAAACTATAAATTTATATGGTACTATAGAGGGAATAAAATATATTTAAAATTATACAATGGAGCTACATTGTGATTCTACATTTAGAATCACACTGTAGCACAATTGCAGAATTTTTTGCAATAGTCAGCTTTTACAAGTCTGGATGGAGTGGGGGTTTTGGGCTTTTATGCTAAATTGAACCAACATATGGCATATGCCATTCCCAATATGAATGTTCTAAGTTGATCTAAATATAGTACCAAATTCGATATATGAGTTCATTTATGAGATCAAAAAATTCAAAGTTCAAATGCATCATATAAAGTGTTTGTGTTTGTTTAAAAGTTGATGTTGTGTATCCAAGAGTTATGCCTTTTTTTGATATACACTACTTGTAAGTCTTCAAAACATGTGTTTCTTTTCTCCTTTCTTCTATGAAATAAGCTATTAAAAAAAAACATAGAAGCTTGTCCTACATCGAGATGAGAAAAGTGTTTTTGTGTTTAAACATTGGTGCTATGTATTCAAGAATTAGGTTATTTTGGATATGCACTACTTGTAAGTCTTCAAAACACATGTTCCATTTCCCCATTCCCTTATGAAATAAACGTAATATGCACTACTTGTAAGTCTTCAAAACACATGTTCCATTTCCCCATTCCCTTATGAAATAAACGTAAAGTTATTTGTATTTGATAATAAAGAGTAACTATTCAAATTATTATGAGGCGGGCATCATAGATTGAAAATACAATTATATCACTCATTTCTTAATGGATGGATATGATTTAATTCTAAGGTAAAGTTATCATAATTAATAGATCTAAATATCTTAGTCCTAAAAATTATGTCCTACATGTTTTTCTACCAAGTAGACCTCTCTAAAAATACATTATACCACTTGTTGATGCCCACTTTGGCGAGAAGGCCCACTAGTAGGAAGAAGCCCAACAATATGGGAGGGAAATAAAGAAGAAGAGTTAGTAAATTGAGAAGAAAATCATTAAGCCCGAATGACAGGAATAATGGACCATAGGCCTAAAAGATAGCAAAAGGGCCTTAAAGAAAGCAAGCGGGCCCAAAGGAGCCTGGAGTTTGAAAGAAGTGATAAACCCATGGGCATTATGAGAAGTGGAAAGCAAGCAAGAATGGGCCGAAGGAGACCAAAGGAATGAACTAAGTAACTAAGGGGTTGGTGGAAAAGCCCATAAACCCCAAAGGGGAAGGATATGGTAATTTGGGCCGAGGAAGCCCAAAAGAATTAGCAAAAACCCATGGGAATGAAGAATTGGAATGGGTCGGGGATGCCCAAGGAAATGAAACGGGCCGAGGATGCCCAAAAGAATGAAATGGGCCAAGGAAGCCCAAAAGTGATGAAATGGGCCAAGAAAGCCCAAAACAGCATGAGTACAAGCCCAATTATAGTGCTAGGTTACTGGAATTGAGCAAAGGGAAAGCATATAATAGGCCCAAAAGAGGCCCAACAAGCACAAGTCAAATAATAGTATGGTAGGAACATCATGGCAGAAGTATTAACCGACCCGCAAAAGAGGGTAAGGAACGGATTGGAGAAGGAAAGGTTCACATTCAAGCAAGACCCAGCCCAGGAAAGAAGTAAGACATAAAGAATGAAAGCTCAAAGACTCATTCACGCCACAAGAGGTCAAGAACGAGTAGCAGAATGTGCAGACGAGCCCTCAGGTCATGGCAAACGCATGAACAGCAGACAAGCCACGGACACACATGGAAGTGGAGCATACACAAGGCTCAGGCACCACCAACTTGTGCCTAGCCAATACAGGAGTGGTAAGCCATGGGTCAGAGGTAAGAAAGGGTATGGTCTGGCGGTGGGGAGAAGGAGAAAGCCTATTCTGGGGTTCCCGCTCAAGCTCTTTTGGGAGAAATGTCCTACTGGGATGACATACCACCTAAAAGAGGAAAAAATGAGTTGGAATCACTAGGTGCATGCCATGATGGATAGTGAGAGAGAATGCCCACCCTTATTCGGATGAGAATGCCACGGTGAGCAAGAAAACAAAATGGGACTCTTTTGTCTGGTAATGGGATGTGGCACGGCCAGCATAGGTAAGTGGTGATGGTTGGACAGCTGAAAGACCAGTGGGTAGTCTAGGAAGGACACCCATGCTAGGACAAAAGCGATTAAGGGGTAAAATAGTAAAAACCCATCATGGCAGGCAGTATAAGAGGGGCCTCAGCCATGCATAACAACAACAACAAGGGAGGGGAACAAAAGAGAATAGAAGGAAAAGGAAGCAAGAAAAGGAGTGAAAGATAGAACAGAAAACTTAGAAAGGAAAAAGGAATTAGAATGAAAAATAGAGAGAGTAAGCAAGAGCGTGATAGTGGGCATGCACCAATAGACTGTTCCCTTCTCTTCCTCTAAAAGCCTACTCTCTAGTGAGAATTAAGGAATTTGAGGATAAGCCATTTAGGCCCATTCTCTTAAAGTGGGTAATTTCTGTGGCAGGATTTTCCTATGAGATTGTCCACATTGAAGAGTGGTTCCCTTCCTGGACTTAGCTCCATAAAGAAATCAAGCATGGCAGACTGACCATTCTCCATTTTTTATTTTATTAATCAAGCATTAGTGTGATTTCCATTTCCTCATTGTTATCATCTTAATCATGTTGCATTTATATTGCTGCATTACTTCTTCCTTTATTAAGATCATGATTTAGTATTTTCCGTTTTTCTGGCTGACAGTAAGCATATTCTCCTTATTATTGTCATATTACGCTTGCCTGCCATAAATTTTTTGAAACAGTTTCCTCTGCCATGGGCACGTGTCCAAGGTCTTAGTAAATGGGCTCTAGCTTGTGCACAAGCTGGCTTGGGGTGTGTTGTAGTCAAGCTAGTCCTGACTCTCCTACCCAGAACCATTGGGCCATAACGTGACAGGAGGCAACCCATGTCCTACATGTTGTTCTACCAAGTAGACCTCTCTCTCTTTCTCAAAAAGAAAAAAAAAGTAGACCTTTCTCTCTCAATTATTTTGTCCCTATGTTTTACACACTTAAAATTTGTATGTCATCTAACAAAATAAATCTTCACATTAATCTAAGTATATTATTATTATTATTGTAAAGTTGTGATTTACAACTATTTTCTCCTACACGATCCTACATACGATCCTACCATTTTTGCGATCCTGCTACAATTTAAAACTTTTTGGTGAGGTGGGATCATAAAATAGTGCGATTTTAAGATCCGGATCGCGATTTTGACAACCATGCTTGTGCCTATATATCTTCCCACACTTTTTATATTTTTGCTTTATAGCTCAACAAATGTCAAATCTCGAAAAGAGATAATGAGCTGCAAAAGCCGTCGCACATACTAGTATTTGACTAGGAAAAAGGGAAAGCGACTTGTATTGAAATGTATGGTATCCAAAAAGCCAAAGGCTTATGCTCAAAATTGAAATATCAAAAATTTCAGGCACCGATCTCAAAATGAGATGTATTGTTCAAAAATGATCAAATGTTATGAATTGTAAAGAAGCCAAATGAAAAAGCTTCAAAGATATGTAATCATTTTTGTGGGAGGTCATATATGTTCATTTCTATAATTGAGATAGACCTCATGACCTAGTACCAGTTGTGTATGACTTGATTGAATTGATCATTGAAGATTCACTCTGGACTAAGGACTTTTCCACATTTGATACTCACACACAATACACAAGACTTTTGTTCAATGAATGCTTATTTCATTTGTGTGATTGTACATGATCAAATGTGATAGGTATACTCAAATGCTTGTTGATCAAACCCAAAAAGATTTTTGAGTATTTTATATGTTTTTGAAAGTGTTTTTTTGCTTTCGTGTTTTGAGTTTTTGTGTTAAAATTACATTTCTCATGTTTTTCATCAAAAACTTTTTCAGAGGCATTTTTGCGAGAAGCTCGCGACTAAGCTATTCCCGTGAAAATAGGTTAAGGCAAAACATGAAAACACAAAATTCAGACAAAGACTTTCGCGAATGTCTCGCGACTGTTTCACGAGTAAAGTCTTCCCGCAAAACGTTTTGTGTTTTAGAGGCATTTTTCGCGAGTAACTTCGCGGGAAGATAACCCGCGAAAAACGCGTGTTTTCAATTTTATAGGGCTGATGTGACAAATTTTCAAACACATCCTATTTTCCCTCTTTTCACCTCCCTCAAGCCTCTTTCCAACCCAAAACTGTTTTTCATTCAAAAACCCAACAATTTTCAAGTATAAATCATTTCAAAAACTTCTCTAAGGTATGTTTTTAACATCTTTTATCTGTATTTCCTTAGATTATGCAGAAAATTTCTGGGTTTTACTTGAATTGGGGATTTTTTTGAAAAAGGGTTGGGAACTCTAATTTTTGCAATTTTTTTTTTCAATTTCTTGATTGGGCTTTGTCCCATTTGGTTTGTTTGTGTTGGCCCCTTGTGGCATTTTAACATGTATTTAGGCAATTTTCATTCATGTTCATGCATTGCCCACATGTTAGTTTTATAGGTGTATACCAAGTGTTTGACAAAATCCTCAAATGGCATTTTTGTGTTGTTTTGGACTCCAATGAGTACCAAATTTTAGGGATTACCATGATTATACATGTTTATCATGTTTTGATCATTGGGTGTGTGTTTTACACACTTTGACCCAATTATGCTTAACCATGCCTTGCACATGCATTACAAAGGCACACCTCATGCACACTCGATGCACACACTTGCTCACTTGTCATGTTTTGCATGTAACTCATGCTAGATATTTGTTGCTTACATGTTTAGCACTTATAACATGATTTTGTGACTTTGATTATGTTATTTTTGGGATTTTATGCTTATTTTTGGACTAACTTGGATCTAATCAAGTTTGTGTTCATGTTTTGTGTTTGTACACTTGTTGCTTTGTTTTTTGTGTCTGTTTTTGCAGATGTATCGTCGTTCCTCTCGCAGTAAAGAACCCGTTATTGACCTTACATCATCACCTATTTCAAAAAGGACCCAGCATTCGTCTGAAGTCTCCAACAGCGAGAGATTAAAGACTCCCTTAGATTCTCAGACTTTCTCCAGCATTTTTCAGGATGCCTCTACTGTGGTGGAACGGATTGTACGATTCGATACCCTGGGATCCACTTTTATCCCTAGGATTTTTGAGAATAAAGATTGGGCAAATCTATTCGGGAACTTTGAGGATCCGATTGATGAATTATTTAAGGAATTCTACTCGAATGCTAGATTCACCGGAGTTAAACTAAAGTGTTGGTGCAAGGAAAGGAATTTATCATCACTTCGGATTACCTTGCAAAGGTCCTTCGAATCAATTGACCGGCAAATGTGGACATCTCTCCATATGATGACAGGCTTCCTCCAGTGATAGATATTCTTCAAATTCTTGGACCTGATCATGAGATTTCAGCCAAAGGCACGTCCATTGGAACTGCAAAGTTTGAACCTGAACTAAAAACTCTCACATTGATCATGTTCTCCAATCTTTATCCACTGTCTAACACTGGGTTCATCAATCTTGGAAGAGCACAGTTGTTGTGTGATCTCATCACAAGAACTCCGATTGATATTTGCGCTCACATTTTCCAGACAATAGGGAAAACAGCAGCAAGAACAGCAGCACAGATGTGTCTTCCTTTCTGCTGTCTCATCATGAAAATCATGGTGATTAAAGGTGTTTGTCCGCCAAGAGATGGAACGATCCTAGTTCGTTAACGCCCAATATCCATGATGTCTCTTCAAAAGAGTGAAAGTCACTATTCTGCTGAGCGGGAAAAGAAAAATCAGTCCAAAACACCAAAGAGTGAATCTGTTCCACATGTCACTCCTTCCGGTCATGGCTCAACTGCTCACACTACCCTTGGACATATCGAGACTGCATCTCCTCACATTCCTGAGCCTCAGACTACTAGCATTCAACCAGGACAATCTAGTTCTCATGCCGATAGATTGACTGTTTTGGTTGAAGGTTTGCATGAGTGTATCTCAGGACTTGCAAATGTCATTTACTCCACCAACAGCCAAGTTCAAATGCATCTCACAACCATTGAGACTCAGTTAGATGCGATTCAACGCAAACTAAAGGAGAGCCTTTAGCTATTCGTGCCAAAAAGGGGGAGAGCAACTCATTGTATAGATTGGACAATAGTATATAGTAAGGGGGAGAGCTTCACAAGAAGGGAAGTGTGCATAGTGAAAGGGGGAGTTTTGTGAGCTCAAAAGGAGAAAGCTGATACATACACACATACTTTTGGATAGTCTAACCATTGTTTGGCTAGTTTAGTTTACAGATTATTAGTATTTATATTTACATTGCTTTCTTTTAAAGCTTTAAGTACTCTGGTTTAAAACTTTCAGTTTATATTCAAACTTTCAGTTTATATTCAGTACTTTCTTTTATATCCTTGCTTTGTAGTAATTTTTTTAAGTACTTTTAGATATTGTTGCATTATCTTGAGTACTACACACTTGTGCCCTTGTTGGATCTTGTATCCTTGATGCAAATACTTCTTGTATTTCGCATTGGTTGTATGTTGGACATGCAATTGATTTTTGCATTGCTCTTAATTGCATTGCGTATCCGGATGATCATTTACTAGCTAAATGTTCATTGTAGTCATTCTTTAATGACTGACCTTGTTTGATCAAGATATGCTTAACTGTTTATATAGTGTTTATTACCTTAATTGCACTTTACTTGTTTATATACGTACCGTGTATTCAACTTGTCATAAGCTTAATGAAAGTTTTGATCGTGTGCGAGTGTTTCAGGTTACAGGTATATACATGCAAGTGCTTCACAGCTTCTAGATTAGGTGTAAGTGAGTTTTACCACTATTCCCAAACTCATGTTTAAGTCTAGAGTCTGTTTTAGGGGTTTTGTCACGGAATTGCCAAAGGGGGAGATTGTAAAGTTGTGATTTACAACTATTTTGTGTTGGCTTTAATTCCATACCAAATTTGATTGTAATTATGTTCAATCTTTTGTACCCTGTATTTTATGTGGGATTTTATTGTAAAGGTTGTGTGTGAGAGAGAGTGTGAAAAATCAAGGCAATTGAAGACCAAAGAAGTTTTCACGGGTAGCTCACGAGTAGCCTTCCCGCGAAGTGAAGCGTGTGCTCAGCACATGACTGGAATGCGAAGAGTCATGACAGATGGTGACAGCTGGTTTTCACAAGTGTCTCACGAGTAAGGCCTTCCTGCGAGATACCCGCAAAACATTTTGTTTTGCCAATTTGTCATATCTGATACACCTTGTCCCTACCCACACTATATATACCCACATTACCCACATATGTTGAGGAGTGCTTTCAGAGAGAAAACCCTAGCCACAACCCTTGAGAGTAGATTGTTATACCCACAATCTTCTACACAATCCATTGTGGTTTTCCTCAATTCCTACCTCTATATTTCTAAATCCTTGAGAGGTTAATAGCCCAAACACTTACCACACCCATCCTAAGTGTAAAGTGAGGTTTTGGTGCTGCTGGGAAGCATTGGAAAAAGCTATTTGTTTGGTGGATGCAATCGGGCTGAATTGCGTGATCCAGAGAGTTAGAGAAGACAAGGCTTGGCGAAGTCAGTTAGTAGCAGGAGCTTGGAAGGCTCGAGTACATGGGGTTAGACTAGGCTTGGAGGGTCTTTTGTTATTCGTGTACTCCAACTTATTCTCTAGTGGATCGATTTACCGCTTGGAGGGCGGCGGAGAGGATTTTCGCCGAGTACTTCGGTTTTCTCTTCAATAACACATCAGCGTGTTATCTTGTGTTTGCATTCTTCTTCCCTACTCTTTTAGCTTTCATTTTACTGATGTGATTTGATGAATATGGCTTAGAGTAGTTATATTGTTTATCCGCTCGCATTTACTCTATTCCGCACTTAGTTTAAGTTAAAGTAAAATTAACCGAGCCGTAATTTTTAATTTTGGGGTCTAAACAGCTCTTGTGTTTTCTATTCCGCACTTAGTTTAAGTTAAAGTAAAATTAACCGAGCCGTAATTTTTAATTTGGGAGTCTAAACAGCTCTTGTGTTTTCACACATTTTCGAGCTTTCAATTATTATTATTATTATTATTATTATTATTATTATTATTATTATTAGACCTATATAAAAAATATTACAATGATTAAGCTAATTCTACTCTTGGGAGAATTTTATTTTCAGTGCTTTAATGTTTTTTTAAAAAATTGTTTTTTACATGTTGTGATTATCCTAAATGAATACCTTTTTCCCCCTCTTTATGCCACATGAAGAACTCTTTACAGGATGATTTGGTGGCATCTGTTAAAGTTAGAAGGGAACTAAGCTATACCTTAACTAGTGTGATTTATTAATATGAGAAAATGAGTTCAAATTAATCTATAAAACAAAAAAGATGAAAAGGGCATTTTAAGCTAAAAAATAAGCTATATTTGTCTCATCACATGCGCTCCGCACGTGCGATGAGGCTCTTTTATTTATTTATTTTGAGTTTAATGTAATTTTTCAATTTGAATTTATCTATTGTTAGTGAGGTTACACATGAATGGATTTTTAAGAAACTAAAATTTATGATTTAAAATAGAGTAAATTACTGAGTTTAGTGTGTGCTAGTTTTTGTTGAATTACAATTTTAACCCTATTTTTTTATTTTTTAAGAATAAGGATTATCTAATTAGCTTAGAGGTATTATTGACATTTTCTAAAGGCATAACTAATTTTCTGAATTCTCTTAATATATAAAGATATATAGAGATTAAGAGATGATTTGACTAGGTCTATGAATCAATGGGCTGATCTTAGATTTTCCCTTTTCTCCATAGGACTGGGCCTTGATGGCCGGTTCGGCTAGCGCGCCAACCCCCCGGCCAACACACACACACACACACACACACATATATATATATATATATATTTATATCTTCTTCTTCTTTTTCATTTGTAACTGGACTATAATGCCAGCAAGTCCAAACTCTAAAAGCAGTGGGATTCGGGGACTAAGTGTGTTCTTGACAAGGTTTAAAATTTGGTTTATTTAATTTATTGATTAGTTTATTTTACTAGGTATAATTTTTAAAGTATAAAATTTTTGTTGATATAATTTATTCAAATCTTACTTATTAAAACAGATCACATATGTACATCAAATCATAAAAGTTGGGCTTAGAAATTGTTGTGCCAAATGATTGCACCAAATTGCAACAATTTTAAAGTTGGGTTTAGAAACTGTGGTTGTGCCAAATGGCTGTACCAAAATGCAACAAGTTTTAGATAGAAATAAAACTTTTATCAATTATCTACAATTTTTTGTTCTTTATCAACTTTTCCTTTATAGCTTTATAATTTTTTTGGATAGACACAAATGCTTAATTGTGGATATCAACTTCTCTTTCTTTTTTATTTTTTCTCTTCACTTTATGAATTATCTACAAATTTTTTAATACAGAATTATCAACAATTTAAAGTGTTAATTTATCTACTTTTCAAATTATCAATAGATACACATGAAAAAGTTCAAGTTTTACAAAATTTGAGTTTTTTTTTTTCTTGGATTAAGTGTTTGAGTTTGATTTTAGAATTGATTTAATTTTTAATGACACTCTTAAGGCCTGATTGATAGGAGGATTTTTGTTTGTTTTTTTTTTTTTTTTGTTTTTTTCAAAACAGTATAAAAACAATTCTCAAAAAATTGAACTTGAAACTAGTTTTCAGATAATAATTTTTATATTTTACGTGTTTGGCTCCCACTTTTAAGAGCAATTTTCAAAATACTAAAAACAAAAATAATTGTTTGGGAGACTATTTCATTTTTTGAGATTTAAAAAAAAAAAAATTTACAAAAAGTAACTTGTAGAATCTGTAGATTATCTTCTTTTTTTTTTTTTTTTTTTGTGTGTGTGTGTGGATAATGATAAGGGAATAGAGCTCATCATGTTTATTTTTTTATTTTTTATTTTTAATGATAAGTTTCAAATTTGAAGTGTGAGAATTCTTTTTGTGATGAAGATAATTTCTTAACTTAAGAGATAAAAGAGTTTGGACAAATATGTGGAGTCCACTGTTTTCAATTTATTTACAACTATGTCATTAAAAACATTTTCTGTATCCTGAAAACACCCCTTAACCGTTTTCAAAATCCTGTTTTAAATCAGGAAAATAGGATATAGTTTTTTGAAAATTGTATTTAGAAAATATTAGCTAAACAATAAAATTCAAGTGTGGGACCTACCATTTTATGGATTGCAAAACAAAAAAACTATATTTAAATTAATACTCTTACCAAACAATCCCTTATGGAGATAGTTTGCTTGAGATTAAAATTCTATTTCAACTATTCTTTCGCCTTTTACTAAAAAAAAAAAAAAATTCTATTTCAACTAAAACCATGAGTATTGTTTCCGTATATATTTGCTACATTAGAGTTAGCCAAATTAGCAAAAGAAATTGAAAATTTGATACGTTCCACTTGAAAAAAAATCCTTCTTTCCAAAAATGCATTAGCAATTTTGGTGGCTTCCTTATCATTTTTTTATATGTTCTGCCTCTAATCATGTTATGGTATTCACTTTAATTAAAATCTTTTTTATTTGAGTAGTTAAAGTTAGAAGGGAACTAAGCTATACCTTAACTAGTGATTTATTAATATGAGAATACGAGTTCAAATTAATCTATCAAACAAAAAAGATGAAAAGGACATTTTAAGTTAAAAAATAAGCTATATTAAGAGATGATTTGACTAGCTCAATGAATCGATGGGCTGATCCTAGACTTTCCCTTTTCTCCATAGGATTGGGCCTTGATGGCCGGTTCGGCTAGCACGCCAAGCCCATATATATATTTTCACTTTTAACTGGAATTACTGGACTATCATGCTAGCAAGTCCAAACTCCAAAAGCAGTGGGATGTAATGATTCAGCTTCGAGGATTAATTGTGTTCTTGACAAGGTTTAAAAATTGGTTTATTTAATTTATTGATTAATTTATTTTACTAGGTATAATTTTTAAAGTATAAAATTTTTGTAGATATAATTTATTCAAATCTCACTTATTAAAACAGATTTCATATGAATATCATATCATATACAATATAATAAAAGTTGGGATTAGACGCCGTGGTTGCGCCAAGTGGCTTCATCATATTGTAGAAAATTTTAAAATTTTTAGATTTAAAAAATATATATGTATATAAAATTTTTCTTCTCCTATAATTTCTAAATTAATAAAAATATTTATTTGATTACAATCTAAATTCTTCATCTTATCCATGTAATCCTTATTTTTTATGTGTAGTGTATTATAAAAATAAAAAAAGTCTAATGCATCTTAAATTACAGCGACGTATGCTACACTAAAAGAGGTCTAATTCATCTTAAATTGCAGCAACATAGACATAGTGTAATCTAATTCTTCTCAGTTTTTAAATACTACACTAAAAAACAAGGTTTAATCCATATTGCAGAATTTTTTTAGATTTAAAATGATAATACATGTTAAAAAAAAAAAAAATCCTTAGAAACATGGATAAAATAACTAATTTACTTAGATTAGGATCGTGTAACCATTAATATTTTATTTAAAATTTAAAATTATAGATAAAAAAAAAAATTAGAAAAAAATATACGCTATTTTTTTTTTGGATAGAAACATATTTTAACAATATATATATAAATAATTGATTAGAATTTCACATAGAATAGGTGTTTCTTTAATTCCAAACCATCTAATAATTTCTCTTATAATTTAACTTCAATATAATTTGAAATTCTATGTCTAATAGAACTCTCCCAAGTCCTAACTTCGAAGTTTTTTGGATAAATATGCATCCTTAGTGATGATGAGTTTTACGTTTTGTTTTTTTTTTTTTAAACGTTAATTTTGATAATTTTTTTAATACATATATTTTTCCTAATAATTCTATTTCTCTTATAATTCCTAAATTGATTAGAAATCTAACATCTTCAGAATTGAAAATTTTCTATATATACGGTTTTTTTAGTGTATTCTTATATTGATTAGAAGAGAATTATGTTTATTTTTTTGGCAAATGAAATAGCTTTGGTTAAGTTTCCATAGGGTTTTAATTATTAAATTTATGAATTTTTTCATATAAATATGTTGTGTGATTGCTTGATACTTTTAAGAACAATAATTTATATGCAATTTATATAATCTTTATTCAAGTGATTATTAATTTATTATTTCTCAATAAAATTATACTAAAAGTTTATAATTAAAACCGTGCAACGCACGGGCATAATACTAGTCATATCATAAAAGTTAGACTTAGAAATTGTAGTTGTGCCAAATGATTGCACTAAATTGCAACAATTTTAAAGTTGGCTTTAGAAGGTGTTATTGTGTCAAATGACTACAACAAAATGCAACCATTTTTAGATAGAAACAAAACTTTTATGAATTATCTACAATTTTTTGTTCTTATCAAATTTTCCTCTATAGCTTTATAATTTTTTTGGATAGACACAAATGCTTAATTTTGGATATCAACTTCTCTTTCTTTTTTATTTTTTCTCTTCACTTTATGAATTATCTACAACTTTTCTAATAAACAATTATCAACAATTTAAAGTTTTTAATTTATCTACTTTTCAAATCTTCAATAGACACACATGAAAAAGTTCAAGTTTTACAAAATTTGAGTTTTTTTTTTTTTTTTTTTTCTTGGATTAAAAGTTTGAGTTTGATTTTAGAATTGATTTAATTTTAATGACACTTTTATGGAGATAGTTTGCTTGAGATTAAAATTCTATTTCAACTAAAACCATGAGTATCATTTCCGTATATATTTGATACATTAGAGTTAGCCAAATTAGCAAAAGAAATTGAAAATTTGATATGTTCTACTTGAAAAAAATCCTACTTTCCGAAAACGCATTAGCAATTTGGTGGCTTCCTTATCATTTTTTTATATGTTCTGCCTCTAATCATGTTATGGTATTCACTTTATTAAAATCTTTTTTGTTTGAGATAGTTATAATCTCGCATCCCTTTGCCCTTAGATCCCAAGCACTTTGTGCATAGAAAGGTGTCAATTCAGCTACAAGGCTCTTAATATTCACTTTAATTAAAATCATTTTTATGTTATAGATTATCTTGAATCTTTGAAGCCCAAGCTATGAAGTTTCAATATCTTAAAACTTTACCCTTCAATATGTTATCTTGAGTGCAAAGGCCACATGAATGCTATTACATGATTATATCTATTCCATTGAAGCTTCAAGAGAGTGGATTACTTAAGGTCTAGATGCTACTCTTTTATATATATATTTATGTGGATCTCATATTTATGCCACAAGTTTTTGATTATTCCCTTTCCTTCATTTATTTATTTCATCATTTTTTTTTGAGATTCTTAAATATTTAATTTTGTAAATTATTTATAAAAATATTATATGAAACTAAACATGCGTAAAGGTCCGGTATGCTTTTTATTTTTATTTTGAGAAAAACTTAAATATAGTATCTTAAATATCCCTTTCAAAATTTAGCAACGTGTCTATTAAAATAATTCAACTGACGGCGTTAACATCTCTTTGTTTTTCTATTTTTACTCTATTTCCCCCTTGGTTGCGTTAGAAATCCCACGAGAAAAACCATAGAACCCAACCTCTCTGGCTCAGCAGAACTGAACCGCCCAAGGCAGCCCTCTACGGATCTGCTTCACGTGGTTGAGGAACCACTGGACACTGATACATAATGAACCCACTGCCTCACATCATCACATGAGCACCATTAGTGTCTCTCTCTGAACCGGATCTGATAAAGCCCTAAGATTTGGAATTCCAAGTGAGCTTTTGTAGAAAAGAACGACACAGATTTTAGAGCGACCACTGTAGCACCAAAGAAACTCAATTTTTTGAGGATTTTTTTTTATAGATATTTTAACACAAACAAAAATAAAATAAAAACAAGTAGCAGGGAGTAAAAATCTTGAAGAAGACAACAATACCGGTGTCTGATCTGTTTGGCTATTTTGTTTTATCTAATATCTATAGCGTTGCATTGGTTTGGAAACAATCCAAATTTGAATTGATGGCCATGGGAAACATTATTTACTAAATATGCCCTTGGGTTGGGTGTGGCGAGTGTGGATTATGGTGGCCGTTTATTTTGTTAAGGTTTGTGTTCAACAAGTTCATCCACCGGATGCCAATGTCGACAACAACGCCGGGTTAAGGTGGCCAGATTTTTCCTTGGGTAATCTCGTCAAATTTGGTGGATTTTATTCTGTTGTCAACCTTAAACAAAGGTGTAACACCGTGTTTGCTGAGTTGGATAAGTTGGACACATGGAATAATTTAGGAACTTAAGGAACTGCATATAAGATATTGTACCTAAATTTTTTCATTTTATTTTTATTTTTATATTGGGTATGTTATATGATATCACATGGTTTTTTTCCCATTTTTACATGGACAAAAATGTTGTCAACACTCATTTGGCATGACAACAATTTTTTAAAATTATAAATGTTGGTAGGATTGTAGAGAGTGGAAGATAGAATTATAAATGTTGGCATGATAAACCCACAATAAATATGAATGAGTTTATCATGTGGCTTACTAATTATTAATATAGTTTTGATTTTGTACATATATCTTTTTAATTAAACCGTGCATCACACGACTGACACAAGTATAATACTATTAATTTTTTTAAAATAAGTGAAATAAATCACAATTTTTAAGCCGTATTAAATGGAAACAAAAGTCTTTTAATTGAACTTTGTATTATAAAGGGTAAACCATAGTTGTTAAAACGTGAATCATATCGTGAATCAATTTTTTATTATTTTTTTTTGTATCATGTATCGTATTGTATTGTGTATCGTAAGATACACAAACATTTAATAAAATCTATAAAAAATTATAGATATACATATATAAATGGTATATTCATTATAAATTTTGAATATATTCAGCTAATGAGTAATTTATTCATCAATTATGTAATAATATTTAACAAGCTAACTAAATAAATCAAACTAGCATGTGCTTATAACATACACATTCAAATTGCTTAAATTCAAAAGTTATAATATATTACAAATGACCCAAAAATTAATTTATTTTATCATATTCATCATATTGGCTAATCAACCTCGTCTAAGTCAATGCTGTCATCACGTTTATTATTTTGCAGATTTATTTCTTCATCGTCATTAACATTTACTATCTTTTCTTGTTCTTTTTATTTTAATAATTAAAAAAAATTTCTTCTTGGCATTCTAGTTTCTTGGACTTATAACAATAATGAAAAAAATAAAAAATAATTATATTTTCAATTAATATCTTATTCATAGTATAGAAAATAAATTTGTAAATATTAAAGTGAAGTGTAAGTGTATACTGTGTAGTCCAAATTTTGTAAAAGAAAGAGAGGGAAAGAAATATTTTCAATTAATATCTTATTCATAGTATAGAAAATAAATTTGTAAATATTAAAGTGAAGTGTAAGTGTATACTGTATAGTTCAAATTTTGTAAAAGAAAGAGAGGGAAAGAAACTTATGAATATGTTACTTTATTAAGTAAAATTAAGTACCCTAATGATTTTATGTTTAAAACAACTCTAACAACTTGTTAGATTCAAATAAAAGTACAAATTTTAACAAAAAAAATCTCATTTTAAAGCATTTGTCTATGTATCGTACGATACGTGCGATTTTACGATACGATACGATTCATACGATACACACACTGTATCGTACGATTCGTGAGCATTTACGATACACCGGTACGATATGGAACTTTTTACACACGATACGATACGTATCGCGTATCGTATGATACTGACAACTATGGGGTAAACTACATATTTGGTCCTTAACATTTACACTATATTCCAATTTGGTCTCTAACATTTTAAATGTGTCAAAATAGTCCCTAACATTTTGATATATGAGTCAAAATGGTCATTGCTATTAAGTGATAGATGGAAAATGCTTATGTAGCTAACAGTGGTATTAAAATGTTAATTTTTATGCCACCTATATGCCACGTCACGTGTCGTGCCACTTGGCCTTAATTTAAAAAATCTACTTTTTCTTTAAACTAAAAAAAATATCACTTTTTTTCACTTAGTAAAAAAACTAATTTGATTTCAAATCCGAAAAACCCATTCAAAACTAATTTGATTTAATTTTTTTCAATGGAATTTGTAGACATTTTATTGCTAGAAAAGAAAAATAATAATTACAAGAAAAAATCTAACTCAATACAGTCTCTCAGAGAAACATTATAAGCAAAAATCTAACCAAACACCCAATAAACATCAACACAAATCAAACAACTAGTTTTTGCGAGTAGACTAAAGAACCCAACGAAGTTCCAATCCATCTTTGCTTTGCAAGATCCAACCTAGTAACTCTGTAAATACATATGTTGACACCTCATTTTGCAACCCGTATTTAACCTCACTTGGAGGGTAAAAGGGTAATTTTGCCTTGAAAATATGCATCTTGATTCTGGTCATTAGATCCTTAATCTCATTTTACCAAAATGATCTTGATGTTGTAACGATCAAATCGACTGGTTATAAGCCCTAATCGGACTACCAGGTTTAAAGTTATCATCAAATCAAGTTTTAATGGCTGAGATGCACTATCACAAATTGAGTCCGACTATATGTGATTATAAACAATGGATTTCAATTGGTTATAAGTATAATCAATTTGATATCAATGATGTGTCATAATTTGATTGGTTAGGATTGCATTTTATGGTAGAGTTACACACACCTAATTAACTAGATAGTTAAATATTAATCATTCAATGAGTAGTTTGTGCAATTATTTTTTAATTAGGGTAAACTTGGAACTAATTAGGTCTAAAATGGGAGTGATTGGAGCCTATTAATATTAATTGAAAACTAATTTGGGACCTATTAATGCTAATTGTGCTAAAATTGTTTTCTAACAAATGACATCTGCTCACCATATCGTTGATATCTCTCAGAATATTTTGAATCTGTAAATGAGGTTAATTTTCCCAGAAACTAGACATTCGGGGCTTCAATTTGAGCACAAGAATGAGACAATTTTGATCAGAATTGAGTAAGATATGATTTTTTGAAGTTGGCTCTACAGGCTGTTACAATAGCTACGGGAAAACCGAATTTTGCTTGCTCCTCACTCCCACCAATCTCTACATTTAATGCATCAGATTTCCCTAAAAGCTAAATGAGGTCTAGGTTCATGATTCTTTATCAACCCTCATTAAATGGCATTTTATTCATATTTCCTCAACCACTATTATATAAACCCTCCCCCCTCTCCTCCATTCCAAAACACACAAAGAACCCCCGCTCTCTTCTCCTCTCTTGAGTTCTAGTGAAGTTGAGTAGTTTTGTCATATCTTGGTCTTCTTGAGACTCAAGGTATTGAGTGAGACTCACTCTCCCTCTCCTAACTCTTCTTTTCCTCCACCTTTAGGACTTCCCTCAAGAGTCTCCTCTTCCACCATATGAATCTTGCTGAAGGTATAGTCTCTCTCCCTAATTGTTTTTTGTGTTGCCATGATGAGAGTTTAAGATTAAAGCATGATAGTAATTATTTAAATTCCCTTGAATATGTTTGAATGTTCTTAATTGTTTTTATATGTTCTTCACATGTTCTTGGTTGTTCATCACATGTTCATGTATAACACTAATTTTAATCTTAAATCCACATCAAAAATATGAAAAACATGTTTGTTTAATAATTCTTTCAAATCCTTAAATTTAGGATATCACCATCCACACACATTCACTAGAATTTATTTTTCAATCCAAATGAAATGTTTAATAAATAGAATTAGGGTTTATCACATGCACACACAATGAATTCAACATGCAAATTGATGGATAACATATTGGATGATGTGATATGAATGTTGGCCACTATAGTCTAGAAGACCAGTTTCGCCATGCAAGATGGGTGCCTAACAACTTCCCACCTTGTAACATAGCCTCCAAACTTAGATCAAGGGTTAGTAGATCAAATGCTTATCCATGTAATTTTCAATTTCTAGATTGTAACTAGGAAACAAAACTATGTACTTTATCTTAGATTGTATCTAGGACCAAAACAATATAATTTTCCTATGATCAATGTAAATTCAATTGCAAATTAATAAAATTAGGAATTTTTCAATTTTGGTTTTCTTATTTATTTCAATAATTAAATAAGTGGCGACTCTATTGTAAAACCCTTAATCTAAAGGGGAAAATATAATCAGTCGAACCTCCAGTTTGAGAGGCAATAACACGACTCCACCCATTCACGTGGCTTTGGCCCAACATCCTATAAAATGGGCTGGGGGCGCGGTCTCTCACAACGCAAAACCCAAAACCCTCACCATGACTACACAATGCCATTAGAAGGACTTGATAGAGAGGCTTAACGGCGCCATTGAGCTCCAAAGACAACCAAGAACCAAAAAAGGCCTGGGGCAACCGTTGATTTGTGGCGGACTGACCCAAGAGAAGGACAAACAAAACTACTAAGGGACAACGCGTGACCCAAAAGTATAGTGAAAGGACCGACGATATAGGTGGGGAGAGGAGCGCCGCTCAGTGGCGACTCCAGGAAATTTTTTCAGGGTGTTCCTCAACAAGCATAAATTACACAATCTAATAAAAAGAAAATTTTATATATTGACAACAACAACAATAAAAAAATATGCAAATACATAGAATTTACAATTGTTTTCTACGAGTTTTCATATTTTGAAATCGTTGCATAATAGTCTCATTATCAATGCTACAAGCTACATCTTTTTCAATATACACAACCAAACAATCATTCATCCATTGATCTCCCATTCGATTGCGCAGTTCATTCTTTATATATTTCATTGCTGAAAAACTTCTTTCTACTGTTGCAGTAGCAACTGGAAGGGTCAAAGCTAGCTTCACTAGCAAATAGACTAATGGATAAGTCTCGTGTTTCCTTGTGCTCACTAACTTTTCAGCAAGTTCACTAACTCCTTGAAGCTCTAAAAAGAAGTCATTGCTGTGCATATCAAAAATGTAATTCTGCAGTTGAGAGTCAAGTGCCAAAATATCTGTCCCAAGAAAATCAGAGGGATAGAACTTAGCTAGACGTATCAACTTTTCCTTATCGAAAGCCACAAATGAATTACTTGGATTTAAGCAAGCCATACAAAGTAGCAAATCGGTATTCGCCTCAGAAAAACGATTGTTAAGCTCTTGAAGTTGCATATCTATGACTGTGTAGAATAGCTCAACACGATAATGATGTAAATTTGTATTTTGTTGGGTATTGCGTCGCGGCCTCCCACTAACTACAAATATCGCTTCCATGTCCAAGATAGGAATATCATGTGAGGTACAAAATAAAGATACTTCAGCCAATAAAGATGCCCATCCATCATCTCTCATCACTTGCAACCGTTGCTTAGACACTTTAACAAGATCCATAGCATTTACTATATCTTGATTTTTTTTTTGTAATGCTATTGACAACTCATTTGTGATCCCTAAAATATTTTTCATCAAGTGTAGAGCAAAGACAAATTCAAAAGAGAGAATTGACCTCATAATAGATCGAGCTTCAACTTTTTGGTCGGAGAGGCCATCTTCTTCAACAATCTCTAGTACATCAACAACAGCAGAGAACATCAAAATCAAGTTCAGAATAGTCCCATAATATGATCCCCAACGTGTATCACCAGGACGTTTAAGATTTGTCTCTTGATTCAAACCTTGCCCACTTCTACGTACACCATTCTCTAAATCTTCTTTAATTTTGGCAAATTGTGTATCTCGAAGAGCATCTCGTCTCTTACAAGAGCCTCCAACAACAGTTACTAAATTACTAATCACATAAAAAAATTCAGCAATGTTAATGTGATTTTTAGCAACAGCAACAAGTGTCAATTGAAGTTGATGAGCAAAACAATGGACATAAAATGCTGACTTGTTCTCTTTCAAAATTAAAGTTTTGAGACCGTTGATATCACCTTGCATATTACTAGCCCCGTCATAACCTTGCCCACGTAGGTTCGATAAACTCAAATTATGTTCACAAAGTAAACATTCAATAGCATGTTTGAGTGACAAAGCGGTAGTACTTGCTACATGTACAATACCAAGGAATCGCTCTATAATAATTCCTTCTTTGTTCACATAACGAAGAACGAGGGCCATTTGTTCTTTCACTGAGATATCACGTGACTCATCAACTAATATTGAAAAGAACCCATTGTCAAGATCCTTGATGATGGCTTTGGATGTTTCACGTGCAATTGCATTCACAATGTCTTTTTGAATATCAGGGTGGGTAAGCTTGCAATTTTTCGAAGCTTTTTGCAACACTTCATTGATAGATTCATTGTGATCCCCCAAAAATTGTACAAGCTCAAGGAAATTTCCTTTATCACTTGAACCTTGAGATTCATCGTGACCACGAAAAGCTAATCCCCGGCATAAAAGGAATCTTGTGCAATCAACTATTGCATTTAATTGAATCCGATATTCAATTTTATCTTGATTTGATTGCTTAACAAAAACACTTTGAATGTGTTGCTTTTCCTTCAATAGATTTTCACTCTTCTGGACAGCTTGATTATGAGCACTATTAACTCCTCCAACATGGGAATTTAACTTATCTTTCTGATTCCAAAGTTTGAATCCCTTCGTTACAAAAGTGTCACCTCCTCCTTGCTTACCAACATCTTGCCCAAATAGGTAGCAATAAAAACAAAATACTGCATCCTTGTCTATACTATATTCCAACCAGTATCTATTTTTATACCATTTGGATATAAATCGACGGGGCTTTCCAGAAAAATAAGATATAGGGTAATCATCACTGTGTAAAACAGGTTGACAAGGGCCTTTTGTTAAATAATATCTTCTTATTTCATCATGATGATTAGGATGATAAGATGATATTTTTTCTCGTAGCCCAGGATCTGAAGGAAGATTCTCTAAGTTAAAATCAACACGAATTCGCTTAGAAGATGAAGATGAATCTTTCGCAGGAGCTGAATCTTGGGTACGTGGTTTTCTTATCAAATATTTGTCCATAATTCTAGCAAAAGAATAAAGAATAAACTATAAGTTTATTTGAAATATTAATAAAATTAATAATTATTGTTATTTAGTTGTTTCATTAATTTGTTTGTCTTTTATAAACTATAAATTTGTTATATTATTATTTCATTAATTATAAAATTATTAATTATTATTTAGCCTAACATAATTTAATTTATTTGTCTTTTATAATATATTGGTTAATTATACTACTTTAATTATTGTTGTTTAGTGTAACAATAAACTATATTACTTTAATTTGTTTGTCATTAATTATATTGCTTTAATCTATGCAGCATAATAATTAAAACAGTGTAATGTGCAATACATTACACTGCTTTAATTATTATTTACTACCCGGCCCCATGTGCCCATCAGCCTATCTACCCCCAACCCCACTCAACAGACAAGCACAAGCCATCCCCCAATCACAACCTGCCAATCAGAAAATTTCACAATCACAATACACATTACACTAAAAAATAATCAATATCTAATCAACACCAATACACACTGAGACTGAGTCACTGACCATCACTCCAACAGGCAACAGCATAAAGCCAAGATAAAGCCAAAAAAACAAGCAAAAAGCAAAATAAAGTAAAGATTGGTTCAAAAAAAAAAAAAAAGAGAGTAAAGATTCGGCAGCCCGCAGCCAATCAGATTGTTACAGTTCAAAAGAGAGAGAGAGAGAGAGTTACAACTACTTGAATAAAGAGAGAGAGAGATCAGACATTCATTATTCATATTTTTCATTTCGGTGAGATAGAGAGAGAGAGAGAGAGAGAGAGTCAGAGACTGAGAGAGAAAAAGAGAGAAAAAGAGAGAAATACCTTGAACTTGAAGCCGAGCACCGGAGCAGCCGAGAGGCCCGAGACGGCGAGACCGATGTCACCGATCTGCGATCTGCGACCGTGCGACGAGGGGCAAGGCAAGCGACGACGAGGGGCAAGCGACGAGCGAGCGACGACGACTAGACGAGGACGACGAGCGACGGAGCGAGCTGCACCTGCGGCTGCGAGCGACGGAGCGAGGCAGCGAGCTGCGCCTGCGAGCGACGTGACCGTCTCACCGTGGGTTTGGTTTGCTCTGGGTCTGGGGTTTGGTTTGCTCTGGGTTTTTTTTTTTTTTTTTTGATAAACACCTCTGTATGACTGTATTGCAGTATTGGGTAATGGGGTTTGGTTTGTATTGAGGTATGGTTTTCTCTGCCAACGACGTGACCGGTTTGATTTCTGATTTGCTCTGAACTGGGTTTTTTTTTTTTTTTTTTTTTTTTTTTTGGGTGAGAATCCATGGGTTTGCTAGCTCCGTATTATGTTGGGCTTGCCGTGGGCAGTGGGCTTGGCTCTATAGCCTCTATTACCAATTTTTTTTTTTTTTCAGATTTTAGTTCAAAATTTTTTTTTTTGGGTTTTTTTTTTTGGCTTGAAAGTAGAACAGATAAATTTTTTTTTTTTTTTTTTTAATTTGAGGGTGTTCTTAATTTTGTAATTGAGGGTGTTCCTAATTTTGTGATTGAGGGTATTCCTAATATAGATTAAATATAAAATTTTTTTTTTTTTTTTTAATTTTTTTCAGGTCAGGGTGTTCCTGGGAACACCCTGCCTTGTACGTGGCGCCGCCACTGGTGCCGCTCACTAGAGCACAAATGGTATCTCTCTCTACAGTATTTGAATATGGAAGGAACTAGGAAGAGGAAGACGATACTGAAGTTCTTGAAATGAATAGTTACATTTTGATCTAACTGAATTCTTTGTTTTTCATGTTCTTACTAAAAATATGTATGTTTCTCTCCATATAACTGATTATCTAATTGGGCTAGCCTTTTGGGCCTTTCTAATTGGGCTTTAGTGTGTGGATTGGAGTGGGACCAAAAGGGAACAAATAAGACTTTAGCTCCAATGGGCCTTGGGCTTTTCTGTCAACTCTTGACAAGTCCAAATTTACCATTAATTATATTTAATACCACTATATAAATATAATTGCACTCTAGGCCTTATTAAAAAATTATATCCCAAGACTTTATTGTACATGCAACCCCTTCATAAAATATTCGTAGTAATACAAAGTCATGAATGAAGACTGCCACTTTGTGAATTACTACATCCTAATCCTTGAGTACCCGGTTTAATCCTTTTAAGTTATTCACCATATATTTATGAAATCCAATTTCATAAATATATACTTTAGTCTTACTAAAGTGGTTAGGCCTAATTCTCTGAATAACAAACTCATTAAACTTATCTCAAGGGAATATTTTGTATCTTCGTTAAGAGACTATGAATTTCATCTTAAGAATATATGTTCCATCAACACTAAATGTGGCTGCCCAACATACTGAGATTTTGACCGTTACTTTAGATCTCACTCTTGATATATCAAAGTAACCTACACTTCATGATCAGGTCCATTATTCTCTCAAGATTAAGAGTTCATGTGAATATAAGTCGTGAGATTTATCATTCAATTGACAGTCGTTAGGAGATAATAAATCTCACAGCGGTCCAGTTCAATATGTCTTAACTCTTAAAACATATCAACATATCAACTAGAAGTCACCACTTTTTTTAATTAAAAAAATGTAGTTTTTTAATTAGCCCATGTGGCATATAGGTGCCATAAAAATTAACAATTTAATACCACTGTTAGCCACATAAGTATTTTCTATCAATCACTTAACGGTAAAAACTATTTTGACTCAAATATCAAAAGGTTAGAGACTATTTTGACACATTTGAAACGTCAGGGACCAAATTGAAATATAATGTAAACGTTAAAGACCAAATATGTAGTGTAAGGGTGATGGGCCTGGTAGTATATATCTATGTATATATTGGGCCGAGGCCCCAATCCGAGGACATCAGATAGTCTGAGGACGGGAAAACATTGTCATGGGAGTCCGTGTTAGTGAGTGAAGAGGTGAGGTTTGGTCATAAGAGTCTAGGAAGGTGGTCCGAGGAGGAATGCCTCCTCGGCTGAGCAAAGTCGAGGTCCGAAGGTGTGATCTGCTATCCAAGGCAACGTTCCGGGAGATTCTATTGATAAGGATATGTATCATAGAAGCACAGGAAAGGGGGAAGCCATAAAATATCTAAGAGAAAGCTGCTACCACCCTCTGTAGCTAACTCTCTGGCCGCAATAATGAGAAAGTGATATCTGAACAGTAATTTTCAGCCTTACAGCTATTCCCAAAGACTTCAGGAAGGTGCTAATGGGACAAGAATCAACACCAGCAATCTAATCTACACGTGGAGGGTAGAGATGAAAGAAGGAAGATAGTATAAAAAAGAAGGAAGACCCTGAGTGAAAGGGATCGGAGAATTAAGAGAGAAATACTGTAGCAACAAGAACTGTGCTTGTAATCAAATTTAAGAGATATATACAAGAACTGATCTACTCGGATTGTGCCGATGGCGATTTTCTTTAGATAAAACTAGTCTATTTTTACTTTATTGTCATCTGGATCCATTATAATTGTTACCCAACTCTTAGAGCCTAGTGTTCGAACCCACACTCTACAAATTTATTGTATTGGGCTTTTTAGGCCTAGATCCTATTACCCTTTGGGCTTAGGAATCAAATTGTGTCCTTACAATTGGCGCCGTCTGTGGGAATTTCTTGTATTGTAGTGAGTTTAACATTCAATTATGGTAGGTTCAGGTCCGAATTGGGAAGAATCCATGGGGTCCTAACGTCAAGATCATTTTCTCAATCTTGAGCAAAGAAGGGATCGGGAAGTTAGTGTGCATACCACCCATACTAATAGAAGCCAGTCTCAAAGTGGGAGCCACGTCTCTCATGAGGAGAATACCAGAGCCATGCAACTGGAGATTGATCATTTGAGAAGGAGGTTGCGCTGCGAACGACGAAGATGGACTCCTTCCAATTCTGATTTTTCTTTTGACGATAATGGAGATGGCAGCTACAGGCCCAAATCAAGGACTCCCCTCAGTGAGTCCTTTTCGTGTGATGAGGGTAGCCATCGTGAGCACAAAAATAAGAGTTCATCTTGCAAAGGCCTGGGAAACGACGCTATGAGCAGAGCGTTAAACCAGATTTCTAGATCACCTTTCACACGCAGAATTGAAGGAGGAAGGCTTCCTCGGCAGATCACTCAGCCAACATTCACCATGTACAATGGTCGAACAGACCCTGTAGAGCATGTGAGCCACTTCAACCAAAGAATGGCTATGCACTCCAAGAATGAGGCTTTGATGTGCAAGGTATTCCCATCCAGTTTGGGGCCTGTGGCAATGAGGTGGTTTGATGGCCTAGACGCAGATTCTATTGATTCCTTCAAGGAACTCACCCGAGCGTTTGGATCTCGCTTTATTACATGCAGTAGAGTTCCTCGGCCCTTAGATTCCCTGTTGTCTATGAACATGCGAGAAGGGGAGACCCTGAAAACGTACTCAGACAGATATTGGGAGATGTTCAATGAGATAGATGGAGACTTTGATGACGTGGCCATAAGGACTTTCAAGGTCGGCCTACCTGCCGAGCATGATTTGAGAAATGCGTTAACCAAGAAGCCGGTAAGGAGTATGCGTCGGCTCATGGACCGTATTGACGAGTATAAGCAGGTCGAGGAGGACCAGCAGCAAGGGAAAGGAAAGGCGAAGGTTATCCCTCAGGATATGAGGGATTTCAGGTCGGACAGATACAATAATAACCGACCTCGGAGAGACTTTGCTGGGCAGTTTGGGTCTACTACGACTCAGTTGGTCAGCACAGTGTTCCGTGAGCTGGTGCATCAAGTCTTAGAAAAAATTAAAAATGAGCCATACTTTAAATGACCAAATAAGATGGGAGTAGACCCTATGAAGCACAATCAAAGCCTTCATTGCCAATACCACCAGGAGCGAGGACACACCACAAAAGATTGCAGAATCTTGTGGAATCATCTGGAATAGCTGGTTAGGGAAGGGAGGTTAAAGCAATTTTTACATCAACCTAGTGCGCAAGGGGGTCAGTCAAGATTGGGACCTCGGAGAGATGCTTCTTCGAGAGCCCCTTTGGGCACGATTAATGTTATCCTCGTTGCTCTGGAGAGGACTGGTTCTCATCCCTCCAGGGTGATGTCTGTAGCTTGGCCACCTGCCGAGGACTTTAATTCTGAGCCAAGAAGGTTAGGATAGAGATCCGACCAACGTTGAGTTTCTCGGATGAGGACAAGGTTGGCACCATACAACCACATGATGATGCCCTAGAGGTCACCCTCAAGATAGGAGGGTATGATGTGAAAGGGTGTTGGTGGATCAGGGCAGTGGGGCTGAGATTATGTACCCTGATTTGTACAAATGGCTAAACTTGAAACCTGAGGATTTGACAGGTTATGATTCACCTTTGTTGGGCTTTGATGGGAAGGTTGTTATTCCAAGGGGCCAGATTAGACTACCCGTGCAGGCAGGTTTAGAGGTGGTGGAGGTGGACTTCATTGTGGTGGATGCTTATTCTCCCTACACTGCCATTGTAGCAAGACCTTGGCTTCATGCCCTAGGGGCTGTTTCTTCCACCCTCCACTTAAAAGTGAAATATCTGTCTGGAGATTAGATTGAGGAGCTAGTTAGGAGCCAGTTCGTGGCTAGGTAGTGCTTGATGGCTGCAATTATGCATCAGCCTGAAGTTGGGTCCTCGGCCTTTGCTGATAGGGGTTTATAGCAATCAAGGACTCCGGTGTTACCAATGGATGAAACATCAGAAGGGGCGAAGTGTGAGGAGTTAGAGAAGATTGTTGTAGATGATGATTCGAAAAAGTTTTTTCAGGTCGGAGCTCAGCTGTCTTTTCGAGAGAAGGAGGAGCTGATAGTGTTTCTCAAAAAGAATATTGACGTGTTTGCGTGGAATGCTTATGAAGCTCCTAGGGTGGGTCCAAACTTCATCTGCCATCATTTGAATGTCAATTCGTCCGTCATCCCCAAAAAGCAACCACCTCGGCGCTCATTAAAGGACCATTCTGATGCTGTCAAGGACAAGGTAATCAAACTTAAGCAGGTTGGGGCTATTAAAGAGGTGTTTTACCCTGAGTGGCTAGCCAATACTGTAGTGGTGAAGAAGAAGAGTGGAAAGTGGCGAGTATGTGTGGACTTCACAGATTTGAACAAGGTCTGTCTAAAAGATCATTTCCCCATGCCTCAAATATACCAGCTAGTGGATGCAACTGTGGGCCATCCTCGGATGAGCTTTTTGGATGCCTTCCAAGGATACCACCAAATACCACTAGCTCTGGATGACCAGGAAAAGACAGCTTTTGTCACTTCTACTGGAAATTACCACTACAAGGTAATGCCCTTTGGATTGAAGAATGCAGGGTTTACCTATCAGAGGATGATGACTAGGATGTTCGAGCCACAATTAGGCAAAAATATTGAAGTTTATATAGATGATATGGTGGTAAAGAGTAAGGTGGTGTCCGAGCACGTGGGAGACCTTGGGAATATTTTTGAGATACTGAGGAAACACAAATTGCGCCTCAATTCTTCCAAGAGCTCTTTTGGCGTGGGATCAGGCAAATTTCTGGGCTATATGGTCACTCATCGTGGAATTGAGGTCAACCCTGATCAGGTTAAGGCAATTAACAATTTACAATCACCTCGGAATCCCAAAGAAGTCTAGAAATTAACAGGAATGACTGCCGCCTTGAACCAGTTTATCTCTCGGTCCGCGAACAGGTGCAGACGTTTCTTCCAGTTGTTGAATAAATGGAAGGGATTTAAGTGGACCGAGGAGTGTGCCTTAGCCTTCCAGCAGCTTAAGGAATACCTTTCACAGCCACCTGTTAACCTAACTTCCGCTTCGATCACTACTTCGGAGTGCTGATTACACAGGAATGATTGCCAAGTGGGGTACGTTCCTAGGGGCTTTTGATATCAAGTATATGCCTCGCACTTCTATCAAAGGTCAGGTCCTCGCAGATTTGGTGACCGAGTTTGCTAAGTCCCCATTGGGAGAGGAGGCAGAGAAGCAGGACATGGATGAAAAATCAGTTGGCATGATCTCCTCGCAAGAACCTTTATCTTGGAGGGTATATGTGGATGGTGCGGCAAATCAAAGAGGATCTGGAGTGGGGCTAGTTGTAATTTCTCCTGATAAGATCATTATTGAAAAATTCTTAAGGTTAGGTTTCAAGGCCACAAATAATGAGGCTGAGTATGAGGCTCTGTTGGTAGGGATGACAATGATTCAGAAAATGGGAGGTAAGACGGTGGAGATATTCTCAAATTCGAGGTTGGTCGTAGGCCAGGTGAAGGGGGAGTTGGAGGCTAGGGATGTGAGAATGCAAGGATATTTAAATCAGGTTAGGCACTTATAATCAAGTTTTGAATCTTTCAACTTACTGCAAATCCCTAGAAGCAGAAACACACATGTTGACTCTCTGGCCACTATTGCAACCTCCTTGGCGCAGAGCTTACCTCGGGTTATCCTTGTTGAAGACTTGTGCAAACCTACTGAGATGAAGAAAGAGATGGTCCATATTCATCAAATTAGAGTAGGACCTAGCTGGATGGACTCTATCATATTATTCCTTAAGGAGGACATCTTGCCCGAAGGGAAGTCCGAGGTTGACAAAGTGCGAAGTAAGGCTCCTCGGTTTTGGCTGTCCGAGAACCAAAAGTTGTACAAGCGCTCTTTTTCTGGGCCGTATTTGCTATGTGTTAGGGTACTTTTTTTATTACACCTAATTTTATTTAAGTACCACCTATTTACTCTCAAACACACACACCCTATTCTATTTAAAGCCCAAGAATACTTATGCTTGGCAATATTTGAAAAGCCCATGATTCAAGTCCATGGCAAAACAATTTTAACAATGGAATTCAAATCCATAACCAAAGCCCACGGTTTAAACCCATGGCAATTTATTTATCCTAAGCCCAATTCTCATTGGGAACATCAAAGCCCAATTCTCATTGGCAATATCAAAGCCCAATTCTCATTGGCAATATCAAAGCCTAATTTTCATTGGCAACATCAAAGCCCAATTTTCATTGGCACTACTTTATCAAAAAGAAAAAGAGCCCAAGATTATCAACGCCTGACAAAGAAAAAATATCATTGTAAAATGTTACCGTGGCAAAAAGGACCATGGCAATCATCTTATAAAACTCATTGAGAGTTATCTTGAGGATTATGTTCTCGTATTATAAACCCATGAAATACATGGACATCATTTGCATCACGACATACATAATATATACCTTCAACACTCAGGGTAAAACATTCAAACCCACAAAGCTCATCATTTAAATTATTAGAAACCATGAACATTATTTGCAATATGGAATTCATCATAGTAAGTGTTATTTACAAAAGTATTTGAAACTTGTCCTATTATTTCAAACAATACAATTGCCTAAAGGCCCATTGCAAGTATTTATGTAAAAACCCAAACTATTCACTAACTAAAGTCCATGAGGGATAAAAACTCATGGCAGACATGTGTTATGACCATTTTGTAAGATGCACACAACATGGCCCAAAAGAAACCAGCCCAGCCCAAAAGACATCAGCAGAGGGCAAAGGATTGGGAGTGGGCAACCAGCCCTTGTCCATCACTAACCAAAAAGAGCAACTAGAGACTCATACAAGGGAACCAAGCCCTTGAGAATGGACTAAAGGCTGTCCCATCAGTTTTCTGCCACCCTCTACCTGATGTGAACAGTGCCCAAGGTTTGTCATGTCAGCTGAAGTCTAAAGAATGATGGAACTCCATCATTTTTCTCAAGACTGCACCTCCAGTGGAAGGGGAGCTGAAAACCAAATTATCCAAATTTCAACAAATTGATGCTATAAAAGTTGAAAGCGTTCGAGATGTGATTCATGTGCCAAGCCCATGAATCCTAAAGGGGAAAAATTAGGAACATATGGTTTGGAGGACATAAAGGGATCTCCAGAGGAACCCCCTGAAGTAGACTAAAGCTTGACACCTGGCTTAGGGGTGTTAAATCTTACTTTTCAGGGGTTCGAATCTCAGTTGCAGCATTAGGATTCACTTTTGATACACGCCTCAATCACAATAATTAAGCTCAGCCCCAAATCCTGGCATTTAATGTAAAACACTCTAAAATCCCATCATTTCCCAAAGAAGCAAGGCAACCCCTAAAACAGATTTTCTAACTTCTGATAAAAAATCCAAGGAAAGCTTGACCTTGATTCAGCACCTCTGAGTAGTCATACGTTTTGGATTCTTGTCAATTAATGCTTCCCTAAAGCTCCATTATAAAAACACAAGCAACTAACCAGAAAGATAACTTGGCTACCCTTTTCTGAGACTTTGAGATTGGTTGGCCATTTTTGTTGGTGGTTCAGCTCTCTTTTAGCTCACCACCCATCATCTTTAGTCTACACCCATCTAATCCCAAATGCTCTTCTCCCCCCTTTACACTACCACAGCTCATGAATGTCTTCCAGCTAGTCACAAATAGCCCATTACTCATAAAAAACTTCAGTCTCAACATCAGTCCTATACCACTCACTCAAAAACAAACCACACTCAGCTCGTCCATGCCTTATAAACACATGCTCTCCGAAATTTTAGTTTAATACTCGCTGCACTAAGTTGGGATCTCTCTCTCCCTTCACACCATGCCAATTAATCCTCCATTTTTTCTTCCTAGGGAACCTTTAACTTTAACTTTTTTACTTTACTGTTGAAGGATATGATGTATTTATAACAATCAAACTCTTCCCTCACATTGATGTAATGATGGCTGAAAGCACAATAAATTCCTCTTGAATGAGACACATAAGGACCTAAAATTTGTTTAAATTTGTCTAATCATTGATTGCTGGACCGTGTAATTCCATCCCCACTGTTGGACAATTTATCCTTTGGACTTAAATGTAACTTCACCCTTACCGCTGGAGAATTTATTTCCCTTGAACTATTAGAACATGACCATTAATGTACTAACTAAGTATCATAAAGTATTTTTCATTGGGTTTTTGTTGCTGTTTTGTCAAATGCAGCCTTTGTTTCCTTGCTTGGGTAGGCTTGTCATCACACTGAAAGCCTTTGGGTGTCATCTCAAGAGCCTATAGTCGAGTTTCGGTTTGGTTTCCCAACATCTTATTCAGAGGCATCAATTTCCTCCTCAACACTATGCATACACCCTGAGGCATCAGAGCTACTCCTAGATACATGAAGGGATTCGTGGAAGCCACACAGGAGGGAGGTCTTTGTCTCATAAAGCCCTCACTTAGGGATATTGGTGGCCGAACTTGCAGAAGGAAGCACAAGAGTATGTGAAGAAGTATGACCAATACCAGAGATTTGCCCTAAACATTCATCAACCAGGGGGTGTCCTTAATCCTCTGTCCAGCCCTTGGCCTTTTGCTCAATGGGGTTTAGATATTGTAGGGCCTTTTCCTAAGATATCAGGGAATAAGAGGTGGCTGTTGGTCGGCACAGATTACTTCACCAAATGGGTTGAAGCTGAACCATTGGCAAATATCAGGGACGTGGATGCAAAGAGATTTGTTTGGAAAAATATTGTCACTCGGTTTAGGATACCCCATACCCTCATCTCGGACAATGGTTTTCAATAGGGGTGGCAAAATTTGACACGACCCGCGAACCCGACACGACATGACACGAAATTAGTAGGTTATGGGTTGAGGCTTAACGAGTTCGTGTCATATTCGGGTTGACACGGCTGACCCGTTTAATAAACGGGTTGGGTTAGTATTGAACATATAGAACTCGTTTGACCCGTCTGACCCGTTTAATTAAATGACATTTTACCAATATACCCTTCAAACTCTAAGTATATAAACTTATTATTTGTTGTGATTTATTTTCTTTGACATATTGTGATTGATTATTTGTAATATTGGGATATGCTTTAATTTTGAATGATTATTTGTGATGCAGTTACTCGTTAGCTCTGAATTTTATATTAAAAATATTTATTTGTTTGTTTTTTCATAATTTTTTTTTTCATTTTGATAAAATCTGATAAACAAGTCGACACGACTGACCCATTTAATAAATGGGTCGTGTTAGGGTTAAGGAATCTTGACCCGTTTAATAAACATGTCGGGTTAGTGTTGACCTATATAGTTGAATACTCATAACTTGACACGACACGAACCCGACACGCGAACACGAATTGCCACCCCTAGTCTTCAGTTTGATAGCAAAGCCTTCAAGAGGTACTGTTGTTGTTAGGATAAGTGCCCTTAAATCCTATTTTATGATGCTATGTGTAATATTGAGTATGACATTATGTATGACTTAATATTGTGTTTAAAAAAGCTGTTTTATTATTATCTGAAATAATGGTAACGTGAATATTCGGACATTATCATATAGTCCATAAGATGCATAGTATGTGATTTATGTGATTTAGTCGCAGAAGATATAAGTCACAAGTTCTTTGTAAACTCAGAATTGTAGTTCGTAGTCGGTGATGAAATTGGGCGTTTCATCTGCGAAGACTATAACATATCAATTACGATGATTTGTCTTGATCATGGAAGTGAAGTGGAGACTTCTAGTTGATATGTTGATATGTTTTAAGAGTTAAGACATATTGAACTAGACCACTGTGAGATTTATTATTCTCCTAATGACTGTCAAATGAATAATAAATCTCACGACTTGTATTTGCATGAACTCTTAATCCTGAGAGAATAATGGACCTGATCATGAGGTGTAGGTTGCTTTAATATATCAGGAGTGAAATCTAAAGTAACAGTCAAAACCTCAGTATGTTGGGCAGCCACATTTAGTGTTGATGGAACATATATTCTCAAGATAGAATTCATAGTCTCTTAACGGAGATACAAAATATTCCCTTGAGATAAGTTTAATGGGTTGTTATTCAGAGATTTAGGCCGAACCACTTTAGTAAGACTAAAGTATATGTTTATGAAATTGGATTTCATAAATATATGGTGAATAACTTAAAAGGATTAAACCGGGTACTCAAGGATTAAGATGTAGTAATTTACAAAGTGGCAGTCTACATTCATGACTTTGTATTACTACAAATATTTTATGAAGGAGTTGCATGTACAATAAAGTCTTGGGATATAATTTATAGATAAGGCTTAGAGTGCAACTATATTTATATAGTGGTATTAAATATAGTTAATGGTAACTTTGGACTTGTCAAGAGTTGACAGAAAAGCCCAAGGCTCATTGGAGCTAGTGTCTTATTGGTCCCTTTTGGTCTCACTCCAAGCCACATACTAAAGCCCAATTAGAAAGGCCCAAAAGGCTAGCCCAATTAGATAATCAGTTATAAGGAGAGAAACATACATAATTTTTATATATAGAACAATTTACATGAAATGGTGTATGTGAGTGTTGGACACTCTTGAATTCTCTCTTGAACATTTCATATAACTGATTGAGAGACCACACATCTTGGGCGTTAGTGGAATTGGAGTAAAGATTAGAAGTATTCTCAAGTGCTTATAATCTTTGTTTTGAAATTCACCACACCAAGGTACACTCTCTTATTCTTGTATTCTGAAATTTACATAGTGCATGTTATCAATTGCGAATGAAGTAGATTCGTTATTTTTCCGCTGCGCACATGCATATTTCCATCAGTTGTGACCTGGGTATTACGAATAAGTATTCCACCCCGGCTTATCCACAGGGGAATGGACAGGCTAAGGCTGTCAATAAGGTGATAGTGAATGGACTCAAGAAGAGGTTGGATGATGCAAAAGGAAAATGGGTGGAAGAGCTGTTACACATCCTTTGGACATATCGGACTACACCTCGCAGGTCAACAGGGGAGACCCACTTTTTAATTGTTGGAAAAAAAAACATGTTTGTAACGCATATAAAACATACGCAACGAAAAATTAACGAATCTACTTCATTCGCAATTGATAACATGTACTATGTAAGTTTCAGAATTTAAGAACAAGAAAGTGTACCTTGGTGCGGTGAAATTCAAAACAAAAGATTAGAAGTTCTTGGGAACACTTTTAATCTTCACTCCAATTCCACTTGATGCCCAAGAAGTATGGTCTCTCAATCAGTTTCTAAGGAGATAATAAGAGAGTGTCCAACACTCACGTACAAACCATTTCATTCTCTCATATGATCTTAGTGAAAAATCACTTATGAAAGTCTTATGAGAACCTTAATCATAACCTTATGAAAAGCTTATGAAAAGCACTTATGAAATTTTGTATGTTTCTCTCCTTATATACAACTAATTATCTAATTGGGCTAGCCTTTTGGGCCATTCCAATTGGGCTCTAGTATGTGGCTTGGAGTGGGACCAAAAGGGAACAAATAAGACTCTAGCTTCAATGGGCCTTGGGCTTTTCTATCAACTCTTGACAAGTCCAAAGTTACCATTAATTATATTCAATACCACTATAAAAATATAATTGCACTCTAGGCCTTATTAATAAATTATATCCCAAGACTTTATTATACATGCAACCTCTTCATTAAAATACTCGTAGTAATACAAAGTCATGAATGTAGACTGTCACTTTGAAGATTACTACATCTTAATCCTTGAGTACCCGGTTTAATCCTTTACGTTATTCATCATATATTTATGAAATCCAATTTCATAAATATATACTTTAGTAACTCCTTACTAAAGTGGTTGGGCCCAACACTCTGAATAACCAAACCCATTAAACTTATCTCAAGAGAATATTTTATATCTCCGTTAAGAGATTATGAATTCCATCTTGAGAATATATGTTCTATCAACATTAAATGCGGCTGCCCAACATACTGAGGTTTTGATTGTAACTTATAGATCTCACTCCTGATATATCAAAGCAACCTACACCTCATGATCAGGTCCATTATTCTCTTAGGATTTAAAGTTGATGTAAATAGAAGTCGTGAGATTTATTATTCTTTTGACAGTCGTTAGAAAAATAATAAATCTCACAGCAGTCCAGTTCAATATGTCTTAACTCTTAAAACATATCAATATACCAACTAGAAGTCTCCACTTCCATGATCAAGAAAAATTATCTTAGTTGATATGTTATAGTCTTCACAGATGAAATGCCCAATTTCATCACCGACTACGAACTAAAATTCTGAATTTACAAAGAACTTGTGATTTATATCTTTCTGTGACTTTTCACATAAATCACATACTATGCATCGCATGGACTAAGATAATGTCTCATTAGTTCATTTATAGATAGTCTCATATAATTAAACAATTTAATTATTTATGACATGCCAATAAATTGGATTTTAGGGCATAAATCCCAACATTAATGACTTATGGAGCCGAAGTAGTGATTCCTCTGGAGACCAGATTCCCAACACTGAGGACGAGTTCTTTCACTCCGGGCAACAATGATGGGCTATTAGAGAAGAGTTTAGATTTGATTGAAGAGCGAAAAGAAAATGCCATGGTTCAATTGGCATATTATCAACATAAGCTCAAGGTAGGATACGACGCCAACGTGAGGTTAAGGCCATTAGCGCCTGGAGACTTGGTATTAAGAAAGGTTTTAGGTACTGCAAAGAACCCAGCATTGGGAAAGTTAGGACCCAACTGGAAAGGGCCATATCGCATCACCTCGATGGCTGGAATATGTGCATATTATCTTGAAGATCTAGATGAAAATGTTGTACCACGCTCCTGGAATGTAAATAACCTGCGAATGTATTATTATTAATGAAAGTCTTTTCTACCATATTTTCATTTATTATATTATGCGTTATACTTCTTATTTGCTTAAGTATTAAACAGAACTTTAGTCATGCCTGGCTCCTCGGACCACATGCTTTGGGTAAATTAATACTTCACATCATTTTTTTAAATATTAAACAGAATCTTAGTCATGCCTAACTCCTCGGACCACATGTTTTAGGTAAATTAATACTTCATATCATTTTTCTAAGTGTTAAATAGAACCTTGGTTATGCCTGGCTCCTCGGACCACATACTTTGGGTAAATTAATGCTTCCTGTCATTTTTCTAAGTGTTAAATAGAACCTTGGTCATACCTGGTTCCTCGGACCATATACCTTAGGTAAATTGATACTTCTTATTATCTATTTAAATATCAAACAAAACCTTAGTCATGCCTGGCTCCTCGAACCACATACCTTGGGTAAATTGATATTTTCAATCACTCTTTCTAAGTATTAAACAGAACCTTAGTTATGCCTGACTCCTCGGACCATATACTTTGGGTAAATTAATACTTCATGTCATTTTACTAAGTGTTAAACAGAATCTTAGTTATGCCTGGCTCCTCGGACCACATACTTTGGGTAAATCAGTACTTCCCATTGTTTATTTAAGTGTTAAATAGAACCAGCCATGCCAAATGGCAGAGACTTTCATGGTAGTAACTTGATCAAATAGACGCTTTTGAGCATCACTTAAAGCATTTGAAAGTACATCTATGATCTGTTTGAGAACTGATTATCACCTCTAGTTCCTTAGACTTACTGTTAAGCGGAAAGTTATGTAGAGTCCTGGGAGGATAAATGCCCTATCATTTTCTAAAATTAAGAAGAAGTCTAGTTATATGTAGGGGCCTTTGAATTATTTCTTCTTAAGGTATAATTTTGGAGTAAAGGATATATTTTGTTGAGATTGTAAACATATAATCATTTATGCAAATGACTAATTGAAGCCGTGTCCCATTTTTCATATTAGTTAAGCGTTAAGTGAAACAAAAGCTATATTAGGACTTGTATCACAAGAGTAATGAAAAAGTTCATAAATTGCCATTAAGTTAAGCCTTAGAAAACGGCAAACTGATTACAAAAGATCACATTGGTTACAACTTCTGGAAACAAAAATAATAGTTAAAAAAGAAGAAGAAAGAAAGCTACTATGAAAACTACTTCTTTTTTATTACAATTTTTTCTTTGGTTGGGGCCTTGGTGGATTGAGTGAGTGCTGGTTTTGGGGCCTCTGGGCCCTTACTTATGAGGTCACCCTTGGCAGGCACGGGGAGAGTGGCCAGGACAATCTCCATCTTAGTAGGGACTTCTTTCTCTGTGGGGATGTCCTGGGGAGCAGCTGGGGGCTTTGTGGCATCAGGGGCCACTCCCTTGGTTGTATTTGTTTCCTTTTCAACAACTCCAGGCTACTCGGCCACTTTGGAAGGGCTGTTAGGAGAAGGAAGGACCTTGGCAGGACTGGCCTTGCCCACGTCTGCCACCTCAGAGGCGGTATCAATCTTGGAGTTGGCAGGGCCAGACGCACGGATGGCAGAAGGGTAATATACACTTTTTGCTCTCCTGAGTGCAGAAGAGGCCTCAACCCCAGCTTGGTTGAGGGCCTTGTTCCACACCTGGAGGCAGTAGTTCCTACATACCTCCGAGACCTCAGCCCTGAGGGCTTTCTTGGTCTCTGCCACCCCCACGTCGTACCCGTCCTGCTCGGCCTGATCCCTAGCCTTCTCGGCTTGATCCCTGGCCTTCTCAGCCTCCTCCAGTTTCTTATTTAGTGTCGTAACTTGCTCCTTGGAGGCGGTCAGCTGGTCCTCGGCCTGACGAAGTTTCGCTGACCCTCAGCCTACCTTTCAGCTCCTTCCAAGGTGGCTTCAGCACTCTTTTTATCCTTTTCTGCCTCAGTCAGCTTTTCCTTCAGCTCTTTCATTAACCTGTGGGAGCTCCTGACTATCTCCTCGACCCTATGCGCGAATTGGACGGCCTGCCAAGGAAAAGGGAGTAATATATAAAAGTAAGAAAGTGAGAACATTGGTATAACCTTGAGTGTGTGTGTATATATAAATATATATAAATATATAAATATAAAAGAAGCAAAGCTAAAATAAATCAGTTGAAGAGCTTACTAAGGCGAGGTCCCTCTTCAAGCTGAGGAATACTTCATGATTCCTCATCTCTCTAAGGCCAGCCATGTCAGCAGGCAGCAGCAGAGGCTGCTCTATGGCGTTGGCCACGTATCCAGCCTTTCCATGCTGGAAATCTCTGAAGGAGGCACTGCTGAGGAGAGGAGCTTCGTCCAACACCATAGCAGGAGTCCATGCGGGGACTTCGGCCTGTTGATCAGTCCTCCTCTCTGTGATAGCTACCTCGTTGGAGGATCTTGTTTGGACGACCTTGGCTTGTTTGCCTCCCTTCTGAGCATTGGCCTTCTTGGATGGAGATCTCCTTCTCTCGTCCATTACTTCCTTCCCCTTTTGGTTCTGCTTTCTCTTTTTGTCAGCAGGCTCAGGTTGGAAGGTCTGTGTAGAGGGAAGGGCAGGGGGTTTGGACTGGTTGGCTTTCTCGGACGCGTTACCTCCGACTTGGGATTCCTAGAACGTGAGAAGCTTCCGAGGTGTGGCTCACTTGGGCCAAGGGAAGATGACTGAAGTCCTTGGCGGGGGCTTCGAAGGGCTGGTGATGGTTGAAAACTTCAAAATCGTCCTTGGATTTAGAAATATCAACTATCTCTTCCTCCTCTTTGATGGCTGGTTGTGATGGTGTTGATGGAAAAATACATGTTTATATTGCATACTAAACATACGCAGCGGAAAATTAACGGATCTACTTCATTCGCAATAGATAACATGTGTTATGTAAGTTTCAGAATTTAAGAACAAGAGAGTGTACCTTGATGCGGTGAAATTCAAAACCGAAGATCAGAAGTTCTTGAGAACACTTTTAATCTTCACTCCAATTTCACTTGATGCCCAAAATGTGTGGTCTCTCAATCAGTTATGTGTGTATATTCTAGAGAGAGTGAAAAGTCACTTACACATAACATACAAACCATTTCATATTCATAAAATTATGTATGTTTCTCTTCACATAACTGATTATCTAATTGGGCTAGCCTTTTGGGCCTTCTCAATTGAGCTTTAGTGTGTGGCTTGGAGTGGGACCAAAAGGGAACAAATAAGACTCTAGCTCCAATGGGCCTTAGGCTTTTCTGTCAACTCTTGACAAGTCCAAAGTTACCATTAATTATATTTAATACTACAATATAAATATAATTGCATTCTAGGCCTTATTTATAAATTATATCCCAAGACTTTATTGTACATGCAACCCCTTCCTAAAATATTCGTAGTAACACAAAGTCATGAATGAAGACTGCCACTTTGTGAATTATTACATCTTAATCCTTAAGTACCCAGTTTAGTCATTTTAAGTTATTCACCATATATTTATGAAATCCAATTTCATAAATATATACTTTAGTCTTACTAAAGTGGTTAGGCTTAACTCTCTGAATAACAAACTCATTAAACTTATCTCAAGGGAATATTTTGTATCTCTGTTAAGAGACTATGAATTTCATCTTGAGAATATATGTTCCATCAACACTAAATGTGGCTGCCCAACATACTGAGGTTTTGACCGTTACTTTAGATCTCACTCCTGATATATCAAAACAACCTACATTTCATGATCAGGTCCATTATTCTCTCAGGATTAAGAGTTCACGTGAATAGAAGTCGTGAGATTTATTATTCAATTGACAGTCGTTAGGAGAATAATAAATCTCACAGCGGTCCAATTCAATATGTCTTAACTCTTAAAACATATCAACATATCAACTAGAAGTCACCACTTCCATGATCAAGACAAATCATCTTAGGTAATATGTTATAGTCTTCACAGATAAAATGCCCAATTTCATCACCGACTACGAACTAAATTCTGAGTTTACAAAGAACTTGTGATCTATATCTTCTGTGACTAAATCATATAAATCACATACTATGCATCTCATGGACTATATGATAATATTCGGATATTCATGTTACCAATATTTCAGATAATAATAAAACAACTTTATTAATTACAATATTAAGTCATACATCATGTCATACATAATATCATATATAGCATCGTACAATAGGATTTAAGGGCACTAATCCTAACAATCTCCTACTTGCCCTGAAGACTATTGTGCACTAATCTAACTCTCATTCCCTCCAAATGTGACTCGAAAGTCCTTTGAGGCAAGGCTTTGGTAAATGGATCTACTAGATTATTTGCGCTTTCAATCTTTGCTACCACCACATCTCCACGAGCAATAATATCTCTAATGATGTGGTACTTTCTCTCAATGTGCTTTCCCTTCTTGTGATTCCTTGGATCTTTTGATTGTGCAACTGCACCACTATTGTCACAAAACAATGTGATGGGAACTTGTTCCATTCTCATTACACCAAGGTCAGAAAGGAATTTCTTGAGCCATACAGCTTCTTTTGCTGCTTCACAAGCAGCAACATATTCTGCTTCCATGGTGGAGTCCACAATACAAGATTGCTTGACACTCCTCCATGTTATTGCTCCACCTCCTAAGGTGAATACACATCCTGATGTGGATTTTTTGAAATCTAGATCCGATTGAAAGTCTGAATTTGTATAGCCAATAGGAATCAAATCCTCACTACGGTAAACAAGCATATAATCTCTCGTTCTCCGTAGATACTTGAGAATATGCTTTATAGCTTGCCAATGTTATGGTCCTGGATTTGATTAATATCAGCTGATCATGCCAACTGAATAGCAGATATCTGGTCTAGTAACGAAAACAAGAAGAAGTAAACTTACCATGAGCATATGAAATCTCCGAGCATCATCAACACCATGAATTGCCAAGCAATCACTTTGATTAACATACCTGTACTCACTAGCCATTCTTAGGTTCAGTTTCTCTGCAAAAAAAAAAAAAACATAATTTAATTCCAAGTATGAGAGAAAAACCCCACATTTATTTTCACACTCCAGTGTTACTTGCTCCCCAGTAGTGAAGTTTGAACCCTCCAATCGTCACAAGAACGACATCTTTGACTCTATATCCTTCAATTACCAAACACAAACAGCCAAGAACCAAAATCCCTACATATCACACCAACCAAGATTTATTCAGTCATATCTTTAACACTAGCACATGGCACAGCCCTCTAATATCCACAATCAAACATTATCAAATTTCCAAAAAGGCAGTTCCTTGTATATTCACAATCAAACAGATTATAAGGCATTTCCCTATATAGGAAAACTGTTAGGTTCTAAGACTTTAGAAACTAATGTATTAGAACTTCAATTTGTATTATGTTGGCAAACCATGATCAAAACATAGAGTCTAGGTTTAGGCTTGCTCAAAGTATGTTTATTTGTAAAATTGGAATCGAGTGATTGCAGAATTTATTGGACTAAATCTGCAAGGCTCAATCGATCGATCGAACCATGTGCAAATTTATTTTTCTGCAGAATTCCAATTCAACTCAAACTCTACTTAAACGTATTGGGTTTCAAGTAAAATACTCCCAGTATATAAAGGAAACCCTAAGGACGTTTTTATAAGGCTTTTTAGAGAAATTAAAGTGCCTCTTGTGCCTCTTTTGTAGATCTAGGGTTTTGTACCCAAAAGCTCTCTAAGGTCTTTGTTGATTATGTTGTGTGTGTGAATCTTTTGTGAGATCTAGAGGTGTTTGCCTTCATACACACTTAGGGTTATCAAGATCAAGATTGATGTCGAGAGCTTGGTGATCGTTTCAGTTGCTGCATAAAGAGCTTAAAGAAAAACACAAGTGGGAGTACTTGTGGTTGCTGTGAATCCAAGAAATAAGTAGTCCGTGGACTCAGAGCTGTCATGTGGTCGTGGTAGTAAGTTTTCTACTCGAGGTAGCAAAAGGATGTTAATGGTCTAAGTTGCTATTGTAAAACTTCAATTCTTTCATAGTGAATCTGTTTTATCTTGAGGATAGCTAGGTTAAATCTTTCCTAGGTTTTTTACCAGTTTGGTTTTCCTGGGTTATCATATCGTTGTGTTCTTTATTTTCCGCTGCTTTACATGATATGATTGTTTTGTTTTAACCTAGATTTGAATAATAAACCTAAGTATTCACTTGGTTAATTAACTAGGTTAAACAATCTAGTTTTACAAGTGGTATCAGAGCGGGTTAGCTCTAGTATTTAGATCCTTTGATCTAAGAATTGATCCTTGACCCCTGTTGTCATGGAACACGATCACTCTCTTGTGATCCTACCTCATTTTGATGGGAAAAACTATGCCTATTGGAAAGGATGAAAGTATTCCTGAAATCTATTGATAAGAGAGTTTGGAATTCCGTTGAATATGGATGGGAGAAGCCCACTACTCCTATTAGTGAGTAGCAAACTTCTGAGAAAGAAGCAACTACTTTTAATAGCAAAGCTATGAATGCTATTTATAATGATGTTTCTATGGAAGAATTCAAGAGAATCTCTAATGTTGAGGTTGCTTATACTGCATGAAATATTCTCCAGACTGTGCATGAAGGCACAAAGACAGTTAAGATTAACAAATTGCAGCAGTTAACTACTAGATTTGAAAGTATTAGAATGCCTAATGATGAATGTTTTGATGAATTCTATGCTAAACTGAATGATATTGTTAACTCTGCTTATAATTTGGGTGAAATCTATGATTAATCTAAGATTGTTAGAAAGATACTTAGATCCTTAACTGAGGACTTTAGACCCAAAGTGACTGCCATAACTGAAAGCAAGGATGTGGACTCCATCCCTGTTGATGAACTTGTAGGATCTCTCCAGTCCTATGAGTTAGACCTACCCAAGACAAACAAATCCAAATCAATGGCTCTTAAGTCAGTTGATGATGTTGATGGGAATGGATTTGATGATGAATTCTCTGCTACAGAGATTGTATATCTTGCCAAGAACTTTAGAAACTTTCTTAGGAACAACAACAAAAGGGCAAGAGGTAAAAACAATGTTGAACCTAGAAATTTTAGGAGGAATGATCCCACTAAAATGAACAATACTGAAAAACCTAAAGAGAAAGTTGGTCAAACCTCTAATAATTCTATGGTTCAACAATGTTTTGGTTGTCAAAGGTATGGTCATGTGAAATCAGAATGTCTTACATTCTTGAGATCAAAGGGTAAGGCTATGGCCGTAACCCTTAATGATGATGAAGTTTCTGATCATGAGTCTGGTAGTGATGAGGATGGAAACTTCATTGCTTTCACAGCTACTACTATAGTTGATGAAAGTGTTGTGGTTGATGAGAACCCTTCTTATGGGGAACTCTCTGAGAATGCTGATTTGCAAAAAGCCTATAATAAGCTTTGCAAGGTTGCTGCAAAGGATGCAATGAATGTTGATTTAGGTTTACAAAAAATTACTTCTCTTGAACTTGATAAGAAAAATCTGCTCTTGAAATTGTTTGATGCTAATGAATTGCTTGATAAGGTGAAGACTGAGAACATGTTATTGCTTGATAAAGTGAAGAATTTGGAACTTGAATTATCTGTTACTAGAGAACAAACAAATAGGTCTGCTAGTTCCAAACTTGAACACATGTTAAGTATTCAGAAGTCTCCCTTAGACAAAACTGGTCTAGGTTTTGAAGATAGCATCTTTGTGCCTAAGACTCATTCCACAAACTTTGTCTCTTCTTCTGAGCCTTCCGTGAGTGAGATTGTCAAACCAGTAGAAGTTACACCTCCTAGGAAGATTAGGGTTGATCTTAAAGAGTCTAAGTCTAAGAATTCCACCCTTCCTAAGGATAAGTTGCATGATAGACTTGCATGGGTTTGTCATTTTTGTGGAAAGTCTGGGCACATTCGTCCAAACTGTTTTAAGTTGCAAGCTGTTAAGCAAGCAAATAAGCCAAAAGTACCTGTGCCTCAAGCACAAGATCCCATGGTACTTATTGGTGAGTTGGTAAAGGCTTTAAACCTTTATTCCAATCCTGGAGTTGCTCAGCATTCTAATATGAATAATAACTCCAATGCAAGAGTTGCATCTAAAATGTTTTGGATGCAAAAGGCTCGATTTAATTAAGTCTTTCTGACATGGTCCTTGTGCTTCATCTCTCTATTATTTGTGACCATTCTTCTTTGTTTTTTTTGTTTTCTTTGTTTCTAGGATTTGCATTGCATAACATTCATGCATTTCATGCTAGGTTGTTTTTGTTATTATTTTCAAAAAAAAAAAAAAAAGCAACAAAAAGGAGGAAAAGGAAAGAAAAATGTGTTTTGCATTATTTTTCTTGGATTTGAAATCAAGGTTGGCCATATTATCTTTACATAACATGTTTATGTACCTTGTTTAGCTTGGATAAGCTTATTCTATTGCACTTTACTAGTTTGAGCTTTGTAGTGCATGTTGTGTGGGAGTTGTTTATAGTTTTTGATCACATGATCTTGATCTTGAAGTCACATGCTTTTGATTGTAAGGGCTAAAAAATTCTAAGAGAAAGGCATAAATAACCATCTCACCACTGTTTATTAGCCAATCACAAACACCTTAGTGCATATCATATGATTTTGTGCTCGAGAAAGTGTAGCACATGCACAAAAAGAACATAAGGTGTAGCCTCGGCTTATAATAAAATTCAAATTGAAATAAAATTGGTGTGTACATTATGAGGCAAATCAAGAAACTTACATGATTGCAAGCTTGTATTCTAGGAGATGTGAAAGTTATATGATGTAACTCTTTAGGTGATAGTCACTTTCAAACTTATGTGATGAATTTTGTAGAAATTGTGATTGATTACTATCTACTTATCACCTCACATGTATCTCAAGCTATTGCTAGTTGCACACACTACACAAGTTATTCTTTGCTAAACTTAGTACATGATATTGTGTGTGATCTTGTTGTGGCCATCCAAGATTAAAAGTTCCTAGATTTTAATGCAAAATGTGTTTAATGTTTGAGTTTTGAGGACAAATTGATTGAAAATCTTGTTTTTGGAAGATCTGGGTTGAATTCAAGTGTTTTTGAAAAACTTTTCATCTCATACTCATGCATTTTATTCATAATACAATATGCTTTAAGGAGTTTCTACATTAAAATGCTCTGTTTTTCAAACAACTGATTTTTCCAGATTTTCGATCGATCGAACCTGTTGCTTGACCAATCGAAAATGCGTTAAAATTTTTGGTTTGAATCTACCTGGCTCGATTGGTATTTGATCAATGCTCGACCGATCGAAATTGAAAAAATTTCAGTTTCTAAGTTTTTGACCAAATTTTTTTTCATGCATCATTTATGTTTAGGATTCACATGCATTGCATTATTTTCTGTATCCATCTTGCAGTTTTGTAGTCATATCTCTCATTGTTTTCACACATAACATGCATACACTTTGCTAAATTGGGTACTCAACTTGATCTAAAAATTGATTGATTAATTTTTGAGTTCTATACATTTTAGTATATGCTATTTTTTATGTGTGAACTGAGGAAAATATATATTTTTTGAGATATGATGGATAATAATTGTTCAAATATTTTCTCTACTTAATTTGAGTTCAAAGATCATCTATTTATGGGTCACATAGTGTCAAGCTTGCATATATTGAAAGAGAGAATATTTTTCTTCAAGTGAATCCTCCATTTTTTTTTAAAGTTAGGTTTGTGTGTTTTTACTTTTCCCCACCCCCTAAATTTTCCCCAAAACTGTTTTTCCTAAAACTTGTTTTGTTTTCCCTAACAAGTGTTCATAAAGGGAGTTGTTTCTCTTCATTTGTTTCCTTGATTCTCCATTTTCTCTTGACTTTTGTTGCGTATGTTTTCTGTTTACTCTTTGTTTGAGTTGTCTTTGTCAATACGTGACAAAAAGGGGGAGATTTGGATGAAATGTGGGAATATGTGGAAATCCTGTTTGTTTTGTTTAGGGGGAGTTGGAATTTTTTTTCAAAGAGGGAGAAAATAAATTTTTTTATGTATCTAACTTAGGGGGAGAGTTAGTTTGCATATTTGTTATTCGCTTTAGTTTGTTTCTTTTGTTTTACTTGTATTTTCCACATAGGCATTTATGTGTTTGTTGAGTGTTTCAGGAATATACAGGTTAATTCAGTCGTGTCTGCTGTCTATACTGGCAACTGATAGATAGTAGTTAGGTTGAATTGTATTTGGGCTGTTTGTAACTTTGAGCATTTCATGTTTGTGATGTGTTTTGTCACGGATTGCCAAAGAGGGAGTTTGTTAGGTTCTAAGACTTTAGGAACTAATGTATTAGAACTTCAATTTGTATTATGTTGGCAAACCATGATCAAAACATAGAGTCTAGGTTTAGGCTTGCTCAAAGTATGTTTATTTGTAAAATTAGAATCGAGTGATTGCAAAATTTATTGGACTAAATCTGCAAGGCTCGATCGATCAAAAATTAGACTCGATCGATCGAACCACGTGCAGAATTATTTTTCTGCAGAATTCCAATTCAGCCCAAACTCTACTTAAACGTATTGGGTTTCAAGTAAAACACTCCCAGTATATAAAGGAAACCTTAAGGACGTTTTTATAAGGCTTTTCAGAGAGATTAAAGTGCCTCTTATGCCTCTTTTGTAGATCTAGGGTTTTGTACCCAAAAGCTCTCTAAGGTCTTTGTTGATTATGCTGTGTGTGTGAATCTCTTGTGAGATCTAGAAGTGTTTGCCTTCATACACACTTAGGGTTATCAAGATCAAGATTGATGTCGAGAGCTTGGTGATCGTTTCAGTTGCTGCATAAAGAGCTTAAAGAAAAACACAAGTGGGAGTACTTGTGGTTGCTGTGATTCCAAGAAAGAAGTAGTTCGTGGACTCGGAGCTGTCACGTGGTCGTGGTAGTAAGTTTTCTACTCGAGGTAGCAATAGGATGTTAGTGGTCTAAGTCGCTATTGTAAAACTTCAATTCTTTCAAAGTGGATCTGTTTTACCTTGAGGATAGCTAGGTTAAATCCTCCTTAGGTTTTTTACCGGTTTGGTTTTCCTGGGTTATCATATCATTGTGTTCTTTATTTTCCGCTGCTTTACATGATATGATTGTTTTGTTTTAACCTAGATCTGAATAATAAACCTAAGTATTCACTTGGTTAATTAACTAGGTTAAACAATCTAGTTTTACAGGGATCTAAAGACGTACAAAAACAATGTATAATCAAGCTGTACATATTCATTTCCAAAAAAGACATTTTCTATATATCATTTCAGCTTGTTCACATAATGGAGAATACAGACTACATATACATGCCTAACTTTGTACACTTGTTCACAACAAAATACTAGACTAGCCTATCCTTTCTTTACATCAAAATGCCCTTTTAACAAATTCCCCAATCAGCTACCTTTTTTGAACCTTATGTTGTCTCGTATAATGTTTAGTGTGCGGATGAGGAGGTCTTGCATGTCCTTCGACAGATGCCTCGTGCCCAGCTCTATGTCCATGTTTGTGACCCCCTGTCCCATAAGGAGGTGCCTTTGATATGCGTTTCGGCTGACCTTCTGGCTCTGCAGGTAACCCAATAGCTTGCTCAGCCTGAACATGGGCTGGGTCGATGCTCGAAGAAGGGCAAGTAGACGTACTGTGGGAGGGTGGCTTTGTGTGCACGGCAGGAGGGATTGGATCAATACCCAGGTCAAAGGATGGAATGGGTGAAAGCTCAGGAAATGACCGTGGGGTGGGTGGAGGGATGTTGGGGGTAGGAGATGGAAGTGGGGTGGGTGAAGGTATGGTGGGGGTAGGAGATGGATGTGGGGTGGATGGAGAGGGATCGGGGGTAGGGATAACTTGAGGGGTAGCAACGGGCAGACGAGAGCCACGTCTGGCAGGAGTTGTGCTCGTGCTTGGCCTCTCAGTAGTGCTTGGCCTCTGAGTAGCCGCTGCTTGAGGAGTAGATGCCTCGTCATTTGGGGCTTCAGGGATATGAGGTTGTACACGGTCAATCTCATTCACTGCCTTCAGCATATCAGTAATGTCCTTGTAGTCCTCCGTGCCCACTGCATGACGCCTCAACAAACGGAGGTATCCTTCAATCTGCACATGGAAAAACGATCATATTAGTAATGCAATACCAAATCAACAATGCCAATGAATAATAAAATAAACGTTGGCTGGTTGATCGATTCATCAAATAATATAAAACTATAGAAGCATGCAATGTTGTGGTTATCCACCAAACAGCTGAAAGTCATGACGAACAACGTCAAAAAGAGAACCAAAAAACTAAAACAACATGTAGTTACATTTTAAAAAAAAAACATTTATTGGACTGTTCTTCAACAAAATCAAGACTTGCTGCAAAACTACTTGAGTAATCTATGTGGCAAGTCTTGCTCCATAAACATAGATTTTTCCTCGTACTATTTGCATGAAATAATTTGATTCAACTGCCCATTAATTTTAAGCTATTCACAGCCTCTACTACTTGTTTTTTACAGCCTTCTCCACCTGTTAGTGACACCAATCCCTACAATGTCTTTAGGCCAAGGGAGAAAGCCCACCGACTTCACACAAGAAGGGTAGGTGTTGAGTTTGGCTCACTTTTGCATTTTAACTTAGTTTTTGAGTGAAAAGTTATCTTTCTAGATGATAAAATTTGTAAACATCAACATCTAAACATCCTCATGGTGATATTTTGTGTAGATGCAAAGGAGGGAAAACAATGTACAATCATTTGAAAAGCTTCGTCAGGTTAGCACTACTTTCACTTAATCCGATTTTTTTGCTTACTTTGAGTTTAACTCAAGTTTGAATCATGCTTTGCTTAGCTGCTAGTGAGCTCTAGCTCAAATGGCACTTTCTAAAGATGGAAGATAAGATTGTAGGTTTAGGACCAATTGGGTGTGGGTGTAATTAAGAATATAAACTACTAGGATGCATATATAAACTACTAGGAATTATATCTGATTAAGACTGAAAAGAATTTAACTGATTTTCTCTGATTGGATTCAATTTACTGGAATATAATTTTATCTTCAATTTTTTTTAATATTATGAACCAGAAACTGCATTAATTGGATTGTGTGTGATTCTGAAGTTGCTCTGAGAAGTTGTGTTGTAGATATTGTATGTTTTTAGACCCCTTAAAACACAAGATGTTTAACCTAGTTATTTAGCCAAGTGATTACTTAGATAAATTATTCAGATCTAGGTTAACATAATCAAATCATATCATGTAAGTAATGCAGAAATATAAAGAACACATGATATGATAACCCAGGAAAACCAAACCGGTAAAAAACCTAGGGAGGATTTAACCTAGCTATCCTTAAGGTAAAACAAATCCACTATAAAAGAATTGAAGTTTTTACAATAGAACTTAGACCACTAACATCCTATTGCTACCTCGAGTAGAAAACTTATTACCATGACCACGTGACAATTCCGAGTCCACGGACTACTTCTTTTCTTGATCCACTACAACCACAATTACTCCCACTTGTGACTTTGAGACTCCACTCAAAGGTTTTAGATCTTCTTTAAATTCTTTATGCAGCAACTGAAGCGATCACTAAGTTCTTGACATGAATCTTGATCTTGATAACCCTAAGGGCATGTTTGATAGACTGTAATAGGGACTGTAATGTAATAGTTATTCCTATAGTTTAGTTATTCTTTAGTTTGGTTATGTTTTTCTTACAAGGAATAGTCATTCTTTATGAATAGCTATTCTTCAAAATGAGGAATAACTATTCCTCTTTAAAAGATTGTATTAGCTATTCCTTAGTAAGTACAATAATTTCAAAACTTAATATATTTCCAAATAAACAAACTTTCCATATACTTCTAACAATTATAAAAATAAAAAATCATAAAAAATAACACATATCTCTCTTAAATTTAAAAATAACAATTTTTAAGGAGATATAGTTGTATGAGTAAGATATTTCCTAAAATAAATGTTAAATTTCATTCTAATGTCATAACTCACAACCAAACTAATGAATATGTTTAGTTATTATATTACAACACACTTTATTACTAGTAATAAAGATTACAACTCCTGTCGTAATCCCCATTCAGTGTACCAAACGTACCCTAAGTGTGTATGAAGGTAAACACCTCTAGATCTCACAAGAGATTCAACACACAGCACATCAACAACCACTAAAACGTAGCTAGAGTTTTTCCTTTTATACTTGGAGTAAAATATAAAACCCTACACGTCAAACCGGGCTTGGGCTGAGTTGGAAAAATCTGCAGAAAATTAATTTGCACGAGGTTCGATCGATCGAGCCTAATTTTCAATCGATCGAGCCTTGCAGATTTAGCCAATAAATCATGCAATTCACTCGATTCCAACTTTACAAATAAACACACTTTAAGTAGCCTAAATCTAGACTCTAGGTTTTGATCATGGTTTGCCAACACATTACAAATTGAAGTTCTAATACATTTAGTTCCTAAAGTCTTAGAACCTAACAGATATTTGTGTCTACTAGTAGGGGTTTAAATGTGAGCAAGAGAGAGGTTTAACATATTTCTTTTTTCTATGGAAAAGATGTGGTTAAGTCAGACCAATTTAAGATAATAGTATCCCACAGTTATGGATACAATTTAGTAGATCTCCACCAAAAAGTTTGAAAACTTTTCTTAGTAATTTAAAAAGAAAGGCATAAGAGGTTGCTTATTTTGATAAAGTGGTTAGTGGAATTTAAGTTAGGCTTTATATCTAATTAATTGTCCTTGAATATGCTGCTTTAATATTCTTTTTGTGGATCTGCTCTAGTGTGATGTGTTTCTGAAGTAAGTTGCCTCTTGGATGGTTGTATGCGCCTGTTCAACAATTGCAGATGATGAAATGTTGCTTCAAATTCTTTTTCCTTATTATTTGGGTTGAAGGCTGTACTCTCTCTCACAATTCCATTCTTGAAAAGTGTTTGCTTGATTATGCAATGTCCGACCATTATTTTCACTTGTCAAAATGCAACTATCCTAACATGGATTTTTTTTTCTAAAATTTTTTCCTATGAGATTTAGCTGAAACAGTACCTCCTTAGGGTAGAAGGCTAGGTTGAAGGTTCAAATCCCAATGGGTGTTAACATATTTTCCTGATAAACTAAAAAAAGGTTCCTCTATACAAACTCACACACTCCGGCATTTAGTCATGTTTATAGTGGTGGGAGAGACCTTTCTGTGAGTATTGTTTTCTTTTATAAGCTAACTAATTCAAGTACTTCTGTCTTGTGTAGGTTTTTAATATCTTTTGCTTTATAGCTTCAAGCTCATCTTTGTGATGCCCAATTCTGTTTATACCCTCAGTTATTCTTGACAGACTTGGCGACAAGGGAGAGTTTCTTGATTTGCATGGGAGAACACCCTATTTTGCAAATGGCTTTGCATGATGATAGTATATGGGTTGCTACCGGTGATTCTTTTGTTCATAGATGGCCTGCTGAAGGACGTAACCCTCAGAAGGTCGTTCAAAGAGGCGGTTCATTCTTAGCTGGAAACTTGTCATTTTCGAGGGCAAGGGTCTCCTTAGAAGGATTTGCCCTTGTGAGTATAGTGGGCATTTTTTACAATGTTGGGCTGGGCTGCCTCCTGCGGTATTGGGCCCAAATTTTCTGAGTAAGGGAGTCGGGACCGGTCCAACTACAACTCACTTTGGTCCTGCTTGTGCACAAACTATGCCTCGTTTGCCAGGTTTTGATCACAGGCCCATGGCAGGCAGAGCTGCTGCGGGTAAGTTATGGCAAGCAAGTACGATAAAGACAATACAAGAAATAGTAGACAAAATGAATAAAAGGGAGCGACAAGAGGCACCCCGTAGGCCGAAAGTAGAGAAATAAATGAGAAATAATAATATTGGGGTTATTGAATTAAAGAGGGGAAAATCAGTCTGCCATGCCAAGTGATGCTGCGGAGTTGAAACCAAGAAGGTAAACCACTTCCTCAATGCGACTAATCTCCCAGGGGAAAGAAATTAATTGCTTGAGGGAGTGGGCCTGAATGGTTTATGTTTAATGAGGATCCTTTGCGTTTTTTTGATAGAGAGCAGGGCTTTAGAGGGAGAGAGGAGATCAACCTATTGGTGCATGCCTGCCATTCTATATTCTTTATTCTCTATTTTTTCTTTCTTTCTTTTTTTTTCTTCCTTTTCTTTCTCAATGTTTTCTTACTTTGTTGCGATTCTCTCTTAGAGGTTGCTATTACAGTGTTTGTGATTATGATCCTGATCTTCCTCCTTTGCTATTGTGCACAGCAAGGCCCTTTTTTATAGTACCTGCTATGACCGGATTTTACTATTTTAGCCTTTAACAACCTTTGTCTGGTCTGGGTGTCCTTGCCGATCACTTACTGGTTTGCCAGTCACTCAGCCACCACCACTTACCTGTGCTGGCCGTGACACCAGATAAAGAAGGCTATTTTGTTTGTTTACCTGCCGTGCTACAGTGTGAGTGTTCTCTCTCTCTTCCTATCCCTCATGGCATGCACCTAGTGGTCCCAGCTCATCCTTGCTTCCTTTGGGTGGTATGTCATCCCAACAGGACGTATCCCCTAAAAGAGCCCGAGCAGGAACCCCAGAATAGGTTTTCCCCTCTCCCCACCGCCAGACCATGCCCTCTTACCTCTGACCCATGACCTCACCACCTCCTGTATTGGCTGGGTACAGGCTGGTGATGTCTGGGCTTTGCGCGTGCTTCACTTCCATGTATATCCGAAATCTGTCTGCTGCTTACACGTCCGCTGTGGTCTGGAGACTTGTCTACACATCCTGCCGCCCATCCTTGGCTTCTTATGGCGTGAACCATTTTCTGGCTTCTCATTCTTTAAAGTCTGCTCCTTTCGAGGCTGGGCTTTCGCTTAGCCATGGGCTTTTCCTCCTTCAGCCCATTCTCTTGTTCTTTTCTGCAATCTTTGTGTGTCCTACCGTACTGCTCTGCCATTCCTGCCGTGACATTATTTGACCCAAGCCTGCTGGGCCTCTTTGGGTTTGTTGCTTATTCTTCCCTCAATGACTCAGTATAGTCATTTGAGCTTTTTTTGGTTATGTTGGGCATCCTTGGCCCATTTACTTTCCTTGGGCCCATTTTGGCACTTTTCCTAGCTCTGAATTCCCATAGGCTTTTACTAACTTCTTTGGGCTTCCCTGGCCCAATTACCTTATCCTTCATCCTTGGGGTTCACAAACTTTCCATCAACCCCTTACTTTCATTACTTCGGGCTTTCTTGGCCCATTCTCACTTTTCTACATCACATACTGCCCATGAGTTTGCTTCTTCTCTCTTTCTGGGCTCCTTTAGGCCCATCTACTTCTTCAAAGCCCATTTGTTTATTTCATGGGCCTGCAATCTATTATTCCTGCCGTTTGGGCTTAATGGTTTTTTCTATCCACTTACTAACTCTTTTCTGCCCATGTTGCTGGGCTTCTTCTCTCTATTGGGCTTTCAAAAATGATCATCAACAGTGAGTAATGCTTCTTTTTGTTTTTCATAATCTGTATTTTGATATATTAATGTTATTGCAGTTCTTAGGTGGTTATGTGTCCCTGTTGGACACTGGTATGTTAGTGTTTTGGAGTATACTCGAGTTTTATTTGTGTTTTTTTTTTTTAATTTTTTTTTTATGGATTTTTAATTCTTGGATTTGCTAATTTTTGATGTTTGCATTTTGGGGATTAACATTAGTGTTCTTGGCTCATTGAAGTACTGGTTTTTCAATAATGTTGTGTAGGTTCCTGTTTACAAAGAGCCAACACTAACCATTCCTGGAACTCCTGGAATAGTGCAGCGTGAAATTTTGAATAATAGAAGGCATGTGTTGACTAAGGTAATTGTGACTTCCCTCATACTTTACAATGACAATGCGTTACTCTAACTAAACAAGACCTTTAAAATCAACATCTTTCATTGACAGGATACAGCTGGTTCTGTGAAGCTGTGGGAGATCACCAAGGGCATTGTAGTTGCAGATTATGGAAAGGTCACACTGGTTCTTTTTCTAGTTGTGTTTGACAATAATATATTTGTTGACATGGTAGGAGTGCCTGATTGGCATAAGGGCCAGGGTAGTTCTTCTGATTAATACTGGCAATATTTGTTTATATATTAAATTTTTATAAATTTCATTTTGGGAGGGGACACCTTTGGTTATCATCCATGCTTTTGAGTTTTGATGTAAAAGAATTCATGCTTTTGATTTCAATATTCCAGCAGTCATTTGAGCACATCTCTCTATACTTTGTAAGTTATTAGTGGCAGGAAATATGAACTTTGCTAGATAAATAAGATTTCTCAAATTTGACAGCCAACAGTGACCATGTTTTTAAGAAGAACTAGTATCTGCCAATATTGGTTTTGGTCCCAAGCATTCTAAATTTTCTGGTTAAATTACTAATCCGTGTGCAAGTAGATCAAACTAAGTATGTACGTCCATGTTTTTATATCATCAACAACAAGAAGATTGAATATAAAAAATGAGAATCATACATATAAGCAAACAAGAATACTTCATCACTTCTCTTTTTGTTAGGACATCATCGATGAAATTAGACAAATGAAACACACTTGGCACTAGGGTAGTATAACAATTAATAAGAAATGGCCTAAGAGTGACCTATCTTTCTTTTGAAAGGGCTAAACAGCCCTATATGATTGATACCACAGGTAGACTTTGCTGGTTAATGCATCATTATTAGGATTGTGACTAAGAAAAAGGAAAAAATAAAAACCATTTTCAAGAAATATGAGCTTAGAGCATCTCAAATTAGATTTTTAAATCAACAAAGTTCTCTATAAGGAATCTTAACTAGACAACAACTTTAAAAGGGAGGTTTCATGCTAAGAAGACATTGGACCACATATATCATGTTCTCTAAACAATGGTTTCATGCTAAGAAGTACGGTAAGATGTAGAAGACATGGAGAAGTTACCATTAGAATCAATTTAGCGCCCCCGCGATCGATGAACCTCCTAGTTACCCTATGGAACCAGTCGAAGTACGCATGATGTGGAGGCATATCACCAAGCACTGCTTCACAATGCCGTTCAAGGCGATTACCCCACTCGATGATATGCCCAGCATGTTTCCACGTCCAATTGACACCGACCTTCCCCCTCAAATCAATCCCATGAAGCACTGTATCAGTGTCAACATCACGGGGAATTTCTTGGATCATCCCAAATTGACGAACAACACGATCTGGTGTATGTTTCTCTACTAGGTGGAAACATACAAGTGGCACCGTTGCCATCCACACTGCCCTCCCTACAACGCACCACGTCGGAAAGTCCTCTAATTCAGCTTCATACGGTTGCCACACCAACTACAACAGCCAAAAAACAAGTAGGCAACACATTAGGCAACAATGTTTATATTTCAAAGTTCACTAAACCTATATCTTGTTCCTAAACATGTAAACAAGGCATTTTCATACCTGGCCTGGCAGCATTGAAGCTATTTGCTCGCGATACCTGTCCTTGAAGATGTGGGCGGGCCTGTTTTTCTTGTTTGGGACCCACAACCACCTACAATCAAGAACAAGAGATCAATATCTACAACTTTCCTACTAAGATAGTCTTATGATTAAAACTATAATGTAATCACATAAAACTACTAAGATAATCTTATAGATTTTTACTCAATTAATAATATCACTATGTCTTTTTATTGTAAGAAACAGTCCTTATGTCTTTTTATTGTCTTTTCTTCATACGGCTGCCACCAATGTCTTCTTACATCAAATCTTTACTCCAACTCCTCATTTTAAAAGGGGAATGGGATGAGCTTGACAGCACAGTAAATAACAAATACATGGTACTAAAAAGAAAGGGCCAAACACGTGTATATTTTCATAAAGAAAATTTGGAGAGGGGTATTTGATACAAATTGCTTAGAGTGAATTTGAAATATAATTTAGGAAATTTGAAACAAAATTAGAGTATATTAACCTAATCATATATATTGAACTTATGTTTAAAATTGTTTAATATTGACTTAAATAATTCCTAGAAGCCTTTAAAATAAATAAATAAAATCAAGTTACATGATTATGGGCTTAGGTAATGATCACATAATGTATATGACGTGTATTAGGTAGAGACTTACTTCAGGGACAGTGGACCACGCACTGGAGGACCATAAGCACCTACTGGCGGGCCACGCTCAACTCTCGGGCACAAAAATGGGAACCTGGCCCATGCCCAATACTGAACCAACAGTAAGCACCCACCAATCTGATTGGCTGTCTTATCACTTGCCTTGCATAACTCTCTGTACAACCATGCAAGGCAAGCACTTCCCCAACTGTACCTTCGTGGGTTGCGAAGGTCTTCCAACTGTTGCACCCACATTAGATGCACCCTATCGCCGGATTTGTCCATGAAGATTGTGTCCCACAGTAGCGCTAGGATGTACATCGTGCGTACTTATGCAGCTGATCCTTTTCAGCATTAGGCGGCAATGGACAGGCAACTTGCTCCAAAAGCCGTTTGATGACAATCCTCTAACCAATAAGCACCTTTGTATCATCATTTACAGGTTCAAACCCAAGGAAGTCCCGACACACATGCCGCCATTCTTTCTGCGTGCTCCTTGTTATAGCCTCGCCATCAACAGGAAGCCCGAGAAGAACCTCCACATCCTGCAATGTGATGATGACCTCACCATGTGGCATGTGGAAGGTGTGAGTCTCGGGCCACCATCGCTCCACTAAGGCCGTTATCAGCCCATGGTCAATCTCTCTACCCAGGGTCCTGGGGAATCCCTCCAAACCAAGTCCTTTAATGATGTCAACGACTCAGTCGTCTACCATTGGCTCTAGATTAGTGAACTTTTCACTACGGCTGCAGTAGGTAAGGGACCCCGGATCCTGCACAGAATAGAACCATGGATTAATATATGACAGCAGGTGTGTGTACATTCTATGAATTAAATGGGGTACCATAAGAAGAATACAGTTCAGAACAACACAAATGATTTTAGTGTTGTGTTTTACCTGCCCATTCCAAATAGCTTCTGACCAATATTCGGCCTGCAAAGTCAACACCGAATCGTCAATGGGTCCAGGCTTCGCATGGTCAATCTGTCCAACATTTGCAGCAGCCATACTGCACAAGAATGATAAGCAATTAGTTTGAGATTATGATCTCTATATTTTACTAAGTTTAACATGATAGAAACTAGTAATATGCTTCCAAAAATATAGCTTAATATACTTATTATCTTTCACAGGTTCCTTTTTAAGGAGAATGAGCATGTATAAACCAAATTCTTGACCAAAAATTATCTTATACCACTGAGAGCTCTCTGAATTGCTGCAAGCACTTGCAAGATTGTAAGACTCCTTTTATAGAGCCTAAACCTTGGGTGAAATGTAGCAATGCTTAATTGCAGCTACAAGAGCTGTTTAGGATTAGATCCTAGATAAGCACGTCAAGATTTTGAGGGGACATATGATGGTTTCTATGAACTGGCGATCTAGGACTCCATTTTATATTTGGCAACCATAATTTTGCCTTGATCTACACTAGGTGAAAAACTGTAACATTCAGCTTTAAAATATTACAATCTCCTTGTGATAGGTTAGAGTTTTCAAAGGAAGAACTAGATACCAACTGTCAATGACGCTGCTTTATTAGGTCATAAACCAAATATATATAACATCTCACAAACAAAAGTCACCTTGTATCAAATTTAACTCAAAAAATGCAGTTAGTGTAAGACTGGCTAGTTCCTTCTAATCCAACACCATAAAAAAACAAAAAATGCATACGTATAATCAGTCATGTGAGCTAGTGGGCATCAAAATTTAAATTCTAGGGTGAACTAGTGCAGAAAAAAACTTTGTTGGACTTTCTTTTCCAGTACAAACAGAAAACAAAAACAAGCAATCCAAATGTACATGGTATAATCTTCACAAAATAGTGACTAATCGAATTGCATAAATATATAAGCAATTTAACAGGAAAACTATGACACAGAACTTACAATGAAGGGTATGAATAGGTAAAATGATTTGAAACCAAAGAAGGATACAACAGACACTATATATGGTGACCAATCAATATCAATAAAATATTTATGAAATAAAGAAAAAAAATACTAAAATTATGAAATTGATACTCTTGTCAAAACCATGAATGTGAGAAATCCAAATGATAAGAAACAAAAACAGAAGGAAAAAAAAAAAAAAAAAAAGAGTAAAAGAGAGGGACCCAATAGCAATATGAATCAATAATTACACATTCTCCTACATTCTTTACCAACAATAGAAATATATGTAAAACAAAACACACAATACCAAATGCTATGATTCTGTAAAACCCAACCTAAAAAAAAAAAAAACAACCAAAGCTGGTGCGAAGAAAATGTACTTCAAAAGTGGGTTTAGGAAAAGAAAAGCACACTTGAGAGAACTGGAGAAGCTCGTGAGAGTGGAGGTGCGTGAGAGTGGAGAGGGTGCGTGAGAGTGGAGATTGAGTGAGAGTGGAGAGGGTGAGTGAGAGAGGCGTGAGAGTGTCTGTGATTGTTTAATTTTGAATCAGCCCTTTATGAAATCGAGTCTTAGAGACTTGGTTTCCAGGTGGCTTCCACATGGATAAACCACGTCATTCTCAGAAAAGAAAAATCGACGCTCAAAGGGTCAAGATATAACTCGAGCCTCTAATACTCGAGTTCCAGGTGGATGCCACGTGGAAAAACGCCAAATCAAAACATAGAAACCAAGTCTTTGAGACTCGATTTACAAGTCCTAAATCGAGTCTTTTAAACTCGAGATGTTAGTTAAAAATATAGTTTTGAAACGTTGTCTACTAACTATATAGTTTGGCAATTGGAGTTAATTGCCAATTTTGGCCTTTAAACCTGGTCAAGGTATTCGATACCGACCTCGCAATTCTCAAAGCCTAATTTGGATCTGGAATCAAAGTCACTATTTTCAACCCAAAAAGCAAGTCCTTCCCCTCCACATGGGTTCAGAAAAACATCGCAACCTACCACCCTTCAACCCAAATCGAAGCCATTGTAGTGGGCTACGAAGTCTTGGTCGACCCACATAACACGACTCGATACCTCATGCCCACCATAAAAAATCTTATGGGTTTTTGACGTGTAAATTCAATTTTATGGGTTTATGATGTGTAAATTCAATTTTATAATATTCTAATTTAAAAAATGTCACATCAGCTAAATAAATGTCATGTCACTATTTTGTTAGCCACATAAATATTAACACTAACCATAGTTAATAAAAGGACTAATAGTGCTTATTTTTTAAACATGATGGACTAATAGTGCTCACTTGAAACTTGAGAGACCAATTGTGCTTATAGGGTAAACTTCAGGAACTAATAGTATAGTTTCACCTTGATATTTGATAGTGGTTCTTATATAATCCCAAAAAAAAAAAAACTTGGTACAATGATTTTTAATTTTGTATACAATAAAATATTTTTTTTTTCTTAAAGAAAATAAAATATTCAAAAACTTAGGTTGCTTTTGAAATTCAACAAAAAATTAGCCTAGGTTACTTTTTAGCTTATTTTTACTCCTAAAATGGGTCTCATTACACCAAAAGTCAACTTTTAGCTTTTTTTTTTTTTTTTTTTTGAGAGAGTTTCAATCTATAGCGTCCGCTCCTGATGATAGTTCTTTATCATCAGACCAATACATCAATCAATTTTTTGTATAAGCGAGAATTGAACCCTAGATCTCTTATACAACAACTTTTAACTTTTTAACAACATATTTTTAGCAAAATTTTTTTAATTTCAAAAAAAAAATAAAGGAAAGACCTAGATTAATTTTTTAGACAAAAATAGCACTAGTCATTCATTTTATCACTCTTCAACAAAGCATCTCCTACCCCTCACCTATATTTCTCATTTCTCTCACAATCAATCAAAAAAAGACAAATACCAAACTCTCATAAACATATCTATAACCAAGTTCCCAACTCCCAAGTCCTATACCTATACACACAAAGTCACAGACTCGATCATATCCCATAGTACTCTCTCTCTCTCTCTCTCTCTCTGTGATAGAGTCTAATGGCTATTTGCTCCACCAAGTTTGTGTTCCTTCTCTTCCTCCTCTCAGCCATACCCATCGCTTACCTCATCTCTCTCGAGCTCGCCACCCCTCCAACCCACGTGTACCACTACCACAGCTCCGGCTGGTTCCGCGAGTGTGCCAAGTGGGACCATCTCAACAGTCGATTCCTCGTCTCTTTCCTCGAGGGTGGTGTGGCCCAGCTCTCTCTTCCCAAAGGCGGTGATGACTCCACCGTGACCGTGTTGGAGGAGCTCACCGTCATCAAAGACGTTGACTTGACCGGAAATGGGTCCCTCGGTATCGTCGTTGACCATCAGAGGAATCGTCTCTTAGTAGTCTCCGCCGATGTCATTGGGAACAAGTATGGTTCTCTCGCCGCCTATGATTTGTCCACGTGGCAGCGATTATTTCTCACCCACCTGAGTGGTCCAAGTAAGTTACTACTATTCTTAGGGTTGTGTTAACGGAAAATTCTTAGGTAGTCCCGGAGTACAGTGAATTGGTGCTCCCTCCTCTCACATTCATGGTGGACCCCACCATGAATTTAATGAGCGGACCCCACCATGAATGTGAGAGGAGGGAGCACCATTCTCCGTGCTCCGGGAGTACCTAAGAATTACTCTGTGTTAACAACTTCTTTGAATATCTTTGTATTTTTCTTATTTGTCGCATACGATGCTATTATTTGCTGCCACTTGTTTGTTTGTTTGTTCCTGATCTGTCCCCCAACTTTTTTTTTTTTTGGTAGAAGGTCCCCCAACTTTTACTACAGTATATTTTATCACTTCAATTTCAGACCAACATTTTTTCCTCTATTTTCCTATGTTGTTGTGATTTCAAAAAAAAAAAAAAAAGCAATAAATTCTAGGATGACTCTTTTTTGTATTTCAATCAATTTTTTTTTTTTTTTTGGGTTAAGAAGATTATTTTAAATAAGGTCTACTTAATGGATGTTTAAGTATTTATTAATTTATCATTTAAAGAAATTTTAATTTCAATTTATGAAAAATTGAAAAAACTGTAATAAAAACTTTTTAAAAAAAAGGAGCTTATCTGCCATAGTAAGTTTATAGTAGTTTATAGTAGGAGCTTATCTCCAGTGGTAAGTTTATTAAGGACTTGTAAAATCAATTGTTATTTTTCTTTTTCCCATAAAAATTTCTTTTAAACGGTTCATTAATAAATTATTTTATTATTTAAGAAAAGAAAACAAATTATATTATTTAAATAAATCGATAAATAAGTTATTACATGATTAAAATACATGTCAACCCCAAAACAAATATGGGATCAAATAGAAGCTTATCTCAGCAGTGGTAAATTTATTAAGGACTTGTTTTTTTTTTTTTTTTGATAGCTGTATCATTCAAATCTCTAGGAGTTTTAATTTTTTTTACTGGATTTAAAAAAAATATTTTAAGTGGTAATGATTAATCATATTAGTATTTTACTAAGAAAAACAAAACGGTGGGTGAGGTGGTTCTTCTGAATGAGTGAGAAGTCAAAACGGACATAAACAATAAAATTGAAATAATGAACGCGTTTGTATTCTAGTAGTATTTGGTAAGTAATATGATTGGATTTGTGGAATTACCGAGTACACACTGAAGAGTGAAGACTGATCTTTTCTTGAGTGGCGGGTCCTTGAAGACTTGCGTATCACACGGTCTCGCTATGTGCAACCCTCGGACACATTCATATCTATGATTTGTTTGTTTGAATGGCATTATTAGCCCTGAAAGGCAAAGTGATAAAAGCATTAGTCTTGTGATGTTTTTGGACCTTCGATGCTAAAGTATCCGTAGCTTTTCTTGGAGTTTAATATAGTAATTACTGCTATTTATATATGTTTCTTGCAAATAATGAAACCATTTTTCACGGATCATGTCTAAATGTTATCATATTGCCAATTTTTTTATCTCAAAAAAGAAAAAGAAAAAAAAAAAAGATGTGAAGAGTAATTCTTAGGTATTTTTCAAAGCACAAAGAATACTGCTTACTTTCTTCTCTCACATTCTTAGTAGGGTCTATTCATTAAATTCATAGTAGGGTCTACCATAAATGTGAGAAGAGGAAGCACCATTTCTCAGTGCTCTGGAAGTACGTAAGAATTTTCCGTAGATGTAAATATCTCCATTTTTGGATGTGGGCACAAAGGAGTTTTATTGGGAGTAATTATACAATACTCTTGGAATATTGTATAATTTTCCTTTTGTAAGTGCCAAATGCCAATGCAATAATGCTTAAAGATTGATTTTTTTTTTTTTTTTTTTTTTTAAATTTTAACGGGAAAGATTGAAATACACATGGAAAGTTGTAGGAACGTGCCATTTGCATAACACAATTAAATAATGTATCCTTGGGATCGTGGTGGGAATGGGATATGATACACCTCAGGATGTTCTGGCAGTTTTTATTGATGTTTTCGAGGTCAAATTAAGCAGTTAGATATGTAGTAAAATCATAATTTCTTTTCTCATCAGTTCCAATCTTTTTAATGGGTGCATGTAGGTGATGGGAAATCTTTTGCGGATGATGTAGCAGTTGATGCAGAAGGCAATGCATATGTCACTGATGCACAAGGTGGTAAACTTTGGAAGGTTGGGGTTGATGGCAAGTTCCTATCTATCATTAAAAACCCACTCTTCACTCCAAAGGAGTGGTACAAAAACTTGGTTGGACTTAATGGAATTGTTTACCATCCAGATGGTTATTTGATCGTAATTCATACATTTAGTGGCAATTTGTTTAAGATTGATTTAGCAAGTGGAGAGGAAGTTAAGTTGGTCAAGGTGGTTGGAGGGCCATTGACATTTGGGGATGGTTTGGAATTAGTCTCTCCAACCAAGCTTGTAGTTGCAGGGACTACTGCGAGATTAGTGGAGAGCTCTGACGGGTGGGAGACGGCTTCCGTTGCAGCAACATTCTCCGGGCCTAAGCATCGATTGGCCACATCCGCGACTGTGAAGGATGGGAAGGTGTATCTCAGTCACCTCCTAGGCATGGGGTACCCTAAGAAGAAGCATGCCATTGTTGAGGCGGTTTTTTCTGCTTGAAATTAAAGGGGGATGTAGTTGTATTGTGTTGTGCACGGATTTGGAATTGTAATGTAACAGTAATTTACATTTTCAATTTTTGAGTAATTTCTTTCCTTACCCCAGTGAATGGCCTCCTTTTTTCTGAAGCCCAGTGAATGGCCTCCTTTAATTTTATGGTATTGTGTATAATTGGTTAAATTTTTTATTCAGTGGAATAGGGACCCAAAGTTTCTAGTAGACCGGTTGACCTTCATATGGTAGATAAGGTTGGTAGGATTGATCCTTTTTAAGTCTAATCCTCTTTATTTATTTATTTTTGATTAGCTAATCCTCTTTATTTTGATGCAACTGGAAAGGGTTTCATGGTTCAGATTTAGTTTTTATGAGCTTGTGTTATGAATTTAAAGATACATATGGTGCCATGTCATGAGTGAGGGATTCAGGCTTAACAAAATTTATCCGGATGAGATGCTAGAGAGTGAGGAAGAGAGAACTCAATTGAGTAATTCTATTAGAATGCAATTAAGTTGATTGATTACATCATGCTCTTTACGTAATTTTAACATATTTAGGTAAGAGGAGTTACGAACTTGGTTGTAGTCTTTAGCTGCAACTTTCACTAATAAATTATGATAAAATGCAAAATTCATCTTTTAAGTTTCTCTAGAATATATTTCAGTTCTCTAATTTTGTTTTTATTCATTTCAGTTTTCTAAGTTTCAGATCTATTCAATTAAGGCATTTTTGTAAAAAAAATGCGAAAAACAAAATCTGGAAAATATTTTTCAATCATTAATTGATTTTTTTTTTAATTTGAAAAATTTGAAGAAAATTTAAAAAATTGGAAAATTAACTACAACATATAACAAAAGTTGGTGCAAAAGCTTTAATTGAATAAAGTTGAAATTAGAGGATTGAAATGAACGAAAGCAAAATCAGAAGACTAAAATGAATTTTGATGAAACATAGATGGTGAGTTTTGCATTTTAGCCAAAAAATTTAATATAATTACATATTTTGAAAATTTAATTGTCAAATTACATGTTTTTCATGTCCTTAACACGTATGTATGTCAAATTTTGTGTCAACCAGATGTTATTTACTATTCAATCCATAAACTTATTTATTATTGCATAATTTTAGACTACAAAACTTGAAAATTAAACATTTGATTGATAACATAGTTATTGATCTTTGATTTTCTGAAAATTTTGCAAACATAAAGAATATAAGAAGAAAATTTAATATAATAGTGAATTTGTTAAAATTTATATCAAATAAAAATAATATTGAGTGAAGTTATAGCCAAACTTTGTGTGAGGTGAAAATTATATATTTGCATTAGTATCACCACTAATCATTCCGTCCATAATTCTCGATAACTATTAAAAAATAGATATGTTTAATACTAAAAAACTATTAAAATCTCTTTTTAAAAATTGAAACACTCTTTAAGTTTTGTCAATTGTAACATTGGTCCTAGAAGTTTCTCTCACTTTTTATTTATTTATTTAAATTTTTTATAATCATTTTGGTCCTATAAGTTTAAATTTTGTCATTATTAACGGACAGCTTTTTTAACAGAATGAAAGAAGGACTAACAATAACAATAAATGTGAACTTACAATACCAAATGGTAATTGATCAAAGTGATAAGTTTGCATTGGTACCACCAGTAACACAAATCACAAATTAAGGCAAACGTCCTTATGGTTTTTACACAGATGAAAAAAAATTCAAAACGCAAATTGAAGAGTTGGGATTAATTCATGTAAAATAATTTTGGAATCAATGACTTAGAGAATGTCGTGAAAGTGATCCAAAAGCTAAACATCATACTCAACTAGGTTGTCATTGATCTGCAAATTTCAACAAATTCAAAATAAATAATAAATTATAAATAAGGATCTGATTAATGGGTGCTGTTAAGATATTTGTTAATAAATCATTTTAGAAAAATTTTGAAACTACTTTTATGAGAAATTTAAAAAATTGTCAAAAAAATTAGTTGCTTTTTGTCGGGGATGTTTTAGCGACAATGACCAAAAATATGATATTAGCCCAAATCTCCCATTGGGTTCTTTAGAAATGTTTTATTTGTGGAGAATTAAGTCCAAAATTCCAAATGCATAATGAATAAAGGCTAATGGTGCTTTAATAAGAGAGAAATCAAAATGTCATAACTGAAATACAAGAAAATGCAGAAAAAGTACACAGGTCTTAAACTTCGACCCACAGTCAGCAAGAAGAGGACATTGAGAGAGGTCGTGAGGAAGAGAGGGAATGTTCCCTTGTACCCATATTTCCACCACTAAGTTTCGGAATTGTGAGAATATCTCCTGGCTGAGTGGACTTTTGTTCTAAAATTTCAACTCTGTGGGTAAAACGTGGTTTATTGGTTTTTTAGTTGAAGAGAGATTCTTGTATTGAGCTTGGGGTGTTGCTCCAAGAGTAAAACGTGATTGGTTTTTAGGCTAAAAGATGAGGCTATGGACCTCCAAGGTGCTAAGTTGATGTTTGGTTCAGATTTGCTTTAGTTGGGTAAAAGAGTTAGCTTGCTTTATGCATAATTTGGGAAAGATTTGACTAAGCACCCATTGGCTCCTCATTTATAGTTGTTTTAGACTCTTGGAAGGCTCACCTAAGTGAGGGCTAGCAATTGGAGTTGGCCAATGAGAGCTAATTATTTTAAAAGGAAAAATGGGTTCGGGCAGAAATTTTGAGTTATAGTCAGCTAGAACATAAAAGCTCTTTTAGGGTGAAATTTTAGGTACAAGATCTTCTCCATAAGCTTGAGGTGCTACCAATGTCCCTTACCCACTTGGTAGCATGCATGGGCTGGGCTCATGCAAAAGGTTCGAAAGAAACCGACTCATACCCTCCAAACCACACTTCCTCAATTTCCCCCAATAAGTCGCATGGACTCGAGTCATGCTTAAAAGAATAAAACATAATATAATACATGAATTGAGCCCATGAGGAAGTTGGGCTTGGTTGAATCGACCTTTTAGAAATGTGTTGCGAAAATCAGTATCAACACTTTTTTTCCCCCATAAAAAGTTCTAAAAATATTTCCTAAACAAATACCACATCCATTAACAAAATCCTATAAATATAAATCAAATTTAAAAGTTTAGCATCCCTCTTTGCTCCAAATATGCTACAATGACATGACAAATTGTTTAATTAGAGGTAGGTAATATGTAATTATCCATTAGGAGTATAAATATTTTTAATAAAACGATAGGACATATTTTATTATTAAACTATATATTTATCGAATAACTTTTTTTAAAGTAATCATGGTCCAAATTCAATACATATTTCTTTGAAAAAAAAAAAGAGCAATGATATGTCTACAACATTTTTACAACAAATCCTAAGTGGTAGGTTGTTACTGGTTGTTATTATTGGGGCAAAAATGTAATCTTAGTGTTAGTTTCAAATTTGAACCAATAACAACTAACCACCTGTGATTTGTTGTAAAAATGTTGTAGGCGTAGCATCTCTCAAAAAAAAAATCAAAACATATATGGTTATATATACATTGCCATACTATTTTGATCCCTAAACTTTATTAAAAATTTGCTTTTTAGCTTTAAATTTTAGGAAGTATATTTTGTGGCCCTAAACTATTGAAGATTTTTTATTTCTATACTTAAAACATTAAAAAAAAAAACTTTTTTATCAATAAACTATTAAAAAAAAATGTTCTTTTTTCATTTATATTTTTGTCCCTAAACTATAAAAAAAATCTATTTATAAAACTTAGGGATGAAAAATGAACTTTCTAAAGTTTAGAAATAAAAAACAAACTTTTGGTAAAATTTAAGGACTAAAATAGTATTTTAGTTTATATGAAAGTGATTGTCCACTACTCATATTCGACCAATTCATCAAGCATTCCTAATAAGTTGAAACTATCTCTAAAAAAAGCTTTTTATTTTATTTTTTATTTTTTATTTTTTTTAAATGAAAAACACTCGCTCACAGCCTCACACACAATGAAGATGAAATGAGGTTCTAACATAGGCAAAAATATTTGAGTGAACACATTGCTCATAATATGTTTCATAGTTGTTGAGGTGATAAAGTTTTTAATAGCAAACAATAAACTAGTGTCAGTGAGCTCACATAAGATTTAATAATAATTGAGCAAGACTTAGGTAAAATACTTAGGTGTTGTTCCTTAAGTTCCTCTCTTAAAATTCTGCCATGTGGATTTTTTCTCATGGGATGAAAGTGTATTTTTTAGTTAAGTAGCCACATGGCTGAATCTTAAAATGAGAACCTAAGGAACAGCACTTAAGGTACTGTACTTAAGTTTTGTCCATAATAATTTACCAACTCAATTGTTGTAAACCAATATTTTGTGCCTAATATTAGAGACATTGCTCACATTCTTTTAGAGGTATGAGTGATTTCGATAAAATAAAAAATAATAATAATAAAAAAAGTTTTGAAATCAAATGTTTCAACTTTCGACCTACAGTTTGATTTTTTTTTTTTTTTTTTTTTTTTTTTTTTTTTTTGAGAATCCGGACCCAAAGGCCAGGCATACAGTTTGATTTGATTGTGAAGAATTTTATGGCATATTGTTTATACGTTTTTCAATTCAAAAAATCTGAAGTTTGTTTCAAAGGGTAAATGGAAACAAGATTAAGGTTATAAACATTTCAAAATTCCATAAACTAATTTTTAAGATAGGATAGTATTTCAAATTTATTGAATCCATTCTATAATAATTGTTCATTATCATTAAGCTAAGACATCAATTGGATTTTAGTGTAGACGATGACTGAACCATATATCTCTTATTCAACAACAAAATATTTTATCAGTTGAGTTAGCTAAAACCTACAAAATATTTTACCAGTTGGATGTGCATTATTGCGGCTGAATTGAATTCTATGTAACATGTTATCTTTTTGCAGATGCATCGATAATGAAGGATGAATGTACACATGTATACTTTCAAGGTATCATCCACTTCCAATGAACTGTGACTTGTCATTCATGAAGTAATAATGATCTCCAGAAATAAATTTTAGAATCAGAACTGGAGAGACGTAAACCAACTTTGAACTTATAAATTAATCCGTTCTTATTCAAGAATAATAGTAGCATAAGTATAGTGATAATTTTTTTTTTTTTTCAAATGGTAATTAGTTTAAGATTGAACATTATTTACAGGGAGTCAGGCTTCAGAATAATAGAATTGTCAGATTGAGAAATGAAGACATTAAAAATTTATTACACAATAAAAAGTTTTACTTGGTTCTTGATTTAAATTACACACTGCTAAATTCTACTGAGCAAGTGAGCATAGAGATATGACATCAAAAGAACAAAATTTAAAGAGCCAAACATATTCTTTGCAAGGTATTTCTGTTACCTTTATATTTGATTATTCTTTGGAAGTGTACTTAGCATTTCTTATATCAATGTTTTCAGGAACCATCGTGACATTGCTTCTTTGTTTGTATGATGATCTCTAATAAGCTTGACTAGATACTATTGTAATGTCATCATGTTGTAGAACTTTTAGAAGTCAACATGAATTATTACTGTTTGATTCTGAATCTGTTGACGAAAGTTTTATTGGAGTGCTTTCTCTTTGTCAATAGAATGTTCAGATTTCAAACCAAAAGTAAGTAAAACTTCCAAAGAAATGAAAAAGGATATAGTTTATTGCTTACGCAGCCTTATGTTGTTAAATCACCATAACCATGAATCACCCACAGGTTTTAAGGAATTTGCGGGCAGAATATTTTGATTTTCCTGCAGAATGTTGTGGCCCTTGAAGCACTGCCTTTTCCATTTCACTTGCTGCACTTCTTTTTTTTTTCTTTTTTTTTTGCCTATTTTTAGAGAAAGATTAGCAGGATTTATACTCTTATGCTTAAGGCAAGCTTAAATACTATTCAGCAATGAAAAAAAGAGGCAAGCTTAAATACTGTCTTTATTTGTAATATCACAAAAGATCTTGTTTGTTCTGTAAGGCATGAGGCGAACTGTAGATAAGAAAGTTTTGGTAGTTATAGGGAAAAATTCCTATCATGGAATGGGATACATTTTGCACGGATACGTGGTAAAAACATAAAGCATTTGGCACCCAACAATTAAAAAGAAAATTTATTATTAAAAAAATAAAAAATAAAAATGGCTTCCCTGCTGCTTGGGTCCTTGTCCCCTATAGGCCTTGTAAACTAATAAGAGAAAATATAAAGAAAATGCTTAGTTACCGTCAACTTTATAACAAAAAAAAAACTCACAAATTAATGTAATAATGAATGTTGTAGGGTCCTATTTTATAGCCCAAACCCAAAGTGTATAGGATCTCGGCCCAGTGAGCCCAATACAATAAATTTGTAGAGAGTGGGTCAAAAAACTAGGCCCTAATGAGTTTAACAACGGCTAGTATTGAATCAAATGACAATTAGGCACAAATAAGAGGTAATGATGCCAATGGACCTTCAGTCTGAGGAGGTTAACATTTAGATACAGTGATCACAGTTGGACACAAAGACAGTTTATATTGCTGCAGTATTCTTTCTCTCTTTTTCTCCCCCCTCCTTCTCATGAAGGGTCTCTCCCCTTATATAGCTCCCTTTGGGTCATCTTGATCCCACACTTGTCGATCATCTGAACCCTTGCTTGAGTACCTGTCCTATCAGACACCCCCTTTGGCTTTCTGTGAGTTGTGGTAGCCAAGGCAGCACTGTTCAAAGGTCTTCTCCACATAAATGCGGTCAGAAAAGTAGCTGCAACGCATTTAATGCGGTGATAGCAGCTTTTCCTTGGATATTTCTGAGTTCCCATCACCCTTGTACGCTCATGATGCGTGTCCTTATTACCGGAGTTTCTTGGAAGGTTTCCTGAATTGCTGGGACACATGTTTGAGTTGTATTTATTGTATCCGAGGATTTATCCCTCCTCGGACTGACTTCCATTGGTACCTTGCTCGTCAAATCCTAAGCCTGAACCATTCGTTACCATTTGCTCCTCCTCGGACTGACCATGCTCTCGAACAGGGCCCAAGGCCCATTGGGATTTGGGCCCTTGACCTTACAATAGCCTCTCAAAACTCCAGTTTTTCCTTCTCATCCGAGGAGAAAATGTGGAGTTTTGACTTTTAAGAGATAAGATCATTTATTTCTCTACCCCACACGTGTGAAATTACCGTTGTGCGTGCCCATGATTGCTTCTGATGCTTTGTAGCCTACGAGGCGTCATTAATTGTTCCGGGCGGCGTTATCTTCCCAGCATCCAACGGTGGGGCGCCAATCTAATGGCTGATATTTTACCCAAGATTTTGAGCGGGAGTATTCCCACTCATTTTCTCCCTCTATATAAGACCATGAGGGAAACCGTTCTTTCCTCTCCTTCACGAAACTTCAAGAACTCCAGAGAATCTCAAGCACTCCCACCTTCAGAGCTTTCTCAATCACTAAATTTTCTTAACTACATTCCTTAAAAAATCTCCAAAAGGTCTTCCTTAAGGTTCAGAGTTTAACGCATTTGCTTCCGTAAGTGTTTGCGTCTTTAACTTTTCCTCTTCTCCTCGGCCTACCTTCTCAGCCTCTCTCCCCATTTTTTTTTTAGAAGTCTTTCCCTGTGTCACTTGTGTTTGCTTAGATGGGTAGATTCAAGCATTTAGTAGATTCTCCGGCTGGCATGGAGGGTTTTAGAGCCAAATACCATATCCCCCAAGGGGTAGACCTCTAGTATTGTCCCCTGGATCAAGTGCTCTCAATTAAAGGGGAGGGTAGAGTTGTCATTCCAATGATCGCCTTTATAGAGGGAGGAATGACACTTCCCATAAGTAGGATTACCACAGACTACCTGCGCAACCACAGGCTGTGCCCCCATCAGTGCGCTCCCAACCTGTTTAGGGTTCTAGGGAGTGTAGATGCTCTGAACGATCAGATGAATCTAGGGCTCACATGGCATGACGTCGTCCACTTGTACGAGTGTCATTCTCTTGCTAGCACGAGATACTACCTCAAGTCCCAGTTCGATGTTGTTAGATTGATATCCTGCTTTTCTAAGTCCAATAAAGGCTTGAAGGACGATTACCTGGTCGTCTCCGGGGCATGGAACGACGGTCTTTACTACCCAGTTAGGGCGAGAAAACCAGGTGGGGTGCCCTAAGATTAGGTCCCTTAGTTTTCCAAGTTTTTTTTTTTTTTATTCATTCTGAGCCTTTAGTCTCCTCAGACAATATTTGCCATTAATCTGACCACAATTTCCTTTTCGAGTGTTTTTGCAGATAAAGGTCACGTCGCCCCAAAACTCAGTCACGTCAACGTCCCGGGACTCAATTACTTGCTGAGATAAAAAATATTCGTAAGCGAAGACGGACAATTACGGGTTGTCCACCTAATTTTAGATTACAAGCCCATATCGCGTATATTTCAGGACGTGGGTCAGGTGATTAGAGCAGGTAGCCCTAAGCTTGCTCGAATAGACGTCTCTAAGCCTGGGTTCTTGGCTCGGAGAGAACTTCCCCCTGTTGAGCTGCCACCCCCAACGTGTTCCTCAGCAAGCAGCTGCTCTAGGAGAGGGGTCAGCCTCGTCCCGCCATTCCCTAGACGCTGAGATCGATCAGTTCCGCCTCGAAGAAGAGGAAGGAGTAGCAGAAAGGCCAGTAAATCTCTCGGACTCCGAGGCCGAGTCTGAAAGACTTTCTGTAGTCCACCACCCCAGATTAATAGTCACTCAGCCAGAGACTAGTTCCGAGGAAGGGGAAGGTATGGACCTGAAACAAAGGACTGGTTTAAAGGGCCTAATGGCCAGCAGGAACAAGGGGCAAGCCTCAAAAGAAGCCCCTAAGACTCAGGTTGCTTCCAACCTTCCTCCTCCTTCTCCTTTGCTCCCTGCTGACCTCGGACTGAAGGCCAATCCAGACCTAAGGAAGAAGAGACCAGTAGAGGACATGGACGAAGGTGAAGTGGCACCCTAGAAGGGCGCCAAGCAGCAGAAGAAGTCCAAGGATTCCAGGGACAAGAGGGCTAAATCGGTGGAAAGTCGGGATAAAGCTGAGATACGCCGAGTGCAGCGTACATGGGCTCCTCGGCTAGAGATGGAGGGTGCTCCAATTCCCTGAGATGCCTCGATCTGGGAGTCTCAAATGGGGCATGCCACCTTCCTTGCCGAGGCTTTAGAGCAGTCTCTCCTTCTTCCCCGAGACATGGAGGGTCTTAGGCGCACCAGGCAACCGAACCTCTTTATGTCGTTAAAGAGGGACCTTGCGATGGTAAGCCATCCAGCACTTTTCCTCGCTAAATGCTGAGCTATACGTTTATTCACATATGTATTTGTTTTTGTAAACCATTTGCCGCTTTTATGCAGGTTACCCAACAAATTTATGTCGCTGAGGAGTGGGTCAGGAATGCCCGCGATGAGGTCACTGCTGAAACCCATGCCCGTCACGAAGTTGAGAAGGCTCTTGGGGCCTTAAAGCAAAAGCAGGCGGGGTTGTCTGAGAAGCTCAAGGAGGCTATCCAGGCTCGCCATAACGCCGAGGCGGGTCTGAAGACCACGGAGAAGCAGGCCGAGGACATGCGCCAAAAGCTGCACATAACAGAAATAAACCTGGCCACCGAAAAGCAATCCGTTTTGGATCTGAAGGCGAAGCTGCGGAAAGCCAAGGATGTGGCTCGGGTGGTTAGGGAAGTAACTGAGGCCGCGGTAAAAGCATCTTACGAGCGCGGGGTTCTTGACCCGGAGGCCAAGTTGTCCGAGGAGGTGGTTGTAGTGTGCAGGGACTACTGCACTGAGTCCTGGGGAGTGGCCATGGACCGGGCGGGAGTTCCTGTAGACTTCGAGCTGAGGATTGCCAAGAGTATCTTCTTCCCGGAGGATATTTGTGAAATTCCAAATGCGGCCCCCCTTTCCAAGCAACTCCCTACCGCTTAAGTTCCTCCTCCTGAAGGGAGTGAGGGGATTCAGCCTCTGGTAACGGCCAGCCCTTTCGAGGATGCCCTTCCGATTAAAGATGTGGTTGGCCAGGCCAAGGACGCAGAGCTTATGTCTCAGGCTGAGGATTCCCAATTCGAAAAGGCTGATCCTAAGAAGGACCCTCCACAGGCGAAGGCATAAGCATTTGACTTTCTTTGGCGGCTCTCTGTGTATATTTTTTTTTGTAAAGCCGTCATTTGTAATGCGCTTTCTTTTGATTAATGAAAAGAGGGAAGACTTTGCTTCTTATTTTGTGTATCTATTTTACACACCTTTAAGATTGTGACTTATTGCCAACAGATCTGAACTATTACAACTCTTTTGCAATCATACTTAATGATGACAACCTATCATCAGTTTAAATGATTTAACTGAGTGTTAGTAGGGATAAAATTCGTCGCATACATGCACTGTGAACTAGTCTCTTCGTAGCGAAGGCCAAACGTAATAATGATAAGTAGAAATGAGGACTTAGACAGAGGGTAAACATCCTACACTTAGAAAAATGAATGGGGGCTTTTAGGCATAGCCTGGGATTTGTTTAATCATTTGTAAAGATGCCATTGAGCGTTAATTTCACCCAAGTATGTGGTTCGAGAGACCTGACATGACTTGGGATCTGTTTAATCACTTGTAAGGATGCCATTGAGTGTTAATTTCACCCAAGTATGTGGTCCGAGAGACTTGACATGACTTGGGATCTGTTTAATCACTTGTAAAGATGCCATTGAGTGTTAATTTCACCCAAGTATGTGGTTCGAGAGACCTGACATGACTTGGAATCTGTTTAATCACTTGTAAAGATGCCATTGAGTGTTAATTTCACCCAAGTATGTGGTCCGAGAGACCTAACACGACTTGGGATCTGTTTAATCACTTGTAAAGATTCCATTGAGTGTTAATTTCACCCAAGTATGTGGTCCGAGAGACTTGACATGACTTGGAATCTATTTAATCACTTGTAAAGATGCCATTAAGTGTTAATTTCACCCAAGTATGTGGTCCGAGAGACCTGACATGACTTGGGATCTGTTTAATCACTTGTAAATTTTGAGTGACAGGAAGCAAGATGCCGTTGTACAACAAAAGAATTTATTGATAAAGGAAATTTTCATTAATAATAGTACATTCTCAGGTTGTTTACATTCCAAGGGCGTGGTATTACATGCTCATCTAAATCTTCTAGAAAATATGCCCCTATACCAGCCACTGAGGTGATGCGATATGGTCCTTCCCAATTGGGTCCTAGTTTTTCCCATGCTGGGTTTTTTGTAGTGCCCAAAACTTTCCTCAACACCAAGTCTCTAGGCATTAGTGGCCTTAGCTTTACTTTGGCATCGTAACCTTGCTTGAGTTTGTGTTGGTAGTATGCCAATTAAACCATTGCACTTTCTTTTCTTTCTTCGATCAGATCTAAGCTCTTTTCCAGCAGCTCATTATTGCTGCTCAGACTGAATGAGCTGGTTTTTAGCGTTGGAAAGCTTGTTTCTAGAGGAATGACAGCCTCGGCTCCGTAAGTCATCGAAAAGGGGGTCTCCCCCGTTGATCTGCGAGGTGTGGTTCGATACACCCACAAGACATGTGGCAGTTTTTCCACCCATCTTTCCTTCGCATCATCCAACCTTTTCTTAAGTCCGTTCACTATGGCCTTGTTAACAGCCTCGGTATGTCCATTCCCTTGGGGATAAGCTGGGGTAGAATATCTATTCGTAATTCCCAATTCACAGCAGTATCTCCTGAAGGCCTTACTATCAAACTGAAGACCATTGTCCGAGATGAGAGTGTGAGGGACCCCGAACCAGGTAACGATGCTCTTCCAAACAAACTTCTTAGCATCCATATCTCGGATGTTCGCTAAAGGTTCAGCTTCAACCCATTTAGTAAAATAGTCGGTACCGACCAGCAGATACCTCTTGTTCCCCACTGCTTTAGGAAAGGGCCCGGCAATATCCAAACCCCATTGAGCAAATGGCCTAGGGCTGGTCAATGGATTGAGGATCCTTCCCGGTTGATGTATGTTTAGCGCAACCTTTGGCATTGGTCACACTTCTTCACGCATTCGTGCGCTTCTTTCTGCATGTTTGGCCACTAGTAGCCTTGCGTGATGGCCCTATGAGATAAAGACCTGCCTCCAGTGTGGCTTCCACAAATCCCTTCATGTAACTCCTCTAGGATTAGTTCTGAGGCCTCAGGGTGTACGCAGAGCAAGTATGGTTCGGAGAAAGAGCGTTTATACAGCTTTTGGTCCTCGGATAGCCAGAACCGAGAGGCTTTTCTTCGTATTTTGTCAGCCGCGGACTTCTCTCCAGGCAAGGTGTCATCCTTTAAAACCAGTACCAGAGGGTCCATCCAGCTAGGCCCTATTCTAACCTGATGGATTTCGATTACATCTCTCCTTATCACTGTGGGTTTGCACAAGTCTTCTACAAGAATGATCCGGAGTAAATTTTGGGAACGATAGGACATATTTTATTATTAAACTATATATTTATCGAATAACATGTATATCACTGTCTTCTCAAAGAAAAAAAAAAGGGGGGGCTCCTCCGTACAATACTTTTTTCGCTTCACCTGCTAACTTCTTGGCCATAGGAGAAAAATATATTCCTGATTAAAGAGCCAAGCACTCTGACATCATTGAGGATGTGGCCGATGTGCAAATTAGTAGGTGCAGCTGACTTTACTTCATCTACTCTTTTAAATTCACAATTTACCTCAATTTCTTGAAGCCTTAAATCCATAGAGAATTGCACTGCACTTGGTAATCATAATCCTAAAATATTCAAAAGCTTATTTTAGATTTTTATACATGAATAGCTCGAGTCATGCCTTTTCTCTTCAACTCTAAAAACCTTTTTTTAACCTATCAAAAAAGAAAAAAGAGAAAAATTCAACAAAGAATCTCCCACATTAGGCTCTCTTTGATTGGAGGATGGAAATATGAGAAAATATAAAATATTAGGAGAATAAAAAATATTTGTATTTTCCACTGAATGTGTATTGTGTAGATAATAAAAACGTCAGAGTTACCTAGGGGTGACTTGATGCATTTGGAGGCATAAGGCAAAAACGGAATTTAGACCTTTTATATATATTTAAATAAAATGGGTTCAAGTTCACAAGAGTTACACTTTTTTTGGACCATTGATTACTATTAGATTTAAGGGTCAAAAAACACTCATAGCAATGTCATTATTACTCCCTAGAAATTAGTGTTTTAGGCATTAACTCTTCTTCTTATTAAAGGGGGGGGGGGGGGGGGGAGAAACTACAGCTGGCAATTCATATATACATATGTCTTTATTTAATAACTAATTTATTTAGTAAAAGGGAACACTCTTGGTAAAAGGAGACATGCTTAAATTTAGAGTCATTCGTTCTCTCTTGGAACTAAATATTATGGAACCCCTAACAAAAAATGAGTATTATTTTAATCTTCATTAATGGGAATAGAAACAAAATCTCTTTTATAGTATCCCAAGAATCAAAGTTCAATATCAGCTTATAGCACAATAGAGTTCTCTATGTACTTTTGATTCTTCAGCAATTTAAACACTTCAAAGTAAGATTCTCAACAGCAGGAATCTGACGAACCAACAGTACTAGTAACTTAATTGTTATACTTTTCTCTCACGCCGCCAGGGTTGCTCTGCTAGGGTTTCTCAAGCAAAGTCGCTCGGTGCCGTGTGTAGAATTCCGTCCCTCCCAGTGTGGAGGTTTTTCTGTTCCCTTCAGTCCTTAAGTCTGGTAGGACGGCAGGTTCTGTTCTTTGGTTTCACTGGTACGGTGTGGTGGGGTTTTCTCTCTCAGTGATATGGCGAATATTGAAGACCTTTGGGCTCGGTTCTCATTGACAGAAGAAGAGGAGCAAGGGGCTGATGTACCCCGTAAAAAAGAGGTTGCTATTGTTCGTTTGGCGGCAAATTTTTTTATGAAAAGAGTGGTCAATGCAGAAGCAGTGGGTCAGACCTTTAAACCTCTGTGGAAACCGATTAGGGAGATGAAAATCAGGGATATCGGGGGCAATATTCTGTTGTTTGAATTTGATGATGCAATGGACTTAGAAAGAGTGCTGGAGTTCGAATCGTGGTCCTATGATAAGAGCATTGTTGTTCTGAGACGTGCAGTGGATGCGGAATCTACCCCATCGTTAAACTTTGATTCAGTGACTTTCTAGGTGCAACTCCATAATGTCCCAGACAAGTGTCTTACTCAGGCAATAGGGGAAGTAGTGGGTAACTACATAGGGACCCTAGTTCAGGCAGCTGACCCGGAAGATGATGGGGAAAGGGGCAAGTTCTTGCGAATCCGGGTTAAGATGGACATCACCAAGGCTCTCCCACGGTGCTGCAAGTTATGGTCAGATGGTGAGCATGTTGGATGGGCACTGCTTAAATTCGAACGGCTCCCTAACTTTTGCTATTGGTGTGGACGGCTTACTCATAGTGAAAGAGACTGCGAAGTGTGGATTCGGGGAAAGGGAAGTTTGAAAAAGGATAACCAGCAGTATGGGGAGTGGCTTCGCGCCGACCCAGTGAGACAAACTCAGAAAACAGTTGTGGTGGTTTCTGGGACTTCACGGGGTGCAAAGAGTTGGAAGAAGGGGCCGGCTATAGAAAAAAACCAGTCAATCCACAAGAGCTCGTCCAACCGGGAAGGGAATGCTTCCAATTTCGAGAGGGATGATGGAACGGACAGAGAAGTGACTGAGGTGATATCCATGGAGGCCGAACCTACAGGTGTTGATTTTTCTAATCATTCTAATCCTCTGAGTGTTTTTAGTAATGGAAATGATGTGAATACTGTGAACTTGAATAGTGGAATAGAGGAGGTGAGGGACCCGTTGCCTACCCACATGCCCATGCAAAATTTAAAAAAAAAAATGATGAAGTAGGTACTGCCTTCACCCAGGGGCAGCATGGTATGTTTTCCTTTAATGCAATGTAGGCTCCTTAAACTGATATAACAAATCAGGCAGCCATACAGCCTCTGAATAGCACGAAAAAAAAATGGGCGAGACTGTTGCGTGAGGTGGGGGAATCTGACAATGGTAGTCACATGGAGATCCAAGAAAATAGGCGTCCGGATTTGGAGCCTTCTAAACCGGCAGTTAAGAAGAAGAAAAGAGTTGGTGCATTGGGTGGTGGGAACAAGGAAAATTCTCAGGTGGTGGCTGGCATCCAGCACCACCAGTCACAATGAGTTGCCTTAGTTGGAACTGTTGTAGGCTTTGGAACCTACAAACAGAAGTCGAACTTGCTGACTTGGTTGGCAAAAAGATCCCAAAATGGTCTTCCTAATGGAGACCAAAGTTGAAAAGGAGGTTGTTGAGAGAATTAGCCGTAAAAGGCAGTACCTAAATTTCTTTTTTTGTTCCTCGCCATAATAGGGGCAGGGGCCTAGCCCTTTTGTGGAAAGATGATTTTGTGTTGGATGTTCTTACTTCTTCTGATAACCACACTGATGGGGTGGTGGATCAAGGAATGAATGACGCCTGGCGGTTCACAGGTTTCTACAGAGACCCTGACACCGCCAACCTGGAAAATTCCTAGAATCTACTTTAGAGATTTAAGCCAAAGACAAAATTTACCTTGGGTTTGTGTGGGGGATTTCAATGAGATTCTCAGACTTGAAGAGAAGCAGGGGTGGTTGGTTAGACCTGAAAGGCAGATGCAAGGATTTCGAGATGCTTTGCATTTTTGTGGGTTTAAAGACCTTGGGTTTAATGGCTTCCCATTCACTTGGTGTAATAGAAGACCAGGGGATCACAATGTTTGGATTCGGCTTAACCATGGGGTAGCAACAGTGGATTGGTTTTTAAGGTTCCCAACTTCACGTATCCACCATTTGGAGTGTTTCTACTTGGATCATAGACCAATCCTTCTCATCTCCGATGCCGAACAAAAAAGATTTTACAGGAAAGGGTGGCTGTTTCATTTTGAAGCGATGTGGGTAAAAGACAAAACATGTGAGGAAGTGATTAAAGATTCATGGGCTGGTTTGGATGATGCTAATCCGGTAAGAAACTTGTTGAGAAAGATTACTAGCTACCAGGATAACCTTCAGACTTGGAATCGGGTCACTTTTGGGCATGTAAGGACTACTTTGGCAAAGAAATTGAAGGAGTTGAGTTTTACAGAGGAAGTGGCTTTATACAGTATAGATCCGGCCTTGATTGAAAAGTTTCGTGATGAAATTCAATTGCTTAAGGTGAAGGAGGAAACTATGTGGAAACAACGGTCCCATATTGAGTGGCTCAAGGAGGGTGACCGAAACACTAGGTATTTTCACTGCAGGGCAAACCAACGTAATAAACGTAATTACATTTTGGGTTTAGAAGATGATCTTGGTCATTGGTTTAAAGATAAGGAATAGATGGGCCGTTTGGCAAGCAATTATTTTGAGGCCATGTTCACTACTTCGAATCCGGTTGGTTTTGATGAAATTTTGTGTGGATTAACACCCACTGTCACAGTCGAGATGAATACTAGCTTGGATAGACCATTCATTGCGGAAGAAGTACAGAGAGCCCTTCACCAAATGGCTCCGCTTACAGCCCCTGGTCCGGATGGTATGTCTCCTATTTTTTATAAATCTTTTTGGCATATTGTTGGTAAAGATGTCACTAAGGTAGTCCTGAACGCTTTAAACTCAGGTTTTGTTCCAGATTCATTAAATTCGACTTTCATTACTCTTATTCCTAAAATTAAAGATCCCAAGAAAGTCTCAGATTTTAGACCGATTAGCCTTTGTAATGTGGTCTACAAACTCATTGCAAAGGTGTTGGTTAACCGTTTAAAATTGATTTTGCCTTATGTAGTGTCTGATTCACAGAGTGCTTTTCTTTCGAGGAGGCTTATCACTGATAATGTGTTGGTAGCTTTTGAGACTCTCCACTATTTAAAGCGTCGAACCCAAGGGAAGTTAGGGTACATGGTTCTAAAGCTTGACATGAGCAACGCTTATGATAGAGTGAAGTGGTATTTCTTAGAGAGGGCGATGTTGCATTTAGGGTTCTCTAGAAGATTCGTTGCTACCATTATGTCTTGCATCAAGTCTGTTTCTTATTCAGTTTTGCTTAATGGGGTTCCGGGCAGTACTATCAAACCAAGTAGGGGATTACGGCAAGGTGATCCACTATCCCCATATTTATTCCTGGTGTGTGCCATGGGGCTGCAGGGCTTGCTCCACAAAGCCGAGGCTGATGGGTCTCTTAGGGGGGGTGTCAATATGAAGGAACGGGCCCCGTGTCTCTCACTTGTTCTTTGCAGATGACAATGTGCTTTTTTGTCGAGCAAAGGAATTAGAATGCCAGGTAATCCTTGATATCTTATCTATCTATAAGAGGGGATTGGGTAAAAAAAAAAAATAAAGATAAGACCAACATTTTCTTTAGCTCAAATACTCAACATGATCTTCAAACCAGAATTCAACAACTTTTGGGAGTACCAGCTATTAGACAGTGAGAAAAATATTTGGGGTTACCAGCGTTTGTGGGAAGAGCTAAGAAACAGGGGTTTGCTTACATCAAGGAAAGAATTTGGAAAAAGATTCAGGGATGGAAGGAGAAACTGCTATCACAAGCAGGCAGAGAGGTGCTTATTAAGTCGGTGATCCAAGCTATTCCAACTTATTCTATGAGTTGCTTTAAGCTTCCCAAAGGTTTAATAAAGGAGATTGAGACTATGATCCGAAAGTTTTGGTGGGGCTATAGTGGTGATAGTAAAAAAGTGCATTGGGTAAAGTGGGAGCGCCTATGCCAAGGTAAGGATTTTGGAGGCTTGGGTTTCAAGGAGATTGAGAAGTTTAATGAGGCTTTACTCGCCAAGCAAGTATGGCGAATGTTGAAAAATCCGGATTCATTGTGCCATAGGGTCTTTAAAGCCCGGTTTTTTCCGAATTGCTCCATTCTTGAAGCTTCAAACTCGGCAAGTGGGTCTTATGCATGGAAGAGTATATTAAGTGCCCGGAATGTGGTGCGGAAGGGTGTGGTGTGGCGGATTGGTGGTAGCAAGACAGTGTGTATTAAGGAAGACAAATGGCTCCCGGATCAAGTCTATAAATCGGTGACTTCGCCCCTGCCTTCTATTCCCCCTGATGCAAAGGTAAGTTTGCTCATTGATGAGGTAAATGGGAGTTGGAAAGATGAGGAGGTCAGACAATTGTTTCTGCCCCATGAAGTTAAGAAGATTTTGAGCATCCCCATTAGTTCTAGATTTCCCCATGACAGCCTCATTTGGTCAAAAACTCCTTTGGGTATTTTCTCCACCCGAAGTGCTTATCGACTGTTGGCTAATGAAGCTTCGGCCAGCAGTCTTAGTAGCTCAAATCCGCACCCCCAGAGGCATCTTTGGAGAGGTTTCTGGATGCTACGTACCCCCAATAAAGTGAAGCATTTTATTTGGCGTGCTTGCAACAACTCCCTCCCGATGTTGGACAACCTGTTTCGCCGCCAAATAGTCTCCTCTGATTGCTGCAATATTTGTAATGCCCACCCTGAAGATATCTTGCATGTAGTGTGGGGTTGTACAGAGGTAGCCAATATGTGGAAGGAGCTTAGCTGGGCACACCTCTCGGTTCCCCCCCCTCCGAGGGAGTTTACTAATCTTTTCTCAAGTTTTTTGCAAGTTAGAGAGGACTCCAGAGTGGAAATATTTTCCATCGCAGCGTGGATGCTCTGGACTTGAAGAAATTCAATTCATCTCGGTCGCTCGACTCGGCCACTGAACCAGATTTTTCCTGAGGCTGGCAGACTCCTACGTGACTTCCTTAAAGCTCATGATGAAGACCCTGTCTCAGTTCCGATTCCAGTTCCTGTCCAAGCAAAATGGACTGCTCTGACCTAGGCAAGATACAAAGCCAATTTTGATGTAGCTTTGTTCAAGCACAACGACGCAGCTGGTCTGGGAGTTATCATTCGCAACGTCAACGGTGCGGTCATTAGTGCCTTATCGATGCGTATTCCACTTCCCCATTCAGTGGCTACAGTCGAAGCTCTGGCCTGTAGAAGAGCTGTGCAGTTCGCCACTGAGATCGGACTCTATGAGGTGACTTTCGAAGGTGATGCAGCAGTGGTTATCAACGCCATCACAGCTGGAGCCTCAGAACATTCCTCGTATGGCCATATTATTGGAGACATCCTTGTTCAAGCTGCCTTCTTGTCTTCTTTTGAATTTTGTTATGTTAATCGGTCATGTAATAGAGTAGTTGATTCACTGGCCAAACGTGCTAAGTCAGGTCTAGACTTGCAAGTTTGGTTGGAAGACTGCCCACAAGATGTAGCCATTTTGGTCTTAGATGATGTTTCTTGATTTACTTTTTAAAGTTTAATAAAAGCCCAGCCCAACTTCGGGTCTAGTTTTTCAAATTAAAAAAAAAAAAAAAAAAAAGAAGGAATCAAAAGAAAATTAAATCATCACTAACAACTAACTTGTGCTAGAGACGCTCACATAAACATAAGATATGGAGTTATTTCATAATTTTTAGGATGACAAACCCACACATGCAATGCATATAACAGTTTTTACTCACCAACAAATGGGGAATCAGATTTTTCCCCATTGACTGCTGGTTGGCTATTGACAGTGAGGAATCCCTTTGTAATAATCTTCCCCAGCTGCTCATTTATGATTCGTGTCTCTGGCTGAAGCCCATCTAACTCTGACCATGGACTGCTTCTCAATTTTCCAAGGCAGTATTTCTTAAATTTCTGATATAGAAAAAATTCAATGTAAAATTATGGAAAATTCACTGGCAATGAGGAAAGACTATTACGCCCAAAACGGAGACTGTACCTCCTGAATATCATCAACATTTGTCAAGGGTGTAGCCCATTCTTCAAGAAGTTTCTTGTCACGTGCTCGTGGCCGCATGAACTGTTCAATAAATTATGACTTAGGTTATAGATGGCCATGACTAAAGAAAATACAGTACATGTAGCTTAACCAAATTATGGTTACTTCCATTTATTAAAACTAAATTATTCAATGAATATTTTACGGAGGAAGAAGATGATGATATGTAAGAAAAAAAAAAAAAAAGAGTTAACGCTGTTTTTATTTTTCCCTTTAATAATAAGAGTTAATGTCTAAATCACTAATTTCTAGGGAGTAATAATGACATTACTATAAGTGTTTTTTGACCCTTAGATCTAATAGTAATCAATGGTCCATAAAATGTGTAACTCTTGTGAAGTTACACCAGATGTAACTCGAACCCATCTCTATTTAAATATAACATTTAAAAAAAGAAAAAAAATTTAAATATGAGTTAAGCTCTATTATCTTGTTTTAGATGCGAAATTACTAATTAACATGAATCTTGTAGATTTTTTTTTTTTTTTTTCAAAAGTCTATAGATACAAAAAAATTTGACAAATTTTTTTACACCTGTTAATGAGGCAAATTAATGATGGTAAGTGAAAAAATGATGTTAGTGGTGGACCTTTTTTTTTTTTTGAGAATGAAAAATGGGGGAATTTATGGTTATATTAAACCCCCGGGTAGAGTGCCAGGTCAGCAACTATTAAGCTGAATAATACTGCCAACCTGTGTGGGGTGTCAGCCCCACTAAGGATGCCCACCAACAAAAGCCTGCTGGCAGCGGGACTCGAACCTAGGTGGGTTAGACGAAGCGTTCGATCCTTACCAACTGAGTCAAGCCCCCGTTGGCATGTTAGTGATGGACCTAGATGAAAATTAGTAAAAATTTGCCAACTCAACTATTGTAAAAAATGTTGTGAAATGTTTTGTGTATTGCTATTTTTTTAGAAGTGCTACCGTCACAGCATTTTCACAACAAATCTTAGGTATTAAGTTGTTACTAGTTTTAATTGAACCCACCACTAAAATTATTTTTTTCATACTAATAACAGCAAGTAACAACTCACCATTTAAGATTTGTTATAAAAGTGTCGTGAAAAATGTTGTGAACGTAGCATTATTGTTATTTATTTTATCTTATTTTTCATTTGATAAAAAAAATTATTTTATTTATTGACTAATATTTGATCTTAATTAATACTATTACAATGAAAGAAAATTGTTAAAATTTAAGGGCATTAGACGACTGCCTCAGTTGGTTATTTGTAGAACCGCCGTGGAGTTACCAATACAAATACAAACACATGCATGATATAGCTGATAGCTGATAGCTGATAGCTGATATCTCTCTCTTTCAAGTTTCACGGCTGTTTGCTCCACCAAGTTTGTGTTCCTTCTGTTCCTCCTCTCAGCCATACCCATCGCCTACCTCATCTCCTTGGTGCTTGCCACCCCTAAAACCCACGTGTACAAGTACCACAGCTCCGGGTGGAGGTGCGAGTGCGCCAAGTGAGACGACCTTAACTGTAGATTCCTGGTCACTTTGGTCGAGGGTGGTGTGACCCAGCTCTCCATTCAGGGATGGAGCCAGGATTTGAATCTAGAGGGCAAACTTAATGTAAACTTTAGTTCATTAACATCATTATACAAACAAATGAAATAATATAAGAACGTAAATGTCGTTACAATTGATATTTTTTTCCATAAATCACCAACTTGTAGTAATATTTTATTTTTTAATAATATGTCAAAACCACAATGACAGATTTATTTAGCAACTTCTACTATCTATCTACAACAAGACAAAAAATATTACCATCTTTATTGTCCTTGTGAATTGAAGAGAAATGATGTGAAATAATATTATCCAACATTAATAGTAGTAATGATTATAATCCTATGGCTCATTGTGTATGAATCCAATGGTCACTAATCAAACCATCCTTTATAGTGACTTTAATCTCATGCTGCCCTCCCCCTCTCTTTCATTCTCAAGTATAACCAATTCTCTTTCTTTCTCTTCCCTCTCTATTTTTCTCAACCATTCCTGGTTCTCTCTCTCTCAAACTCTGATTCAAACTCTCTCTTTAAAGTTTAGATTTCATTTTTGAGTTTGAATATTTGTTGCTAACAATTAGGTACGAGATTGCAAGAGATTCAGAGAGAAGAACTGAAGAAATGAGGAAACAAAAAATCAGTTTTTTAAATCTGGATTTGTTTTCTTTTTTGGTTCCAAGTTCCTTAGGTTAGTTTGTAATTTTTTTTTTTTTTGGGAAGGGGGGCAATTGTATATATTTTGGGGATAAAATTGTAAAAATTTTGTGTATATATATATTGTGGGAGGTAGTAACCTGGGCAAAACGACATAGTGAGTGGGCTGCCCGAGAAGTTAGATGGGCCCTACTGTTCATCAGTTTGGGCCCAGTCCAGGCGAGGTAGCCAAAAACCAGGAACCGAGTGGGGAATGGTTTGCCTGAAGAGCCCTAGGAGCACGCCCTCCTCGGGAAAGCGGGGTCCAGCTTCAAAGCCTTTAAGGCAATTGCCAAGGAAGGAAGTAAGGTGTAGCAAGTGAAAGCAGGAGGTATCTTCCTGGAGAAGCACCCATCACCTTTACATTCAATACTCCCTGCCAAACCACCCTCCCGCATTAAATGGAGAATGACCCCTGAATAGTACCTGCACAGCTTTCACAGCCTGCTTGACCACCACTAGCAAGGCAGTGATGTGACAAGTATCCAAAGCCAAATTTGAGGGACGTCTAGGTGGAAGGCCAGGATGCACTTCCTTATACTATATATAGAGAGGCAAGTCCCCCATGAAAAGTGGAGAGAGGAAAAAGTTTAAGAAGAAGTTCCTAGAAAGATAGATAGACAGAAAGAGAGAGGGGGAGAAGTACAGTAATTATTGAACATTTGTTTTGTAGTTTGGGCTCCTTGGACTGATTGAGGAAAACCTTTTAATATAAAAAAATCATTCCTTAGCTTTTTCTTCGAATATATTCTTAGTCTTACTTATCTTTCTATTAATCTTGCTAAGGTATCTCTACACAAGCTTGGGCTGTTGGCCTTGACCATCCACCTCTTCCAAATTAGTTGTATTGGGCTTACTCCACCAGCAGGGCCTTCAGATCATTGGGCCGGACTTGTTGTTGGCAGTTTTTGCTTACTACAATTGGCATCTTCTATGGGAAAGGGTATCACCCATCTTCACTTGTAGACCTGAGCAACCAAGAAATGGTAAACTCAAGGAGTGGAACTGTGGCATAGAGTGAAGGGATGAGTTCGTAAACCTGGAGCATAGAAGGGATCGGGAAGTAGCCCTATCCCCTAGCATAAGGGTCACGTTTGTCCATTCGGACCATATTAGCCAGAGCCACTCTTGGCTTATGAGTCACATCTCACATGATTAAGAGATGCGTAATCTTAGGTTGGAGGTTAGTCATCTACGGCGACGACTTCGTCGTAGAATACATATAAGGGAGCACAAAACCCTTTCACCAAGTCAAAGCTCTAGCTTAGAAGGAGAGCAATGTTATAGGTGGAGAACTAGGAGCCTGCCAAGTGAAGTTTTTTGCAACACCCTCTCATTCGGTGGGTGGAGAGCGACATCATCGCTGAAGGACCAGAACTCCATTTCCTAAGAATATGGGAAACGATGCCATGAACAGAGCCCTACGCCAAATCTCTCGATCACCTTCCACTGCTTTACCTAGCCAACTTTTACAATCTATAATGGAAAGACCGACCCAATGAAGCATGTGAGCTATTTCAATAAGAGGATGGCCATTCATTCCAGGAATGAGGCCCTCTTCAAGCCTCTGTCCCACCGCCATGAGATGGTTTGATGGACTTGAAGAGGGCTCGATAGGATCCTATGAGGAGTTGAACAAGGCGTTCGACACCAGATTCCTAACCTGTAGCAAGGTCCCTAGACCTTTCGACTCCTTGCTTTCTATGGCTATAAGGGAGGGAGAGTCCTTGAAGACCTATTCAGATAGGTATTGGGAGCTCTTCAATGAAATCAATGGAGACTTTAAGGATGTGGCAGTTAGAACCTTTAAAGTGGGGTTACCCATGAACTTAGACTTGTGGAAATCCCTTACCATGAAGCCTGCTCGGGACATGCGCCAGCTGATGGATCGCATAGAAGAGCACAAAAGAGTAGAGGACGATCAAGCCCAAAGTAAGGGGAAGGCAAAGGTCTTCACGCCCGAGCGAAGGGATCCTTGGCCAGACTGCTTCGGGCCTAATCGACAGAGGAGAGAGTTTTTCAACCAAGCTCCCTAGAACAACGTCCCCTAAGCAGTTAACTCAGTGTTTAAGGTGATGGAAAAATACATGTTTGTATTGCATACAAAACATATGCAGCGGAAAATTAATGGATCTACTTCATTCGCAATTGATAACATATGCTATGTAAATTTCAAAATATAAGAACAAGAGTGTGTACCTTGGTGTGGTGAATTTCAAAACAAAGATTGCAAGTTCTTGAGAACACTTTTAATCTTCACTCCAATTCCACTAACGCCCAAGAAGTGTGGTCTCTCAATCAATTTCTATGTATGTGTTCAAGAGAGAATTCAAGAGTGTCCAACACTCTTATACAAACCATTTCATTCACTTGTAGTGTCTCACAAAATTCTGTATGTTTCTCCCCTTATAATTGATTATCTAATTGGGCTAGCCTTTTGGGCCTTTCCAATTGGGCTTTAGTATGTGGCTTGGAGTGGGACCAAAAGGGAACAAATAAGACACTAGCTCCAATGGGCCTTAGGCTTTTCTGTCAACTCTTGACAAGTCCAAAGTTACCATTAATTATATTTAATACCACTATATAAATATAATTTCACTCTAGGCCTTATTAATAAATTATTTCCCAAGACTTTATTGTACATGCAACCCCTTCATAAAATATTCGTAGTAATACAAAGTCATTATTGTAGACTGCCACTTTGTAGATTACTACATCTTAATCCTTGAATACCCGGTTTAACCCTTTATGTTATTCATCATATATTTATGAAATCCAATTTCATAAATATATACTTTAGTAATTTCTTACTAAAGTGGTTAGGCCTAACACTCTGAAAAACCGTACCCATTAAACTTATCTCAAATGAATATTTTATATCTCCATTAAGAAATTATGAATTCCATATTGAGAATATATGTTCCATCAATACTAAATGTGGCTGCCCAACATACTGAGGTTTTGATCATTTCTTTAGATCTCACTCCTGATATATCAAAGCAACCTACACTTCATGATCAAGTCCATTATTCTCTCAAGATTAAGAGTTCATGTAAATAGAAGTCGTGAGATTTATTATTCAATTGATAGTCGTTAGGAGAATAATAAATTACACAGCGGTCCAGTTCAATATGTCTTTACTCTTAAAACATATCAACATATCAACTAGAAGTCTCCACTTCCATGATCAAGACAAATCATCTTAGTTGATATGTTATAGTATTCGCAGATGAAATATCCAATTTCATCACCGACTACGAACTACAATTCTGAGTTTACAAAGAACTTGTGATTTATATCTTTTGTGACTTTTCACATAAATCACATACTATGCATCTCATGGACTATATGATAATGTCCGAATATTCATGTTACCATTATTTGAGATAATAATAAAACAACTTTATTAAACACAATATTAAGTCATACATAATGTCATACATAATATCATACATAGCATCATACAATAGGATTTAAGGGCACTAATCCCAACAATCTCCCACTTGCCCTAAAAACTATTGTGCACTAATCTTACTCCCATTCCCTCAAAATGTGACTCAAAAGTCCTTTGAGGCAAGGCTTTGGTAAAGGGATCTGCTAGATTATTTGCACTTCCAATCTTTGCTACTATTACATCTCCACGAGTAATTATGTCTCGAATGATGTGGTACTTTCTCTCAATGTGCTTTCCTTTCTTGTGATTCCTTGGATCTTTGGATTGTGCAACTGCTCCACTATTGTCGCAAAACAATGTGATTGGAACCTGCTCCATTCTCACTACACCAAGGTCAGAAAGGAATTTCTTGAGCCAAATAGCTTCCTTTGCTGCTTCACAAGCAGCAACATACTCAGCTTCCATGGTGGAGTCCGCAATACAAGATTGCTTAACACTCCTCCAACTTATGGCTCCACCTCCCTAGGTGAATACACATCCTAAAGTGGATTTTTTGAAATCTAGATCCGATTGAAAGTCTGAATCTATATAACCAATGGGAATCAAATCCTCACACCAGTAGACAAGCATATAATCTCTCGTTCTCCGTAGATACTTGAATATATGCTTTACAGCTTGCCAATGTTTTGGTCCTGGATTTGATTGATATCGGCTGACCATGCCAACTAAATAACAGATGTCTGGTCTAATACAAAGCATGGCATACATGAGACTTCCTACTGCAGAAGCATAAGGAACTTGTCTCATTATATTTTCTTCCTCTTGAGTCTTAGGCCTTTGGTCATCAGACAGAGGAACTCCATGTCTAAAAGGAAGTAATCCTTTCTTGGAGTTTTGCATGCTAAACCGTTCTAGGACCTTATCTATATATCCAGCTTGCGATAAGCCTAATATCTTATTCTTGCGATCTCGCCAAAGCTTGACCCTTAGAATAAAGTTAGCCTCACCCAAGTCCTTCATATCAAATTGGCTTGACAACCAAACCTTTACTGATGACATTACCCCAACATCATTTCCAATGAGTAGAATATCATCAATATAAAGCACTAGGAACATTACTACTTTATCTCGATGTCTTTTGTACACACATGGTGATGGAAATATGCATGTACGCAGCAGAAAAATAACGGATCTACTTCATTCGCAATTGATAACATGCACTATGTAAGTTTCAGAATTAAGAATAAGATAGTGTACCTTGATGCGGTGAAATTCAAAACGGAAGATCAGAAGAACTTGGGAACACTTTCAATCTTCACTCAAATTCCACTTGATGCCCAAGATGTGTAGTCTCTCAATCAATTATATGTGTATGTTCTAGAGAGAATGAAAGAATGTCTCACACTCACATACATACCAATTCTTGTTCATACTCAAATTCTGTATGTTTCTCTCTATATAACTAATTATCTAATTGGCTAACCTTTTGAGCCTTTCCAATTGGGCTTTAGTGTGTGGCTTAGAGTGGGACCAAAAGGGAACAAATAAGACTCTAGCTCCAATGGGCCTTGGGCTTTTCTGTCAACTCTTGACAAGTCCAAAGTTACCATTAATTATATTTAATACCACTATATAAATATAATTGCACTCTAGGCCTTATTAATATAATTATATCCCAAGACTTTATTGTACATGCAACCCCTTCATAAAATATTCGTAGTAATACAAAATCATGAATGTAGACTGGCATTTTGTAAATTACTACATCTTAATCCTTGAGTACTTGGTTTAATCCTTTTAAGTTATTCACCATATATTTATGAAATCCAATTTCATAAACATATACTTTAGTCTTACTAAAGTGGTTAGGCCTAACTCTTTGAATAACAAACTCATTAAACTTATCTTAAGGGAATATTTTGTATCTCCGTTAAGAGACTATGAATTCCATCTTGATAATATATGTTCCATCAACACTAAATGTGGCTGCCCAACATACTGAGATTTTGACCGTTAATTTAGATCTCACTCCTAATATATTAAAGTAACCTACACTTCATGATCAGGTCCATTATTCTCTCAGGATTAAGAGTTCATGCAAATACAAGTCGTGAGATTTATTATTCATTTGACAGTCGTTAGGAGAATAATAAATCACACAGCGGTCCAGTTCAATATGTCTTAACTCTTAAAACATATCAACATATCAACTAGAAGTCTCCACTTCCATGATCAAGACAAATCATCTTAGTTGATATGTTATAGTCTTCGCAGATGAAATGCCCAATTTCATCACCGACTACGAACTATATTTCTGAGTTTACAAATTACCTGTGATTTATATCTTCTGTGACTTTTCACATAAATCACATACTATGCATCTCATAGACTATATGATAATGTCTGAATATTCATGTTACCATTATTTCAGATAATAATAAAACAACTTTATTAAACACAATATTGAGTCACACATAATGTCATACATAATATTATACATAGCATCATACAATAGGATTTAAGGGCACTAATCCCAACACATGGTTCATAAAGATTTTGTTTAAAACCAAATGACTTGATTGGTTGATCAAATCTGATGTTCCATGACCTAGATGCTTGCTTAAGTCCATAATATACTTGCATACCATATGCTCTTGGTTCTTTGCTATGAAACCTTCCGGTTGCATCATATAGATTTCTTCTTTAAGATTGCCATTAAGAAATGCAGTTTTGACATCCATTTGCCAAATCTCATAATCATAATGAGTAGCAATGGATAAGAGAATTCTGATAGATTTAAGCATTGCTACTGGTGAAAAGGTTTTCTCATAATCAATAACTTCTTTTTGAGTATACCCTTTCGCCACTAGTCTTGCTTTAAAGGTTTCAACCTTTCCATCTATCCCTTTCTTCCTCTTGTAAACCCATTTGCAACCAACAGGTATAATGCCGTTAGGCGCCTTTACAAGATCCCAAATTTGATTGGAATACATAGAATCTAATTCAGATTTCGTAGCTATGACCCAATGATATGCATCTATATCATTCATTGCTTCATCATAAGTGTAAGGATCAGTTTCGGCCTCTTCTGAGATAGATTCATAAGTTTCTCCCAAACCTATGAATCTTATAGGTGGCCTAATAATCCTCCCACTACGATGAGGCACCTGTGTACTAGACATCTCATCAGTAGTATCTTGTGGCGTATCTAATACAACCACATCATCCCTAGTTTCATCCATTGGTTGTTTAATTACAGGTTCATTCATTTCAGCGAACACAACTCTACTTCTAGGAGTATAATTATTCACATAGTCATTTTCCAAGAATTTGGCATTTGTGCTAACAAACACTTTATTATCTTTATGACTATAGAATAAACTTCCAACAATTCGTTTTGGATACCCTACAAAGAAAACCACTTCTGTTTTAGGCTGTAACTTGTCAGATTTTCCTTTTAACACATGTGCTGGACAACCCCAAATATGGAGATGTCTCATACTAGGCTTATGCTCATTCCACAACTCTATAGGTGTTTTAGGAACAGACTTCGAAGGTACTAAATTCAGAAGATACATTACAGTATTCAAGGCATATCCCCAAAAAGAAATTAGTAGAGTTGAATAACTCATCATGGACCTAACCATCTCTAAAAGAGTTACATTCCTTCTTTCCGCTACATCATTTTGTTGTGGAGTTCTAGGTGTAGTCAATTGGGATACAATCCCATTCTCAGTTAAGTAATCCTTAAAATCCCCAAGAAGGTATTCGCCACCACGATCAGATCGAATGGCCTTTATGCATTTACCCAATTGATTCTCAACTTCAGCCCTAAACTCTTTGAACTTTTCATAGGCTTCGGACTTCCATTTCATTAGGTACACTGTAAGGTTGAATTTAATCAACCATTCTGTTGGCTTTATTCCGTGCCAATTTGCTTGTAATTCAGCACTTAGAAACTCTGTATTTAGGTGAGAATCATGTAAGGGTAGTGTGTGAGAGAGTGTGAAGAAATGCCTAAGACTGTGCAGTGAAGCAGGGACTCGCGACTGGATCTCGCGGGTGGCTCACGGCTTGCAAGCCACCAGAGGATGCACACGAGTGAAGCATGCAGAGAAGCTGAACCGTCATGCCAGTTGTAGCACTACAGGACAAAAAGTCCAGACTGGCCATTCAGTTAGTTCGCGGCTTGAACTCGCGACTCAGTCAAGTCGCGAGGCCAAGTTGCCAACTAGCTCTGTTTTGTAAAAACCGACTCTTCGCATTCCATTCTTACTCTAGTATAAATACCTCTTATACCCACAAAATGTAAAGAGCTTCCAGAGAGAATTTTAAGAGAGAAACCCTAGAGAAAAACAAGATTGACTCATCCACAATCTTTTCAAAGAGACTCTTCAAATTCCTCTACTCTCACCCTCTCCATTGTTACATCCTTGAGAGGTTCTTAGCCAAATCTTTTTCTCACCATACCCACATCTGTGAGAAAGCTTTTTCGTGCTTTGGGAAGCAGTTAGAAAGGGACCAATTCGCATTGGTTGATACAATGGGCTATAGCGGAATCCAGTATGCTAAAGAAGAAATAGGTTCGGCGTAACCTCGTTGGAGTTGGAGCTTGGAGGGCTTAGGTACACTGGGTAGATTAGTCTTGGAGGGTCTTCTGCTGTTCATGTATCCCAACTATATTCTTTAGTGGATTATTGACTGCTTGGAGGGCGGCGGAGAGGTTTTACGCCGAGGACTTCGGTTTCCTCTTCGATAACACATCATTGTGTTGTTCTTGTGTTTGCATCTCTCTTTCCTTAATCTTTGCCATTTAATTTCTGCTGTGGATGTGATTTTAATTGGTTGAGATTGTTTATCAATTCTGTTATAAGCTTATGTTCATTTTCCACACATACATTGTTTGAAATTAAGCTTGAATTGGTAATTTGTAAATTAGGGGTCTAAACGTTCATAGTGTTTTTATACGCTATTTGAACTTTCATACTCATAACCAAATCTAGAGTAATCATTAGTGAAAGTAATGAAATACTCATAGCCACCTCTTGCCTAGATTGACATAGGACCACATACATCTGAATGTACTAGTTTTAGTAAATCTTATGCTCTTCTACCTTTTGCATTAAAAGGTCGTTTGGTCATTTTGCCTTCCAAACAAGATTCACAAACTGGAAATTCATCAAAATCCAATGGCTCCAAGAGTCCATCTTTGACAAGTCTTTGAATCCTATTTGATTTAATATGACCCAAACGCAAGTGCCAAAGATATGCATCACTAGTTGAAGGAAACTTTCTCTTTAATGATTTTACATGAGAGTCATTATTTAATTTAGAATTATATAATTCATGCTTATCAGGAGTTAAAATATAAAGACCATCCACAATATTGCCAGAACAGATAAACACTTTACCCTTCTTTATTACAACATTGTCTTTAAGGATAACACAATATCCATGTTTACTTAAATAAGTTGCAGAAATTAAATTCCTACGAACATTAGGTACATATAGACAGTCTTCCAATATTAAAACCCTAGACTCAAAACATAAATTAAAAACACCAATAGCTATAACCAGAATCCTGCTCCCATCAGCCAAAGTAAGAAACAATTCTCCTTCATTAAACTTTCTGGTCTCCTGGAACCCTTGCAAAGAATTGCAGATATGATTAATACAACCTGAATCCACCCACCAGGAATCCGTGGGATTTTGTACTAAACATATTTCAAGGAGGAATGAACTATTCATACGCTTATTATTAGCAGCACTAAATTTTAGACAATTTCTCTTCCGATGTCCTTTCTCACCACAAAGGAAACATTTTCCTTTGATCTTCTTTCCTTTGTCGGCAACCTCTAAGGCAATTTGTTTACCATCTTGCTTGGTGAAGTCCTTCTTCTTCTTCTTCTTACCCTTGCCTTTTGACTTAGGTTGACAAGTAGAAGCTTTAGCCATATTAGCATCAACACTAGAAGTACCAAGAATGCCTTCTGCCGCTACCAACTCATTCATTAATTCAGACAATGAATAAATCTTTTTGTTCATGTTGTAATTGAGTCTGAATTCCTTGAATGATTCCGGTAGTGACTGGAATATCATATCCACTTAGGATTGTCCATCAATATCGGCACCTAAAACTTCCAATGTATTCAGATTAGAGATCATTGTAAGACAATGCTCCCTCACTGAACTGTCATCAGTCATTTTGGTATTATAAATTTGCCTCATGGTTTCTTGCCTTACAGAACGGCCTTGCTCACCAAACATCTCCTTCAGACTTAGCATAATATCCGAAACTAGTTCTACATCTTGCATTTGATGTTGTAGAACATTTGAGATAGATGCTAAGATGTAGCACTTGGCCATCTCATTAGATTTCTGCCAACAATCATATCGCTGTTTTTCCTCAAGAGGTGCATCTAATGAAGGAAAGTTAGGACATGGTTTAGTAAGAACATATTTGTTCTCTTCAGCAGTAAGAACAATGTCCAAATTTCTTTTCCAGTCAACATAGTTGGATCCAGTCAGTTTGTTTTGATTAAGAATAGTAACAAGTGGGCTAAATGATGTCATGTTCAAATCTGAAAACAATAAACATGATATAATAAGTAAACTGGACATTATCAATTTAGCATATAAACATATAGTATGGAACCTTAATAAAACCATAAAATAATATATGCAACGACAACCCAATCCCATATTCAATATCCCTCAGCATAGAGTGAATATTAAATACTATGATTGATTGAGAACTATTCTCATTATTAGTGCTATCATGATAACTCTTATCAAACACTAATAATATGCCGTTATACATTTGGCCTCTAAATAATAATAGTAAGAACTCAGCATAGAGGATACTATAATATTTAGTCTAGTGTATACCATTGTCTAGAATCATGTGTAGCCACATTTCATCACCTTAACAGGCTTATCTTGTAGTACCATGATACAAAACACCCTCCGCATGGAATGCAAAGCTCGAAGCTAAGACAAGGTGTTTGATCAAACCACTATAAACCAAGAAATTCAATCTTGTAGGACCATGAAATAAATACTCTCCGCATGGAATGCTAAGCTCAAAGCAAACACAAAGTATATATTTCATACTACTATGAACTGACAATGGAGGCCGTGAGATCCAACCCTTGTATCTCTCTCCTACTAGATGTTTTAGAATAAAGGTTTTTAATTATAAAACATGTATAATCTAATTACACATTGCCTTGCTCCTTATACATTGAAAACACCTAGAAAAATTCTGAATTCCCGGTTCTCGATCGCTTCTCGATCGATCGAGCCTCTAAATTTCCAATCTTGATCGATCGAACATATATCTCGGTCAATGAAGAAACCATCTGGATGCTCGATCGATACTCGATCACTTCTCGATCGATCGAGCCTTGTGAATTTTGAATTTCCAGAAATTTTCGAAAGCAATTTTTAACATTTTTCATAAACGAACAACCATCATATGAACATGATAGACAGAGATTGATATCAAAACTGAATTACAATGATGCCATAGCCTTAAAGTTCAATTTAACATATTTAAATTCAAATTTAAACAACATCATAACATCAATATCAGTTTTTACCAAATCATAGTTTCATCAATCATGCAGAAAATTAAATATGTATAATCTTCTAACATCATGAAACTATTATCTCTAATTTTAAAACTCACAAAACATGTTGTACAAAAAAATTTATTCATTGTCTAAATTAATGAATGAATTGGTAGCGGCGGAAGGCATTCTTAGTACATCTAGTGTTGATGCTAGTATGGCTGAAACTTCTACTTCTCAACCTAAGTCAAAAGGCAAGGGTAAGAAGAAGAAGAAGGACTTCACCAAGCAAGATGGTAAGCAAATTGCCTTAGGGGTTCCCGACAAAGGAAAGAAGATCAAAGGAAAGTGTTTCCATTGTGGTGAGAAAGGATATTGGAAGAGGAATTGTCCAAAATTCAAGGCTGCCAATAATAAGGGTATGAAAAGTTCATTCCTCCTTGAAATATGTTTAGTACAAAATCCCACGGATTCCTAGTGTGTGGATTCAGGTTGTACTAATCACATCTGCAATTCTTTGTAGGGGTTTCAGGAGACCAGAAAGCTTAATGAAGGGGAATTGTTTTTTACTTTGGCTAATGGGAGCAAAATACCAGTTGTAGCTATTGGAGTATTTAATTTATACTTTGAGTCTAGGGTTTTAATATTGGAAGACTGTCTATATGTACCTAATGTTCGTAGGAATTTAATTTCTGCAACTTATTTAGGTAAACATGGATATTGTGTTATCCTTAAAGACAATGTTGTAATAAAGAAGGGTAAAGTGTTTATCTGTTCTGGAAATATTGTGGATGGTCTTTATATTTTAACTCCTGATAAGCATGAATTATATAATTCTGAATTAGATAATAATTCACATGTGAAATCATTAAAGAGAAAGTTTCCTTCTACTAGTGATGCATATCTTTGGCATTTACGTTTGGGTCATATTAATTCAAATAGGATTCAAATACTGGTCAAAGATGGTCTCTTAGAGCCATTGGACTTTGATGATTTTCCAGTTTGTAAATCTTATTTGGAAGGTAAAATGACCAAACGACCTTTTAATGCAAAAGGTAGAAGAGCCCAAGATTTGCTAGAACCAATACATTCAGATGTATGTGGTCTTATGTCAAACCAAGCAAGAGGTGGCTATGAGTATTTCATTACTTTCACTGATGATTACTCTAGATTTGGTTATGTGTACCTAATGAAACGGAAGTCTGAAGCCTTTGAAAAGTTCAAAGAGTTTAGGACTGAAGTTGAGAATCAATTGGGTAAACGCATAAAGGCCATTCGATCTGATCATGGTGGTGAATACCTTCTTGGAATTTTAAGGATTACTTAACTGAAAATGGGATTGTATCCCAATTGACTGCACCTGGAACTCCACAACAAAATGGTGTAGCAAAAAGAAGGAATAAGATTCTTTTAGATATGGTTAGATCCATATGGAGTTATTCGACTCTACCAATTTCCTTTTGGGGATATGCCTTAAATACTGCAATGTATCTTCTAAATTCAGTACCTTCGAAGTCTGTTCCTAAAACACATGTAGAGTTGTGGAATGGACGTAAGCCTAGTATGAGACATCTCCATATTTGGGGTTGTCCAGCACATGTGTTGAAAGGAAAGTCTAACAAGTTACAGTCTAAAACAGAAGTGGTTTTCTTTGTAGGGTATCTAAAAGGAACTGTTGGAGGTTTATTCTATAGTCATAAAGATAATAAAGTGTTTGTTAGTACAAATGCCAAATTCTTGAAAAATGACTATATGAATGATTATACTCCTAGAAGTAGAGCTGTTTTGGCTGAAATGAATGAACCTATAAATGAACAACCAATTGATGAAACTAGGGATGATGTGATTGTATCGGATACACCACAAGATATTACTCAAGAGATGTCTAGTACACAAGTGCCTCGTCGTAGTGGGAGGATTGTTAAGCCACCTATAAAATTTATAGGTCTGGGAGAAACTTATGAAGCTATCTCAGAAAATGCCGAACCTGATCCTTACACTTATGAAGAAGCAATGAATGATATAGATGCACATCATTGGGTCAAAGCTATGAAATCTGAATTAGATTCAATATATTCCAATCAAGTTTGTGATCTTGTAAAGGCGCCTAACGGCATTAAACCTGTTGGTTACAAATGGGTTTACAAGAGGAAGAGAGGGATAGATGGAAAGGTTGAAACCTTTAAAGCAAGGTTAGTGGCAAAAAGATATACACAAAAAGAAGGTATTGATTATGAAGAAACCTTTTCTCCAGTAGCAATTCTTAAATCTATCAGAATTCTCTTATCAATTGCTGCTCATTATGATTATGAGATTTGGCAAATGGATGTCAAGACTACATTTCTCAATGGCAATCTTGAAGAGGAAATCTATATGATGCAACTAGAAGGTTTTATAGCAAAGAACCAAGAACATATGGTATGCAAGTTGAAAATGTCCATTTATAGACTTAAGCAAGCATCTAGGTCATGGAACATCAAATTTGATCGAGCAATCAAGTCATTTGCTTTTGAACAAAATCTTGATGAACCATGTGTGTACAAAAGACATCGGGATAAAGTAGTAATGTTCCGAGTGCTTTATATTGATGATATTCTACTCATTGGAAATGATGTAGGGGTAATATCATCGGTAAAGGTTTCGTTGTCAAGCCAATTTGATATGAAGGACTTGGGTGGGGCTAACTTTATTCTAAGGATTAAGCTTTGGTAAAATCGCAAGAATAAGATATTAAGCTTATCACAAGCTGGATATATAGATAAGGTTCTAGAACGGTTTAGCATGCAAAATTTCAAAAAATGATTACTTCCTTTCAGACATGGAGTTCCTCTATCTAATAACCAAAGGCCTAAAACTCAAGAGGAAGAAAATATGATGAGACAAGTTCGTTATGCTTCTGTAGTGGGAAGTCTCATGTATGTCATGTTTTGTACTAGACCAGACATCTGCTATTCAGTTGGCATGGTCAGCCGATATCAATCAAATCCCGGACCAAAACATTGGCAAGCTGTAAAGCATATTCTCAAGTATCTACGGAGAACGAGAGATTATATACTTGTTTACCGGTGTGAGAATTTAATTCCCATTGGCTATACAAATTCAAATTTTCAATCAGATCTTGATTCCAGAAAGTCCACTTCAGGTTGTGTGTTCACCTTGGGAGGTGGAGCCATAAGTTGGAGGAGTGTTAAGCAATCTTGTATTGCGGACTCCACCATGGAAGCTGAATATGTTGCTGCTTGTGAAGCGGCAAAGTAAGTTGTTTGGCTCAAGAAACTCCTTTCTGATCTTGGTGTTGTGAGAATGGAGCAAGTTCCTATTACATTGTTTTGCAACAATAGTGGAACGGTTGCACAATCCAAAGATCCAAGAAATCACAAGAAAGGAAAGCACATTGAGAGAAAGTATCACATCATTCGAGACATTGTTGCTCGTGGAGATGTAGTAGTAGCAAAGATTGAAAGTGCAAATAATCTAGCAGATCCCTTTACCAAAGCCTTGCCTCAAAGAACTTTCGATTGGAAGGAATGGGAGTTAGATAAGTGTACAATAGTCTTTAGGGCAAGTGGGAGATTGTTAGGATTAGTGCCCTTAAATCCTATTGTATGATGCTATGTATGATATTATGTATGACATGATGTATGACATGATATATGACTTAATATTGTGATTGATAAAGTTGTTTTATTATTATCTAAAATAATGGTAACATAAATATTCGGACATTATCATATAGTCCATGAGATGCATAGTATGTGATTTATGTGAAAAGTCACGGAAGATATAAATCACAAGTTCTTTATAAACTCAGAATTTTAGTTCGTAGTCGGTGATGAAATTGGGCATTTCATCTGCAAAAACTATAACATATCAACTAAGATGATTTGTCTTGATCATGGAAGTGGAGACTTCTAGTTGGTATGTTGATATGTTTCAAGAGTTAAGACATATTGAACTGGACCGCTGTGAGATTTATTATTCTCCTAAAGACTGTCAAATGAATAATAAATCTCACGATTTCTATTTACATGAACTCTTAATCCTGAGAAAATAATGGATCTAATCGTGAAGTGTAGGTTGTTTTGATATATCAAGAGTAAGATCTAAAGTAACAGTCAAAACTTCAATATGTTGGACAGCCACATTTAGTGTTGATGGAACATATATTCCCAAGATGGAATTCATAGTCTCTTAACGGAGATACAAAATATTCCCTTGAGATAAGTTTAATGGGTTTGTTATTCAGAATGTTAAGCCTAACTACTTTAGTAAATAGTTACTTTAGTATATATTTATGAAATTGGATTTCATAAATATATGATGAATAACTTAAAGGATTAAACCGGGTACTCAAGGATTAAGATGTAGAAATTTACAAAGTGACAATCTACATTCATGACTTTGTATTACTACGAATATTTTATGAAGTGGTTGAATGTACAATAAAGTCTTGGAATATAATTTATTAATAAGGCCTAGAGTGCAATTCTATTTATATAGTGGTATTAAATATAATTAATGGTAACTTTGGACTTGTCAAGAGTTGACAGAAAAGCTCAAGGCTCATTAGAGCTAGTGTCTTATTTATTCCCTTTTGGTCCCACTCTAAGCCACATACTAGAGTCCAATTGGAAAGGCCCAAAAGGCTAGACCAATTAGATAATCAGTTATAAGAAGAGAAACATACAAAATTTTGGAAAAAGATACATGAAATGGTTTGTTTGTGAGTGTTGGACACTCTCTCATTCTCTCTTGAACATATACATATAACTGATTGAGATACCACACTTCTTGGGCGTGAATGGAATTGGAGTGAAGATTAAAAGTGTTCCCAAGAACTTCTAATCTTTGTTTTGAAATTCACCACACTAAGGTACACTCTCTTGTTCTTATATTCTGAGATTGTTCTACGCTGTCTAGAGCCAGCCTCCACGCAGACTAGCTATTCAAACACATTCTGAATTCCAGTTTGTATAACCCACGAACCAAAAGCGTTTCTCGGACGGTGTTGCACACTACTAGAGTGATGCAAACATAACCCACAACCTAAGAGCCTTACAACACTTTGTAAACACTATGAGAAATGCAGAATTCGTTCACTGTACAATGGGTACCACTGTTGGTGTTTATATACACACCATTCCATTAATATTGAGTGGGATAGTGGACTTAGTGGGGTAGAGTAACGGTCCAAACCATTACTCTATAACTCCTGAATATTACAATTATTCTGAGGTATACAGAGAGACATGCCCACTTTGAGTGTTCGTCCATATTCTTTTCAGTTTCTAACACTGATAAAATTGAAATGAACTAGATAGAATGCTATAAATTAGGAGATCATGTTGTGTGTTTGTCATTTTATCTCATTATTTTTGTTTTTCTCAATCTAGATATAAATTAATGTAATAATTTGCTATTTTCTTTTTTGTGGTTAACACTCAAATATCAAATTATCAACACGGTCATATGATATTATTTATTATACATATAATTTGTACTTATCACTTCTTCTTTTTTTGAGAAACAATTTGTACTTCTCACTCAATTATTATAAGTATTGAAATATAAAAAATAAAAATAAAAATAAAAACTTATAAAGACTTACATTTATACCATGCAATTATCCTATGATCTAATGAATAACAATCTGTTCACAATTATATATAACTAGCTTATAACCCCATGCATATGCATGGATACACTTAAAAATATACAATAATATGCATAATATAATTATCATATATATAATTGAAATACTATTGATAGTCATTTTTATATTTTGTTAACTCTTTAAAAAAATTTGTAAGGATATTATTAGGTATAAAATGTAAATTGTCCATTTTTTTTTTTTTTTGTGAAACACATCTTTTTTTTACGATTTATTTATTCTAGACTCTTTGGTTTTTGTACTTAATAACTCACTTGAATGAATATTTATGATGTGGTCTTACATTTGATTCTAAAATTAAAAAATAAAACTCTTTGAGAATAAATAATTTAAGATACATGGCGCAAAATATATATATATATTATTTTTTTTTTGAGGGCCTACATGGCGCAAAATTGGAACTCTAGTTTGGAATTCTAATTTAAGTTTCTCTAAGCTTCACCTATTATTATATATATAGATTCCCCCACTCTTGTCAAAACAATTTCAACACTTTTATATACAAGTTCTTCATTCAATTGATGTGAGTCATTTATCAATGATTGTCAATTGGGATCTTCTACAAGACTCCTTTTGTTAATTTCCGGTTTCTTATTATTTCGCTTGCTTTCATTTTCTATCAATATACAATATGATGGAAAATCACTTAAAATATTTATATATATATTTGTAATTTATAACTTATATACTATATATCTTTCTCAAAAAAAAAAAAAACTTATATACTATATAATAATAAAAAGTTAAGTCTTAGAAATATCCCACACAATTGGCACATGTACCACTTTTAATAACTATTAACCTTTTTTTTAATACACGACTTTTGTTCAATCTGTGTAATATTTAGTTATTGTTTCTTCATATATATATATATTGAGAGAGAGAGAGAGAAACTTATAGATATTCAAATAGTTATTGATAAAACAAAAGTTATTAGAACCTTAACTAGCCTCATCACACGCGCTTCGCATGTGCGATGAGGCTTTGTTGGGTTTAGTGTTATAATATTCCATTCATCTCAATTTTAGACGTTTCTCTCTTCTATCCAATTAAACCACATGCATAGTGATTTTTATTTTGGACATAGAAAATACATTCATTAAAATGAAAAAAAAAAAAAAAAAAAAGGCAGTACAAACAGATGTGTAGAGAAAATAATTCAAATACCAACATAAATATATATATATATAATTTTTTATTTTGAGAATCTAATTTATAAGTGGATAAAGCAATTTGAAAATCAAGAGAAGAGTGACCCTATTTTTTAAGCAATGTTTTAGTGAGAATTAGAGTTGTATTTTTACCATATTGTCTTTTAGTTTTGTCTCTACTTAAACATAGGGATATAGGAGCATTTTTGAACATAAAAAAAATGAGGATCCCAAACAAGGGAAGCCGCTTAAATAGTAGTACAGATTACAATAGTTTATATTGTCCAAGTATGTTTTTTTATTTTTTATTTTATAAGAAGTATTTTTTTAGAGACAAAGTATTTAACCCTCACTATTATTTAGCATCTGAATTTTTTAGATCAGACATGATTTAAACCTATAGTACCTAATTTTGATGATAAACATAGGGATGAACCCAGGGGGGGCCCAGGCCCCCCGGCCCCAAAAAAAAAAGATTTGTTAGGTATTTTTAGACTTTTTTAGGGTTGGGTCCCTCTTTTCCAAAACCTTAGCCCCCCCTCCCCTAACAGCTTAGACATCCTAGCTAGCCCAACTCAAAAAAATTAAAAGCCCAATTCAAACCCACAATTACAACTTAACTTAATTCCAAAAAAAAAAAAAAAGACAGGATTTAGAGAGAGAGAGAGAGAAAAGAGAGAGTAGAGAAGAGAGTGATGTGAGTGAATGACTCTGCCAACCACGCCTCCGCCATCCAAGCCACTACCACCATAGCCGTTGTCCACCCATGCAAGACTCACCTCACTGCCATTGACCCACACCCACTGCCATTGACCCACACCCACTAACCAGCCGATCAACCTAGTGAGGTAGAGACTGACCTAGAGTTCATGCACCTCCAGTCGCCACAGTCGTCCTACTTGATCTGCCCACCCAACCTTCGATGCCGGCCGTTACAGCCTCCAACCTCCATTCTGCTTCAAGTGTTTTTTTTTTTCCCTTCAACTTCAAAACCTAACATTGATTTTGAATCTTGATATGATTTTTCTTTCTCCACTCTATACAATTATAACGTTTGTGAATTTGTCATTTAGGATTGTGGTGTTTTTTTAAAAAAAATAAAAAATTTGTTGAGGGTGATTGTGAATTGAAATTGAATATGTGAATTTGTGATTGTATTTGAGAGTTGTTGATGCCCATTTTTGACAAAGGGCCCAAAGCAGAAGAAGCCCAACAATAGAGAAGGTGAGAAGGAGAAAATGGTACAGGAATAAGAAAACAAGCCCAATAGGCTGAAATGGCAGGATTGATGGCTAGCAGGCCCACAAAAAAAAAAAAAATGGTAAAGAAGAAATAAATGGGTTGAGGAAGCCCAATGAATGAAGTAGTAAGCTCATGGGAATAATAAGAGGTAAAGAGGAAATAAATGGGCTGGGGAAGCCCGAGAAATGAATTAGTAAACTCAATAGGTTGGCTTAAAGGCCAATAAGCCCGAATAGTAACAAGAGGTAAAGATGTGGTAATTGGCTCAAGGAAGCCTAAAGAATTTAGCAAAAAACTCATGGGAGTAAAAGAGGCAGAGAAGAAGTAAATGGGCCAAGGAAGCCTGAGGAATGAAGTAGTGAAATAGGCTGGCACAATAGGAATGCTGGCCAACCAAGCCTAAAAGAGGTAAAGATGAGGAAAGTAGGCCAAGGAAACCCTAAGCAAAAGATTGATGAAGAGGTGGGCTAGCACAGCAGGAGCATCAGCCCGCAAGCTCACGGGGTAACAAGAAATAAAAAGAAATGTAAAGTTATAGCAGGCACGATGAAGTGATATGGCAGGATCAGTAGCCAAAAGGCCCACAGACATAGAAAAGGAAAGCATGGGTTCGACAGGAAAATGAAGGCTTTTGTCCAAGCAACACCTAATCCAAGAAGGAGTGAAAGATAGAGAATATGAGCCCAAAAGCCCACACATCCTTCACGCCATAAAGGATAAACACCAACCAGCATGTACAGCAAAATCAAACAAACACGGAAGCAGCAGAAATGGTGTGAAGGCCAGAAAGAAACAAATTCAAATGGAGTGAAGCATGCACAAAGGGTCAAGACATCACCTACTTGTACCCAGTCAATACATGGGAGGTAGGCCACAAGTCAAGGCTTTCAGAGGGTGTGGTTTGGCGGTAGGGAGAAAAAGGGGTCTATTCTAGGGTTTCCGCTTAAGCTTCTTTAGGGAGAAATGTTCTGCTAGGATGTCATCTCACCTAAAAGAGGTAAATATGGGTTGGGATCATTTGATGCATGTCATAGAGGTAGGTGATGAGAAAACTTAATCCTTATCTGGATGAGTGAAGTGAAAACGAAGAGAGGTAAAAAATAAGACAAGCAATTTTGTCTGGGAATGGAGAATAATGCAGCCAACACATTCTGAGCAGAGGTAGTGGCTGGGCAACCGGCAGGCCAGTGGACAGTCTTGGAAGAACACCCGTAAGGAGACAAAAGTAGTTGAGGGGCAAAAATGGTAAATCTCACCATAGCAGATGGTATAAAAAGGGGTAGCTGTGAACAGTGAAAGGGGGGAGGAACGAAAGGAAGAAGAGGTAGAAAGAAAGAAAAGAAAGAATAGAGAAAAAGAAAGAACATACAAAAAACCAAAGAGATATAAGTGGTAGGAATAGAGACATGCATCAATGGATCACTCTTTCTCTCCCTCTTGATAGACCCACTCTCTAAGGGATTGAGAATTGAAGTTTAAACCATTTAGGTCATTTTTCCAAAGTGTGTAACTTCTATGCCAGAAGACTTCCTTGAGGTTACTCATATTGGGGATTGGCTCCCTTCTTGGACTCGCTTCTACTGAAAAGCTATGCCTACTTTTCTGGCAAACAAGTTTTCTTTTTGCTATTTGTGTTTATTGGGTAATTAGTTTACCGTTCAGTTATTAAGTTGTTTGCCGTAGCATTATTTCCATTTGTTGTATAATTCTGCTGTAACTTTATTAGCTACCTTCCTTATTGGCGTTAGTATTATTATTCCATATAGTATTTTAGTTATTTTGCCGTACTGTATTCCTGCTATAACATCTGTAACAGTTGTTCCTGCTGTGGCCATGACATACACCCAGCCCGCGATGTTCTTGCCAAAACGCGTCTATATTAGGATGGCTCGACTTACACACAAGCTGGCCTAAAATGTAGTCCCATTTAGGCCAATCTCAGCTCTCTTACCTTAGATCTACGGGCCGTAGTGCAGTAGGAGAGATCGAAGCCCAACAACACAAAAAGGCCACCATAAGATTCTGTGTTATTTGTTTTTGCAGCTGCTGAGTGTCCGAGATAGTGAGAAGTGAGTTGTGATTTGTGAATAAAGTTGTAATAGATAGAGAGAGAGAGAGAGAGAGTCTGTTGAGAATAGTGTTTAAGACTTTGACTGTTTGTTGGTAGTGAACCAACAAGATAACTAAAACATTTCTACTAATAACAATAATACATGAATAACATAGCAAGGGAGAATAAAGCAATACAATCACGAAAAATAAGATTACGGCAAACAGTTTAGCAGTAAGATAACGAGTTAGTCATTTATCAACCAAAAAAAGAGGATTCGTCTGCTAAAGAAATGGGTTTAGCTCTTCAGCAAACACAAGCCCAAAAAGGGAGTCGATCTCCAATATGGGTAACCTCAGAGGGAACTCCTATTGTAGAGATTACACACTTTGGAAAAAGGACCTAGATGGCTTAAACTTGAATTCTTAGCTTATCAGAGAGTGGGTCTATTGAGAGGGAGTAAAGTGAGTAGCCTATTGATGCATGCCTCTATTCCTATCCTTCATGTTTCTTTCTTTCTTTAGGATTTCTGTATCTTTCCTTTCTTTTTTTCTTTTTTTACTCTGCTTTCTTTTCTTTCTTTCTACCCTTGTTTCTTGTCGTTGTTTTTCTTCTCCTTTCTTCCCCCCATTGTCTACCGTGACATGATTTACCATTTTTACCCCTCAACCACTTTTGGCTTATTGTGGGCGTCCTTCCAAGATTGCCCATTGGTCTGCTGGCTGCCCAGCCACTACTATTACATTGTGTTAGCTGCACCGCGCCTCATTCCTAGACAAAAAAGGTTTTTGTTTTGTCATTTACCTCTCTTTGTTTTCAATACTCTCATCCAGATAAGGGTTAAACCTCTCCCTTACCTACCTCTATGGCATGCATATACTGATTCTAGCTCATGTTTACTTCTTTTGGGTGAGATGTTATTCCAGCAAAACATTTCTCCCCAAAAGAGTTTGAGCAAGAACCTAAAATAGGCTCCCCGATCTCCCCACTGCTAGACCACACCCTCTCATACTTTTTACCCATAGCCCACCTCCCCTATATTGGCTAGGTACAGGTAGGTGGTGCTTGAGCCCTATGTGCATGCTCCACTTTCGTCTGAATCCATTACTTTTCTGGCCTTCATGCATTTGTCATTGCTTCCGCATTTGTCTAATTCCGCTGTACGTTTTGGTATCTGCTTAACTCTTGCGGCGTGAAAGATACATGGGCTTTTGGGCTTTCGTTCTCTACATTCCATCCCCTTTTTGGACTGGGCATTGCTTGAGTGCAGGCCCTCTCCCCCCTACCTAGCCCATATCCTCTTCTTTTCCATGTCTGTCGGCTGGCTGATAATCCTGCCACGCCACTGCACTGTTCCTGCTATGATATCACTCATCTTTTTACTTCGTTGTTACCTCTAGCCTTACGGACTGAGGCTCTTGCCAGCCATTTCTTACATTTTTTATTCTTTTGGGTTTTACTGGCCAACGCTCCTGCTGGGCCAGCCCATTCCATTCCTTGGGCTTCCTCAGCCCATTTCATTCCTCGGGCTTCTTCAGCCCATTTCATTCCTCGGGCTTCCTCGTCCTGTTTCATTCCCCAGGCTTCCTCAGCCCATTTTCTTCTTCTTTACCTCTTTCACTCCCATGGGCTTTTGCTAAATCCTTTGGGCTTCCCCGGCCCAATTACCACATCTTTACCTCTTATTACCTTTCAGGCTTATTGGCCTTTATGTCAACCCTATGAATTTACTAATTCATTTCTTGGGCTTCCCCGACTTATTTTACTTTTTCTCCATCTCTTATTATTCTCATGGGTTTACTATTTCATTCATCGGGTTTCCTCGGCCCATTTGCTTCTTCCAGGCCACTTATTATTTTTGTGGGCCTGTTGACCATTATTCCAGCCATTCTGGCCTGCTGGTCTTTATTTTACTATTTTCTCTCTCCATTTTCTTCATATTGTTGGGCTTCTTCTATCATTAGGCCCTTTTGTCAAAAGTGGGCATCAACAGAAGGAAAAGACAACTTTTATAAGTACTTTTTTCAAGGAACTTTTGTCTTTTTAATTCATTGTATATGACCATGATGTGGGGTTTATTTACAACCACCATAGTGGTAGTCTAATGGTAATTATATACTTTTATGGTGTCTAATGTTTGTCATAGCCTCTCATTCTCCTTATCTACTACTATGTACTTATTAAAAGAAAATTCAATATATATATGGGGCAAATTACAACTTACCCACATGTGGTTTGGCAGAAATTTTAGTTGCCTACCCGTGGTTTGAAATTTGACACTTTACCCACCTAAGGTTAGCTCAATTAGATTTCCATAACTCATATATGTTAAAAATAAGGCTAAATATGTAATTTTGCTCAATTTTTATGTCCCTTTCTTCCAAAAACACAAAAAAATATAAAAATACAAGATCAAATAAGATTAAAAAGAATCCAAAGGAACACTTGCATCATGAGATTTCAAACCACAGATAGGTAACTTAAATTTCGGTCAAACCTCAGGTGGGTAAAGTATCAAATTTCAAACCAAATATAGACAACTTAAATTTTAATCAAACCACAGGTAGGTAAGTTGTAATTTGTCTCTCTCTCTCTCTCTCTCTCTCTCTCTCTCTTTATATATATATGCAAAATTTAGAGAAAGTTCAATTAGAATTTGAAATTAGAATCCAATTTTGCGCCTTGTATCTAAATTTATGTGTGGACCACTCCATAATTATCCACTTAAGTTTTAATATGTGTTTACTTAAGTTTTTTAATATTTGTGTCAAGTGAGTTAATGAAAGCAAATTACTAAGAATCTAATATTAATGAAGTAATTTTTTTTTAAAAAAAACCAATCACATATTCTCAATAAAAATCACCGCACAGCAAAGATCACCACACATTCTATCTTATTAAAAATTAGAAGAATAAAAAATGCTCATAAGTAGTATTAAATTTAGGTAAGAATTTTAATATGTGATTAATTACGTTTACTTAAAAAAAATTGACTAATTATTTATATTTTTATGATAAAATTTGTGTTTAATTTTAAATGTATCTAACGGTATGCACGTGTTACATACTTTTTTTAAATAATTTGACTAATTATTTATATTTTTATAATAAAAATTGTGTTTAATTTTAAATGCATTCATGCGTTGGTATGAGTTGCATCCTAGTAGTGGTAGTTATATAAAAAGAAAAAAGAAAATCTGAAAATGAAAAAGAAGAAAATCAACGATATTGTTCAACGACAAGTAGTTAAACTCGTCGAGCCAACGAGACACGCAACGACATCGTTTCAGAGTACCGTATCTCTCCCAAAGTCCCCACCGATCTTCTTCGTTTTATGATCATCTCCAATAGTCCAAAACTCAGAAGAGTCTCAGTTCAGAGCAAACGAATCCGAAGAGATCGAATCGGCGAAAATGGGAGTCGACGATCTCCCAATGGACGACAAGGCGAAGCGAATGAGAGATCTGCTCTCCAGTTTCTACTCTCCCGATCCTTCAATATCTCCCTCTCCCGATTCGCCGTCGTCTAGACCTCAACAAATCACCCTCGACGACATCAACTCCACCTCCTTCGATCCCGATCACTACATGAATTTCCTGGTACGCCGCCCTATCTTCTTCAATTTTGATTTAATTTTGATTCAATTTGATCAAAACCTTTAAAATCTCATTGCGATTTAGCAGCATACTTGAATTCTATATAGATTGGAGTTGATGTGAGAATTAAAATTAAAATTTTTGGTTCTTTGTATGTTTGTGTTGGTTTGGAATGTTCAGGTGGAAAAGTCGAATTTAGAAGGGCTGCTGCAAAGGCATGTAGAAATGGCAGCCGAGATTAAGAATCTCGATACTGACTTGCAAATGTTGGTTTATGAAAATTATAACAAGTTTATTAGTGCTACCGATACGATTAAGAGGTAATTATTTAACACATTTGAAGAACTTTCTTTACGCGGTTGTTGTGGATCTTTCTAGTGCATTTTGTTGTCTGTTTCTGAATGCTTTCGAGAATAGAATCATGGCGTATAATGTTGTTGTTGTTGTTTTTTTTTTTTTTTTTTTTTTTTTGGTACAGGATGAAAACTAACATTGTAGGCATGGAGTCAAATATGGAAGGGCTTCTTGAGAAGGTATTTTTGCTTTATTTGTATCTTGTTGGAAAAGAAGAGTGGAGTAGAGATTATATTCATGTTGCCTTTGGATGCAGATAATGTCTGTGCAATCTAGAAGTGATGGGGTGAACACTTCACTATTTGAAAAGAGAGAACACATTGAGAAATTGCATCGTACGTATAACCTTCTTCGTAAAGTTCAGGTATTAAATTACCTATCAAATAAATTTTTTTAAAAAAAGTTCAGGTATTGAAGCATTATTAACAATGGAATCTTAAGGTCTGTTGCTCCCAGTTTTTTCTCAACAAGAGTTGAGTCTGTCACTTAAGGTGAACCTAAGCTTCCACAGCATCTAGTGCCAAGTAAATGTAGATATAAGTTATTATACTCCTTGTACCAGCATCATACAAGCTTTTTGAGTAGTGAACTTGTGGGCTCTCCAGTGATGAAGTGCAGTAAACCTTACTGATCAATGTTAGTGCATTTAGAGTAGATGCTCCTACTAATTTTGTAGTAATAATTGTGTGTGTATATATATATATAAAAAAAAAAAAAAAAATTTGGGGGGGGGGGGGGTGGGGGGGGGCCCTTTGAGACAAGTTAGAAAGGATTACTTCCTTTCAGACATGAAGTTCCTTTGTCTGATGACCAAAGGCCTAAGACTCAAGAGGAAGTAGATATAATGAGACAAGTTCCTTATGCTTCAGCAGTAGGAAGTCTCATGTATGCCATGCTTTGTACTAGACCAGATATTTGTTATTCAATTGGCATGGTCGTCCGATATCAATCAAATCCAGGACCAAAATATTGGCAAGCAGTAAAGCATATTCTTAAGTATCTACGGAGAACGAGAGATTATATGCTTGTTTACCATTGTGAGGATTTAATACATGTTGGCTATACAGATTCAAACTTTCAATCGGATCTAGATTTCAGAAAATCCACTTTAGGATGCGTTTTCACCTTAGGAGGTGGAGCCATTAGTTGGCGGAGTATTAAGCAATCTTGTATTGTAGACTCCACCATGGAGGCAGAATATGTTGCTGCTTGTGAGGCAGCAAAGGAAGCTGTATGGCTCAAGAAATTACTTTCTGACCTTGGTGTAATGAGAATGGAGCAAGTTCCAATCACATTGTTTTGTGACAACAGTGGAGTAGTTGCATAATCTAAAGATCCAAGAAATCATAAGAAAAGAAAGCACATTGAGAGGAAGTACCATATCATTCGAGATATTGTTGCTTGTGAATATGTGGTGGTAGCAAATATTGAAAGTGCAAATAATCTAGCAGATCCGTTTACCAAAACTTTGTCTCAAAAGACTTTCGAGTCACATTTGGAGGGAATGAGAGTTAGATTAATGCACATTAGTCTTTAGGGCAAGTGAGAGATATTGTTAGGATAAGTGCCCTTAAATCCTATTGTATGATACTATGTATAATATTAAGTATGACATTATGTATGACTTAATATTGTGTTTAATAAAGTTATTTTATTATTATCTGAAATAATGGTAACGTGAATATTCGGACATTATCATATAGTCCATGAGATGCATAGTATGTGATTTATGTGATTTAGTCACAGAAGATATAAGTCTCAAGTTCTTTGTAAACTTAGAATTGTAGTTCGTAGTTGGTGATGAAATTGGGCATTTTATCTGCGAAAACTATAACATATTAACTAAGATGATTTGTCTTGAACATGGAAGTGGAGACTTCTAGTTGATATGTTTTAAGAGTTAAAACATATTGAACTGAACCGCTGTGAGATTTATTATTCTCCTAACGACTGTCAATTGAATAATAAATCTCACGACTTCTATTTACATGAATTCTTAATCCTAAGAGAATAATGGACATAATCATGAAGTGTAGGTTGCTTTGATATATCAAGAGTGAGATCTAAAGTAACGGTCAAAATCTCAGTATGTTGGGTAGTCACATTTAGTGTTGATGGAACATATATTCTCAAGATGAAAATTATAATCTCTTAGCGGAGATACAAAATATTCCCTTGAGATAAGTTTAATGGGTTTGTTATTTAGAGAGTTAGACCTAACCACTTTAATAAAACTAAAGTATATATTTATGAAATTGGATTTCATAAATATATGATGAATAACTTAAAATGATTAAACCGGGTACTCAAGGATTAAGATGTAGTAATCTACAAAGTGGCAGTCTACATTCATAACTTTGTGTTACTACGAATATTTTATGAAAGGGTTGCATGTATAATAAAGTGTTGGGATATAATTTATAGATAAGGCCTGAGTGCAACTATATTTATATAGTGGTATTAAATATAGTTAATGGTAACTTTGGACTTATCAAGAGTTAACAGAAAAGCCCAAGGCCCATTGGAGCTAGTGTTTTATTGGTCCCACTCCAAGCCATATACTAGAGCCTAATTGGAAAGGCCCAAAAGGCTAGCCAGTTAGATAATCAGTTATAAGGAGAGAAACATACAGAATTTTAGATAGAACAACTTAAATGAAATGGTGTATGTGAGTGTTGGACACTCTTGAATTCTCTCTTGAACATTTCATATAATTGATTGAGAGACCACACATCTTGGGCGTTAGTGGAATTGGAGTGAAGATTAAAAGTATTCCCAAGTGCTTACAATCTTTGTTTTGAAATTCACTACACCAAGTTACACTCTCTTGTTATTGTATTCTGAAATTTACATAGTGCATGTTGTCAATCGAATGAAGTAGATCCGTTAATTTTCTGCTGCGTACATGTATATTTCCATCAACTTCTTGGGCGTAAAGTGGAATTGGAGTGAAGATTAAAAATGTTCCTAAGTACTTCTAATATTTTGTTTTGAATTTCACCACACCAAGGTATGCTCTCTTATTCTTTAATTTTGAAATTTACATAGTGCATGTTATCAATTATGAATGAAGTATATTCGTGTTTGTTGCTTCCGCTGTGTGTTTTGTATGAGATATAGAGCCAGTTTTTCCAACACTAACACCTTCTGATGACCATACCTTAACTTCGAACCTGTATCTCTGGTAGTAAGATCAAAAGGTCTTTCTTCGAAAGGACGCTATATATGTGGTTCCTAGGCCATTGCAAAAATTAGGTGACAACTCCTAAAAACGACCCCCGCACCCACAAAAGCCATAACCAACCAACGCTAATAAACCAATCTCAAAGACCCACGCCACCACCACTAGACCAACACTGCCACTATAGCACAACCCACACCAACACCACCGCACCATAACCCACAACACACAAAACCCAACAACCCACAACCTCTAAACCACAACCCACCATTGGACCAAAGCCTAGCAACCAGCCACAACCTCAACCGATCTCAATGAAATGACTATGCCACCAGCCACAACCTCAGCCAATCTTAATAGAACGACCCATGCCAAACTACAAACGACCCACTTCAATCTCCATGCAAAATGACCCACGCCGATGGCAAGGGATGAGAAGTGGAACAAGAGAGAGAGAGAGAGAGAGACTGTGAGATGGAGTGAGTCAGGGAAAAGGGAAGAAGGGAGAGGAGAGAGACAATAAAGAATGATTAAAAGATATAGGAAGTTGCTACAGTAACATCTTACTTTTATGATATTACTGTAGCTTGAGTAGCAAAATTTTTTTAGGTATACACTTTTGGATGGATCATGGTTTTTTGGGATTGAGGCTATAAAATGGTAAATTAGGAGTTTTACAACTCCCAATGCTAATGCTTTTATAAGGTTTTCATGGTAAACTATCCCAACTAGGTTACTGATGTTAGGAAAACACATGAAAAATACAATTTTGTATCTCATACAAAATCACGTAGCGGAATATAAACGGATCTACTTCATTCATGTGAGATAATATGTAACATTTGAATTTTAGAAACAAATAATAAGAAGGCGTACCTTGGTGCAGCGAAATTCAAAACAAATGAAGATTGAACTTGGGAAGACTTTCAATCTTCACTCCAATTCCACAATGTGCCTAAGATGTGTGATCTCTCAATCAGTTTTATACGTATTTGTTCTAGAGAATAACCAAGTGTCTTAAAAAACAACTTTAAATCTCTCTTTTTTAATCATACGTATATTTCTATACTTAGGCAGTTACTTTATTTAATAACTTTTATTAAATAAATAACTGATTATCTAATTAGGTTAACCTTTTGGGCCATCCCAATTGGGCTTTGGTGTGTGGCTTGGAGTGGGACCAAATGGGATGAAGAAAGCTCTAGCTCCAATGGCCTTTGGACTTATCTGTCAACTCTTGACAAGCTCAAAGTTACCATTAATTATATTTAATACCACTACATAAATATAATTGCACTCTAGGCTTTATTAATAAATTATATCCAAAAACTTTATATAACATTTAACTCTTTCATGAAAATATTCGTAGTAATACAAAGTCATAATGTGTAACTGTCACTTTGAAAATTACTACATCTTGATCCTTGAGTACCCGGTTTAATCCTTTAAGTTATTCATAAATATTTTATGAAATCTAATTTCATAAAATATAAACTTTAGTAACTCTTTACTAAAGTGGTTAGGCCTAACACTCTAAACAACCAAACTTATTAAACTTATCTCAAGGGAATATTTTATATATCTATAAAGAGACTATGAATTCCATCTTGAGAATATGTATTCCTTCAACATTACGTGTGGTTGCCTAAAATACTGAGGTTTAGACTGTTTGTCTAGATCTCACTCCTGATATATTATAGCAACCTATATTTCATGATTGGGTTCACTATTCCCTCAAGATTGAGAGTTTAAGTAAATGAAAGTCGTGAGATTTATTATTCATTTGACAGTCATTAATAGAATAATAAATCTCACAGCGATCCAGTTCAATATGTCTTATACACTTAAAACATGTTAACATATCAACTAGAAGTCTTCACTTCCATGATCAAGACAAATCATCTTAATCAACATGTTATAGTCTTCGCAAATGAAATGCTCAATTTCATCACCGACTACGAACTAAGATTTTGAGTTTACAAAGAACTTGTGATTTATATCTTCTGTGACTAAATCACATACTATGTATCTCAAAGACTATATGATAATGTCCAAATATTCATGCTACCATTATTTTAGATAATAATAAAACAAGTTTATTACATAGAACATAATGTCATACATAGCATACAATAGGATTTTAGGGCACTAATCCTAACAACTGATGATAAGAAGAATCAACATAGAAGAAAAAAAAATATACATCCTTTGTGAGGTTGGAAGAAATAATGCTTGAACATCTATTTATTGAATGAGAATAGTAAAAATTATCTAGATAAATCTCCAATGATCTATTATATTCTTCGATATTTAATTCAATTTTATAATTGACTATGTTAGATTTTTGATTCAATCAAAAGAAAAGTTAAAACTCATGAAGGAAATGGCTAGAAATTTTATATTATTCACAGCTATTTGTTGTAATTGTAATAAGATATGATGACAAGAAACCACATTATGAGGCAATTAGAAAGGGAAGTATTTAATTATGTACTTTTTATTAATCAAGTTAATAAAGTTTACTCTAACCATTTAATGTCTTGGAAATTGTAGATGAGGAGTCCTCCAGGGGAACCCCCTATCTCCCTTTTTGTGAAAATTAATTTCGATGCAGTTATTAAGGAGGAAAAGTATTGCAGCTATTGGCAGAAATAGTATGACTATTTCAACACTTGTAAACCTTTCTACACAACATAGTCCACGTTATTTTTTGAAATTCTAGTGTTGTGAGAAAAAATTAAAAAGTTGTTGAGGACAAATTTTTCACACCACATGGCTTCATTTCATTGGCGACCCGCACCACGTCAACACTATCATAGATTTTAGGAAAATCTCTTCTAAATCCCAAAAGAGCCCATATTTACACAAAAAGGCGTCAAAACCCATGGTTCAAGCTCATAGCACATCATCTCATTTTTTGGCTCATGATCTAAGCTCATGAGTCTCATTAGGGGAATTTTGGGAGTCGTGGTTTGGAGGGCCAAGAAGTATGTTCAGTAAAACTCCAGTGGTTCAAAGTTGATAAAAGAAAGCATGTTGCTTCGCATGTCTTCCCCAATTCCCTGAACTTTGACGGGTCAGTGTGCAATAAGTAACATTTGGTAAGCCTCTCATATCACATAACACTTAAAATGATAAAACTCCCCATGCTCTTTACATAAAAATTAATATTCACCATATAATATAAGTTTAAAAATGTAATTATAGTATTTCATATAAAATATATTATTATCATCTAAATCAATTCCAAGCACATGGCTAAATATATATTAGTATCTCATATCTAGCGTTAAATGTTCTCCTTACTCTCCAAGATTTGATTAAAATACAAAAAGATCATAATTACATCTCTAAAACTTTATCAAATATCAACCAACTTGTCTATCACTTACCAAAATTATATATGGACTAAACATATAATTTTCCAAAAGAGGAAATTTAGCCAAAAATACCAACAACGGCTCTAGTAGAAGCTGCAAACAGCTCCTGCACAAATAGCTCCAGCAAAAGCTACAGTAGCTCCAGCAGGTTGACACATGTCCTAAAATGACATCACTTACTCATTAATGCCCAATCCCAGCAGCTTGCTGTCATACCCAAAAAATAGAAGGATCTCATAAAGATTATCTTACCATTTTTAGCCAAACCATGAATTTAATGCCAAATATTTTCCCTCCAAGCAAAAGATGTCATTTAGATGGCATTATTTGACAACTAACAGCTGTGACAACACCATTAAGTCTCTAACTTTGCTTCTTTTGGTTAAAAAACAAAATCCCACTAATGAAACCACTTACTTTGTCAAAGACTTTTCCTTATTTGCTAAATTTCCCTTCAACTAATTCTAATATAGTTACATACTTGGTTCTATATAAAAAGGACCAAGCTACACACTAAAGGGGGATCCATCCCTCTCTCATCCTCAATATTCTGAAACTTCATTTACCTTGCTGCATATATCTCTAAACTTCTCCATACTTCTCCATCTCCCTTACAAAGATATCTCTTCTTAGATAATACCATTACATTACACCTATGACACCACACTATTACACACTATCCATCTCTCCCACACTTTAATATTCTGAAGCTTCATCATTTTGTTGACCAAAAACACATCTCCATCTCATTCTTTATTTCTCATACAAAATCTCCCTTCTTAGAAAGCAACATAACCCATGACATAACACAAAAAACCACTCCAGTAGCAACTATGATCTCATGTATTTACTATGTTTAACCTTCATATTATCTATCTCACACTTCCATATATTTTACAAACACATTCCTCACAAAATACCCATACATACTTCTCATATATCTTTAAACTCCATGTCTCACAAAGAATACATATACAAGATCCATGTCCAACAAAGTATCTACATATAATTCATATACATATTACAAACACCATATCTCATAAAATATATATATATTTCTTACCATCTCCACACATCTTAAAACATATCAAACACTCTTCCAAGAACTTATTACTAAAAGTCATTCTCATGGAAGGCAACATTACTCATATTTGACTAAAAACTAAAAGAGTATTACATGGAGAAAGTCATTTAAGTGCATGATGAAAGGGGATAAACTCAACCAACCTATGCACACGGCTGTACATACTCTCTCTCCCTCCAGTTGCACCCATTTTTCCCCTTCAATCATAAAGTCACCATCGAAGGACTCATAATATCATATTGTACTGCTGGACTCGTTTTATCACACTGCTGAAATGTCATAAATCCACTGCTATTCTACAGCTGGAACTACAAACTGTGAAGATAAGTCAATCTTTCTCCATCTTTGAAATTACATTATTAAGTACATGTTAATTCATTATTAATGTACTGCTGGATGCAAGTTACTTTAATATCATCTCACTATTTAATAAACCTGATCTCACTAATACTTGATTAATGAACATACATATTAATAAATCGATCTACCACCATCGCACATATATTACTTGGACATGAATCACCATTGGACACATATTTTTTGGAAATGAACTACCATTGGACACATATTATTTGGACATGGACCATTGCCAGACATACCTTATTATGTTGAACATGAACCATGAACTGCAGCTGGATATGGACTATTGGACTCATCCCATTATTGGACATTTGATACCTAATTAATTATTTTCTAATATTGGACATCACTTAATATGCATAATAATAACGTATCAACTCACCATTTAATCAAAGTTATCATGCTAAGCATATTATTTATTTATTTAAACCATTATCATGATTCTAAGACTTTGGGTTTCATCTATTTTGTAGGCTTAAAAATACACCGGAAGCCATTGGTCTATGCAGCCCAATGTCGAGTTCCGGGTTGAACTCCCTAAAACAAATCCGGGTTTAGTAAAGTCACACTTCCAGCAGGAGACACGTGGCTACGCGCAAAAAACCGCCCTTGACAAAAGTTTACTGTATAAAAACTTAAACATGACTCTTTTTTCCCCTGATTAGTCGATTAAGGAGAAAAGTTACCTTTTTAACATTTGCTCTCAGTCATCCATAGGTATTACATCTTGTGCAATAATGTTTGACATAATTTGGTGGTCTAGGAATCAAGCTATCTTTGAAGGAGTCTCACTTGATACTTTAAAGATTACTATTCCTACAACTTGGACTCATCCACAACTAGGATGGTTTAAAGTAAATTTTGATGTTGCTAAGGCTATTCAGCCAAATAGATCCACTTGTGCAGTAGTGTGTAGAAATGATAAAGAAGAAGTTATCGTTGCATATTCAAAACTAATGCCTTCCTTTGATCCTCTACTTGGTGAAGCAAATGCTGCAAAGTTGGCTCTCTATGGTTGCTCATCACTACCTTAATTATGTGATGTTTGAAGGTGATTCCAAGGGTATGGAATTGTTTATGTTATGTCTTCCTCATCCTCCAATCTAAATTCGGTTGTTTATGTTACGTCTACAACATTTTCACAACAAATCATAGGTGGTAAGTTGTTATTGGTTCTAATTTGAATCAACAACTTAAATTACTTTTTTGCCCATCCATAATAACCAATAACAACCCACAACTTAGGATTTGTTGTGAAAATGTTGTGAAAATGTTGTGAACATAACATTTCTCTTATCTATTACAACATACCCAACGTCCCAAACTCTATTTTTTTCCACTTTTTTTTAATATTCTTTTTTTACTATTTCTCTTTCTCTCTCTTCCTTTTCCTTTCTTTCTCCCTCTTCCTACAAGCAACCAAACCCAAAACCCATTTTTGTGTTCTCTCTTCCTCACCATTTCTGTGTTTGAAAGAACACCACCACCATAAATAAATAATAATAAAAACCCAGCCACCACCACCCACCTCTCTCTTCCTCTCAAACTCATACAACCAGTCAAAAAACCCAACCATCTAATCCAAACACAACCCACTGCACCACCTCTGCCAACAAAACCCACAAAACCCACCATTATCGCCGTGAAAAAACCCTAACCCCACCACCAGGAACAAAAACCATAAAACCCACAACCACCTCCATCAACAAAACCCACTACAACCATCGCTAAAAAACCCACCACCACATCAGGACCAAAACCCACCATCACAACACTTACCACCACCACCATGAGGCACACAAAATCAAATAAAGTGAGAAGAGATAGAAGAGAGAGGGCGAAGATATAGGATCAAAACGTCGATCTCGCCACGCCACAAACCCAGATCAACCCCACCATCACAGACCACCCCAAAACCATTGACCCAGACCCACACCGCTGCCATTGATTACAACCCACACCCACGCCTATCTCTGCTAGTACCACCATCACACGAGGTTTCGGATTTGAGAAAAGGGGGTTTCGGGTTTGAGGAGAGGAAAGAACAAAACAAGAACAAGAGTGAGAGAGAAGAGAAGGAAGACAGAGACAAATGTGAGAGAGAGGAAGAGAGAATAAAATATAATTTAAAATTATACAATTCTGTTACAGTGCCATCTTAGATATAAGATGGTTTTATAGCAAGATTGTAAAAAATTTTACAATTACAAAACCGAGTAATGCATTTTTTTTGTGTTTTGATGCTAAAATATAGCATATTATGACTTTTAGAAGGTTGGATATTGATGCTCTTACATGGTAAACTGGAAGTGATAAAGAAAAAAAATATTAAGTTTATTTAATAGTGACAGAAAATTAATCATAGTGTCTTATCTAGGACAATTGTGGCAAAGTAAGTGTGAAAAAAATATGTGGTAGCATTTTTTTATTTAGAAAAAAAAAAAAAAAAAAATCAGCAGATATGAAAATACCGGGCCCAAATCCAAATGGTCAAATCTCAACCAGATTATTGCTTGTTCCAACTGCCTCTACCTGAATCTAATCAGAAGATCAACTCCAACAAGTCCACGTCCCAAACTCCCAATCCCCAAAGTCACGCACTACTGGTCAGTCCAAGTCGAAGCCCAACCTCATCTTCTTGAGTCGGTGTTGTACGTTGACTTTTTCTTTTTCTTTTCCTTTTTTTGCAACTCATTTCAATCAATATATTAAATACTAATAATTTAGAGTGACACGTGTCATTCAGTGACTATCCGGTAGGAGATGAGAAGCAGGGACAATTTGGACGTGGCGTTAGCCGTGACGCCTTATGCACCTATGCCGTATATGTTCCTTCAAACACAAATTCACACCTCACACCTCATTCATATTTCAGACTTCAGACACAAAAGATTAGACACCAAACAAAGCAAATAGCAAATAGCAATAATTGTTAATTTGGAAACCCAGCTTGTGTTTTGATGGTAGCTTAATTTCGGCCTTTGCTCTAACTTTGGCTGGTCAACTAAATTTAGCACAAACGTTATTAGTTGAAATAGAAACAAGAAAGTTTTTTTCTTCTTCCTCCTTAAATCTGTTTTTGTCTGTTCGGCATATTCTATAGGTTTTATGATCTGTTACACGAGTACACCTATTGTAATCCCTATAGAAACTTCAATAATTCTGGTAGTTGTAGCCAAAGCCAAAACTCCAGAATTACATGTCAGAAAGAGAAAATTATTGGAACCACCCAAGTGTTTGTGTTCGTCAGTTTTGAAAACGAGGAAGACGATAACGCAAATGGCGACCACCACCGTTGATACTCATACGACGACCATGCTGACGTCAGGAGCGAGCGGGCGCGTGAGGGCACTGTTCTCGGTGCGCGTGTGGAGGAGCTTGGTGATGGTGATGAACGCGTTGGTGATACTCCTTCTGGTCCCATTTCGTCGACGGAGGCGGAAGGATGAGGAAGGTGGGAGCCAGAGCCAGAAGAAGGTGATGGTCCCAGTGAAGATGGTGACGTGGAGGAAGAGAGGGTCGGTGGTGGTGGAGCAAGAAGTGGCAGTGAGAAGAGCACTGGCGATGAGGAGAGTGGCACAAGATGATGATGATGGGTTGAATGAGGAAGTGATAAGAGACTACTCCCTCTTCCTCACGCCTAGAGGTGATACCATTTTCACTCGGTCCTGGACCCCCAATAACAGCAACAACATTCGGTAATCTATCACTTTTACTTTTCATTTTCTTTTCTTTTTTTCTTTTTTTTTTTTTAAATTTTTAATTTTAATTTTTATCTGTTACCACTTAGGCTTAAGGCTTCAACATCCTTTAAGAAACTGACATGTGTGCTTGTTTGCACACGACTCACTTAACCGCACTTTTTTTTTTTATAAGATAGAAATTCTATCTCAAGTTTAATTTAAGTGTACATATGCGTAAGTTTCTGCTGGAGACTTGAATCCTAACTGTTGCCCCCCACTTCACAAGAACTTTGTACTTATGAAATGACCCTCACGTCAAGGGTGCGCGGTGGTCTCACTTAATCACACTTAACCCGACCAACACTTGTTATGTGCATTGCACACATGTTAGCTTCTTAGAGGAAGTTGAAGAGTAAGGTTAGCCAAACTTTGTCCTTGTATAAGAGCGTTATGAAATTTTTAAACATCATGTTTTTTCTAGGCATGTTGATGAGTTCAGATCTGCCTATAGATATCCAGAGATTTGTTGACCATTAGCAAGGTTTAATTCTTGACAGTTGGAGTTACAGTTACTGATATGTTAGATTTTGTGCTGTGATAGAGATTTAATCTCTGACAAATTGGTATCTAGTTTTAAGGCCTTTGTCTAAACTACTTGCCACTGGATATGAACTCTATGGGGTTCCTCATTTCACCCCCCCCCCCCCTCCAACTTAATACACACACACACACAAAAAGGAATTAAATGGTCAATGAGAATAAAAATTCATGTGGGATTGAAAGCATTTAAACAGTAGTATTTGTACTCATACCAATAAGAGGCCTTATTGAAAGAGACTATTGTTTAATGCTCTCGTTTTGCTCAGAAAATACGGTGGTACCACAGCATCTTTTAGAAAACTTGTTTGTGTTCATAAACATATTAGCATATCATTGCATATTATTGACAGAGAGGATTGAAATGCAATGCTAAAATTTATGTGATGAGAAGTTGTGGAGATCAGATGATTCAGGATTGTCTTTTGTTACTTTGGACTTGAAAAATTGACATAATTGGCAAGTTTTACAAGTCATGGGGTCCAAAATTGTAAGATCAGTCTACTTGTCACTTCTTACACTAATGTGTGTCATCAATGTACAATAACACCAAGTAGCCAATTAACAGTCATGGTGAACTGCTTTGGAGATTTATCCTAGGTGGACACAACAGGCTTACATCAGTCTTTGTAACCCATTTTCATATGGGATTTTCCAATACAAAAGTATTTTTTTCATATTTATTTATTTTTTGTTAACTAAATCCAGTAGGCTTTTTCTGTTGGTTACAATATACAATTCCATGCTAAGTTTGTGCAGTATTCCCCTTGATTTCGTGTTCTTAACTTCTGCAGTTTCATGTTTGTTTTCAACTTTTATATGGAATAAAGTTCTGATTGCTATCTATTTTGTGCAGGGGATTGGTTCTTATTATGCATGGCCTGAACGAGCACAGGTCTGTGATTTATGCTCATGCCTGTATAGAAATTATCTTCGTGGACTATATTGCTTGATCTATTTCTCAAGAATTTTATATTATTGACAACAGTGGCAGATACAATGATTTTGCAAAGCAGCTAAATGCCAATGGCTACAAGGTCTATGGAATGGATTGGATTGGTAAGTCTAAAAACCATCTTTACATGCTCACCATTGAGTTTCTCCCCCTATATAAGCCAAGATTATCTGTATGTGTGTGCTTGAAGATGCTAAGTACTGTTCTTGGCCATTGATAATAAATCATTGGTCCAGTTTATTTCAATCTTATTTTTAACTCTTGAGTTATGGTGTTTATAGTTTAATGGGTATTTCTATTAACTATCCTCTTCACACACATTCCACGTGTATTCAAAGGCTCTTAAAATGAAAAGGAAAAATGAAAATTTCTAAGGTTTGCAATAATGCATTATTGAATTTGTTAAAAACGTTAAAAATTTAAAGTAGGGGAAGTTTGGATAAGTTGAAATTCTGTTGAAATATGCAAAATTTTTAGAGTCTTATTACTCTGATACCTATCTGAGGCATGCATTTGTAATTTTAATCCATACCTCCATGTGAAAATACTAAGAGTTTCATTAATCTGATACCTCCCTCTGAGGCATAAATCTGTAATTCTGATTCATAGCAAGTGACAGGCACCTCAGAGTAAATGGAAAAGGAAAGCAGTGCTTAAACCCTATCATGCCAACACACAAATAGATGAGCTGCACAAGCTCAAAAGTGAATGAGAAAGGATTTAGATGTTATGTAATTCTCCTTTAGCTTATATGTTTGTTTGCTCTCTCTCTCTCTCCGGGAATGGTGGTATACAAATTTAGAGTGATGTACTTATTATGCTCTTTAATTAACTCCTCTGTTATAGTTTAATTACAATTTATGCTTAGACTATAATTTGGAGCACTAATTGATGATTCTTAAGCAACATCTTGGTGGTTTTTTATTTTGATTTTGATTTTTTTGTTGTTGTTGAAGAAGTTGGTGACTAGCAAAAATGCTAATTACTGTCTTGGTGGACAATGAAGTCATTGGTTTATACATGTGTGCGATGCTAGCACAAGCATCATAATTTTATTTATGCTCCATGCTTAATACAATCTCTATTATAGTGGTAATTCTTTTATGCTGGTACTGTGGAATGCCATAAAACCAAGAGAGACCAAAAGTAAAATATGATGTGGGGGGATAGAAGAGAACCCATGCAGTTATTTCAACAGAGTTTCTACTTTTTAGTTGCTATTGTTACTTTACCCAATACCCAGGGAAGATTTAAAGAAGCCACCTCCCACAACACCACCCCCCCTCTCCCCCCCTTTTTTAATACTCTGGTCTCTCCTGTTTGGTCCCGTAATCTCTCAACATCATATATATAATCCATCAATACCCCTCCCTCCAATTTATATGTTTTAGATTCATACCTGAGTTTACTTTCATCTTTCAGTGTCTATGGTAGAATCTACACACTACAAAGAAATGGTGATCATTTTTTTCTCAACAAGTTTTATACCTTGCACTTAATTCTTGTTCCCAAGAGCTGATCTTTCAAACAAAGGTCATACTTTTCCCCCACTTAATTACTATTTTATAGTCTAGAGATCACCATTCTTCAACAATGCATCTATATTTGGATGTTGCAGGGATTGAGTAGTTCATTTGGGTTGCCCATTGGTGCCAAAAACATGTGAAAGCTCCTCTTAATAAGTAAGCTTATTATCTGCATGTTTGTGTCTACCTGCTATTTTTGACATTGGTAAAAGGAGGGGTTTTGGAAATTAAGCCAAAGGCTGAAAACTAAATGGAGCCTTCTCCCTGTTTTATAGGAGCCGAAGAAACAGAAAATTATATTCAAAATTTGTTTTCAAAGTTCTCCTTTCTTCTGATTGGTGCAAGTGTTTTGAATCAATAAAATTTTGAATGGAACGCGATGCTTTTCTTGAATCAACATTTAGGAGAACATCAAACATTGTTTAAACCAAACTTAGATCAGTGAGCATGTGAACATGAGACAATCTAAAGGCATTATGCTTGATACATTCTCTAGGTGCTGTTTGTTAAACTGGGTTTTACTCAATTTCTAACCTTGTTATATAAGCTAAATGGGAAAATTATCTTTTGCTAAATGCCTTGTAATATATGCCAAATATAATATAAGATAATGGTTTTCTACTCCTTTGTTTTGTTTTTATTTATCTTTTGTGCTGTTAGCTTTCTAAATATACTTTTTTATATCTTCTTGTGATGACCTAAATAATTGCTTCCATTTAATGGCTTTTGATACTAATATTTTATTTGGGATCTGTGATATCTTTGCTAATTTGACCCCAGACCAACTTGAGCTGTCAGCAGGAACGGATCTAAAATATCTTAAACCAGAAAATTTGGGGGCATGGCTCACTTTTGCCGTCCCTGCTACATGGCGCTCTATTTTCTACTTTAGTAGTTTTTTATTACTAAATTTTTCTTATCCGTTTGTTTATTTATTTTCATATAGGTCATGGTGGAAGTGATGGGCTGCATGCATATGTTCATTCTCTTGATGATGCTGTTAATGATATGGTATGGTTTGAGGTTCATTTACAAGGGGCTGATGATACTGTAATCAAATAATCACCACAAATTTTTTGTGGCCAAATCTATCATAGCATGTTCTTTTTTTTTTTTTTGGGAGTTATTCATCAAGGCATATTATGGGATGAATAGGGGCATTGGTTGATTATATTGCTAGCCCAAAAAAACAAAGATCGTTTTAGTTAACTCTGTGCATTTATCTTGTTATTTTGTCAGAAATCATTTCTTGAGAAGATTTTAGCTGAGAATCCTGGACTTCCGTGCTTCTGTTTTGGACACTCAACTGGTGCAGCAATTGTCCTGAAGGTAAGGTTTGGTTGAAAGATGCAATTTTCGCAATACTGTGGTTGACTTTTGATATCTCCACATATTATGATAATATACTATAGTCCCAATTTTTACTGACCTAAAGGACCTCAAGTTTATGCATGGTTTTCATTGTTTTATGTGAATAATTTTAGGCAATGCTTGACCCAAAGGTTGAAGCCCGGGTAGTTGGTGCAGTACTAACATCACCTGCAGTTGGAGTTCAAGCATCACATCCAATTTTTGTGGTGAGAATATCCTTTTAGTGAGATCTCTCTTATATCTAATTTGGAAATGCTAATGACTTAAGAAATTTATATTAAGTGCCATTTTCCTATCAAAATACACACCATTGAAGAGGCAAATAAATGAGCAAGTGGAGTCATCCTTCATCTTCTCATGTTCCCATTGCAGGTACTGGCTCCAATTTTCTCATTTTTGTTGCCAAGATACCAAATTAGTGCTGCAAATAAGAAGGGCACACCAGTTTCTCGGGACCCAGAGGCACTAATAGCCAAATATTCAGATCCACTAGTGTATACCGGATCCATCAGGGTAAGGACTGGCTATGAAATTCTCCGAATCACATCCTACTTGCAGCAGAATCTAAGAAAATTGAGAGTTCCCTTTTTTGTTCTCCATGGCACTGCTGATACTGTAACTGACCCTGAAGCTTCTCAGAAACTGTATGCAGAAGCCTCCTCAACTGACAAAACCATCAAATTGTTTGATGGGTTCTTACATGATCTCCTCTTTGAACCAGAACGTGGAGCTATTATGAAGGACATAATTGAATGGTTGAATTGTAGAGTATGATGCTAGCTAATGCACAATATGAGAAACAAAATTGATAAGTTAGCCAAAGGGAAGCAAGGAATTGTATTTCTTATGTTGGAAAACCCGACACTTATTTCATCGAAATTTCCGGATTTAAATTTCCTCATAACAATTATTTTCTCATTTTCTTTAGGGAGATAAGGATTGGTTGCTTATTTGGAGCATTTCACAATGAGAAATGATATGTTCACAACAAATCTTATGTAGCAGGTTGTTATTGGTGGGGTAGAAAAGTAATTTCAGTGGTAAGTTCAAATTAAAACCAATAACAACTAACCACCTATAATTTGTTGTGAAAATATTGTGAATGTAACACATCTTTTTCACAATTTATGAACACTTTTTTGGCGGACCAATTGATAGTGATGCAACTCATGTAATGGTATATATACGCTTCAGTTCATCCAAATAATTGCATACCTCTCCTTGGTGTTAGGCTCCAGCTTGATTGAAAGTTTGGCTAGATTTTTCAGGTGTAGAACTTGTAACTCAATTAAGCAAATACAGGCCTGGGTAACCAAGAGCCTTTTGCTTTAATTAATATCACTCTCCTATTTTCTCCTTCAGGATAACGTAGGTTCCAAAATTCAAATCCTAAATTTCTCAATTGTAAGTTGTAAGCACACACCAAAAAAATTATATATATATATAGAGAGAGAGAGAGAGAGAGAGAGAGAGAGAGAGAGATTATAGAAGAACTCGGTTTTTTTTTTTTTTTTTTTGAGAGAGTTTTAACATTTGCCGTCCGCTCCTAATGATAGCTCTTTATCATCAGACCAAGACACCAATCAGTTTTTGGTGTAGGCGGGGATTGAACCCCAGATCTCTTATACAACCATCAGAGATTTTACTAGTTGAGCTAACTGGAACCCACAGAAGAACTCAATTGATAGGACAAGAGAGAAGACAATCACAAAAGGACTTATGCTATAAAATGAACTAGTCGCAGACCCGCGCGTTGCGCGTGATAATTTCTTTTATGGTGATTGGATGTTTTGGTCATGGAATTTATTTTGTATTATTAGAGATTAGTATTTGAAATAGAAAGATGAAATTTTATTGTTGAATTAATTTTTTGGAACATAATTTCTACCATACTCAGTTTACTAATTTGTACATTTCCAAGTCAATTGAGCACATTTTGCATGTTACATGTAATTTTTCGTTTCCATAAGGATAAGGGCGATCACGATCTCAATGACCCACTCCATTTTTCTTGCATGCTTGGTTTTTTGGGATGCAAAATGTGTTTGTTCCAAAAGTTGTATGTCGAAGGATTTGTTGATAGTTTTGCAGCAATTGTTTCCCATCTTGTTGGTTTAGAATTGATAATAGTAGCTGGATTCCTACCTCATTTGATTCACATAAAAGTGCAATTGCGAGTCCATTTTTTGCATTTTCCCCCCCCTTCTTTGTTGGCTTGAAGAAGGATTTCTTTTCCTGCTTTAGTTTTATCTTGCACAAAATATTTGTGAGCTCTGATCCAAAATAGTGCTTTTTTGTTTCCAGCCCTAAAGCATCGATGAATGAGCTTTTCTTCATCTTTTCGAAGGAATAAAGGATTTTGAAGCAGTCCAGTCAGATTAATGTGGTGAAGAACTTTTGTTTTTTTGGTTAGCCGATTGAATCGCTTGCAGCTGTTTTTTAAAACAAAGAACACATATTAAGAAATTAATGTGCTAAAAAAATACATATTTTAATACTATATTATAAAATTGAGAAACATTTATTTTCCTTTAAACATACTTTTCATGCCTACAATTTGGTTCAAGTTCAATTTATTTTGTATGCCTATATTTAAAAAGTTAAATTTCATTCTAGAAAAATTATGACTTCTAAAATTTGTATATGTAATACTAAAAATTTAGGAAAAAAACAAAAATACCAACTAAGTTAAATTACCGTTTGAAAAAGTATAGTATGCTCATACCATTATGACAAAGCAACTACTTCCCAGTTAGAAAAAATGTGAAACTTCATTTAGGCAAATCATGAAGTAACTAAGAAAGTATTACCCTGCCACCTGTGAGTTGATTTTCTGTTCTTTAAATCAGAGTAGAGAAGGGGAGAAGTTTATTCATTTTCTTGACTGTTTGAATAAGGAGAATAGCAAGCAACAAAAGTTCACTTACAACCGTTGGATATCTATTTGTAAAGTTGTGATTTTCAAATATGTATTTTGTTGGCTTCTATTCCGTGCCAAATTTGATTGTAATTTTATTCAATCTTATGTACCCTGTATTTGTTGTGGGAATTTATTGTAAGGGTTGTGTGATAGTGAGAGAGAGTGTGAATACTCAAGCAATTGAAGCAAGGAGGGTTTTTGCGGGTATATCGCGACTAATGCTTCCAATCCTCTCTCATTGATATACCCATTGAGTCTTCACACTCTCTCTCACTATCACACAACCCTTACAATAAATTCCCACAACAAATACATGGTACATAAGATTGAATAAAATTATAATCAAATTTGGCACAGAATAATGCCCTGCACATGGTTGTGTGATTGAATAATGCCCTGCACATGACTGGAATGCGAAGAGTCAGTACAGATGGAGACAGCTGTGTCTCGCGAGTATCTCGCGGGTAAGGCCTTTCCGCGAGACACCCGCGAGACATTCTGTTCTGCCAGACTGTACTATCTAATACACACTTTCTACACCCACACTATATATATCCACATTACCCACAAATGAAAAAGGGAGCTTCTGAGAGAAAACCCTAGCAAAACACTTGAGAGTTAGAAATTGTTATACCAACAATTCTCTACACATTTGTTTGTGGAATTTCCTCATCTCCTACCTTTCCATTTCCATATCATTGAGAGGTTGATAGCCCAAACACTTACCACACTCTTTCAGAGTGTCAAGTGATAATTTGGTGCTGCTGGGAAGTATTGGAAGAAGCCAAGGATGGCAGATGCAACATGGAGCTTGTTGCAGGATTTAGAGAGCTAGACAAGACACGGTTCCGAAAAGCCTTGTTAGAGTAGGAGCTTGGAGGGCTTAGGTACAGCGGGTAGATTAGGCTTGGAGGGTCTCTTGCTAACCCATGTATCCCAACTGATTATGGAGAGGTTTTTCGCCGAGTTCTTCGGTTTTCTCTTCAATAACACATCGGCGTGTTATTTGTGTTTGCATCTCTCTTCCCTACTCTTGTTCATTTTATTTTACTACTGTGTTGCTTTAAATATGGATTAGAGTAGCTCTCTTGCTTGTATGCTTGTGTTTACACTATTCTGCTCTTAGTATTAAGTTAGTGTAAAATCAACCAAGCCGTAACTTTGAATTGGGGGTCTAAACAAGCTCTTGTTTTCTTAACACATTTTCGAGCTTTCACTATTGATGAACAAGTATTGAATTTTGGCAGAAGTAACTGAAAGAGAGGCATCCAAACGAACAGAGATAGGGAAAAGAAATCTGAATGTTCAATTAGTGTGTAAAACACTAATAAATGTTTAGACCCCCAATTACAAAATTACCAATGCAAGCTTATATTCAAACAATATATGTGCAAAATATGAAATATAAGCAATACCCAATTTGGCAAACTACTTTAACACATAATTAATCACAAACACAGTAGTAATTAATGGTTAAAGAGTAAGGGAAAAGAGATGCAAACACAAGGAACACCGGCACATGTTATCGAAGAGGAAATCAAAGAACTCGGCAAAAAACCTCTCCGCCGCCCTCTAAGCGGTAAAATGATCCACTAGAAAATAAAGTTGGGATACATGAATAGCAATAGACCTTCCAAGCCTAATCTACCCGATGCACCTAAGCCCTCCAAGCTTCTTGCTCCAACAAGATTAAGCCTAACCGTGTCTTATCTAGCTTTCCAGATCCCGCAATAAGCTCCATATTGCATCCGCCATCCTTGGCATCTTTCAATGCTTCCCAAGCTCTAAAAACACTCTTAACACTCTAAATGGGTGTGGATTGTGTTTGAGTACAAATCTCCTCTCAATGGGTATATCAATGGGAGAGGGAAGGAGAAGAGACTACAAAGATTTCTCTTTAAGAATGAGTAGCTCTCTCTCAAATAGGGTGGGTGTGTTGTAGAAACCTCTCTTAGGGTTTTTTTTCTCTCTCAATAGGCTCCTTACCATTTCTGTGGGTAATAGGGGTATATATAGTATGAATGGAGAGGGGATATGAAAAGTCACATTTCTGCTGACAGGGAAAATTCGTGGGTCAATTTCGCGGGTCACCTGAGTCGCAAGTTATAGCTGGCACAACTAGCACATGACTCTTCAACTTCCACAGCTGGCACTTGACTCTTCAGCTTCCGACAGGTGCTCCTCATGTGACTTTTAGCTGTCTTGATCAAATCTCTACCACTTAATACTAAACCCAATACAAATAAATCCCACAAAAATATAAGGAAATAAATTTATGCAATTACAACATTTTTTGTCATGAAATAAGCCAATACAAATGTTATGAGAAAAATCATAACTTAACAATCTCCCCCTTTGACTATTCCGTGACAAAACACCCTAAAACAAACTCTAAACTTAAACGTGAGTTTGGGAATAGTGGCAAAACTCACTCACACCTAAATCTAGAAGCTGTGATGAACTTGGAACATATATACCTGTAACCTGAAACACTTGCACAAAACATATTAGACCCTCAAGGTAAAGCAAGTAATAAAAGGACAAGTATAATGTAACAAGTAAATTGCGATCAAGTAAACATGATGTGAAACATGTGAGCAACTTGATCATACACCAAAACAGTCAAATAGAAATGACTACAATGATCACATAGCAAAGCAAATGATCATCCGAATATGCATTCAATGAAGCACAATAGCATAAGGATGTATGCATGTCCAACACAAACATGATGCAATGAGAACAACAAAGCATAGATACTAAACATAACTCAAAACACCATAAAGTAAATAAGAAAACAAACATAAAGAAAAACAAACATAAAGAAAAAAAAAACAAAACAAAATTTTCTTATTAACTCAAAGTCTTCTCCCCCTTGGTATATGCATCTCCCCTATGGAATATCTCTCCTATGGAATATCTCTCTCCCTACAAATGTGCACAAGAAATAGAATTTCTTCCTCTAAGAATGTGCACAAGAGTCATATAGAATGACAAAAGTAAACTCTCCCCCTTTTTGACATGAATAGACAAAGGGTCAAGGAGAAATGAGGGCAAGAAATGAAGGTATGAACAAGGAGAATGATGCATGAGGGGTGCAAGATGAATGAGAAATGAAGCCTAAACAAATGACAAAACAAAATGCTACAAAGCATAAGGTAAACATGACATGCTAAGATGAAAAAACAAGGTATAGACCAATGCATGACAAGGGTAGCAAAGGTGTGCGCAAAAGGTGACTATGTGCAATGCATGACCAATGCATGGAAAATGCACATGTGGGGCAAGGTGTGTTAAACACACAACCAATGAACCAAACATGTTCCTCATGAGAAAACATGAGAATCCCCAAAGATTGGTACTCATCGGAGTCCAAACAAGTGAGAAAATGGCTAAGAGGCATTTTATCAAACACCTAGTGTGCACACTATGAACAACAATGTAAAAAAATGCATGAACATCATGAAATCCACCCTAAATACATGTTCTTTTTGCCACAAGGGGCCAACATCCAAAGCAAATCATCAAAAGAAACCAATCCCATACAAAAATTTGACAAAAATTAAGTTTCCCCAATCCCTATGATGAAAATCCCAATTAAGAGTACAAAAACTCTCCAAAACATAATCTAAGGATCAAAATCAATGAAAAGAGTTTAGAAATACCTTAGAGATGTTAATGGAATGAAAAACCATTTAAATTGATTGGATTTTGATAAAAAGAATATTGAAAGAGGGGTTTTAGAGAGGATGGGAGAGGTTTAAAATAGGTTTCCCACGAAAAGCTCTTTAAAAAGCTGTTTCTGGGCGTTTCGCGACTGGCGAGTCGCGAGATAAGTCGTGAAGATTTTCGCGGCTCGCGAGTGAGTCACGAAAGCTTCTGGATGAACTCGCGACTTGTGTTTCGGACTGGGCGAGTTGCCAAAACAAGTAGCCAAAAATCGCTGCTCGCGAGAGTAGCCAGAACGAGTAGCCAAAAATTCTGACACCTGTTTTTCAACACAAAACTTGCTTAAAACAATGAAAAACAAGGTAAGCATTAAACATGAACACAAAGAGTGATAAAAATCACTTCCAAATACATATAAAATGATCAAAAATCTTTTTGGTTTGATCCATATATAGTTAAGCACACACACATCACATTTAAACAAGTACAATCGAACAAATGAATAAGGCATTCATTGAACATTAGGCATGTGTGTTGTGTGTGTGTATCAAATGTGGAATAGTCCTTAGTCTAGCGTGAAACTTCAATGATCAATTTAATCAAGTCATACACAACTAGTACTAAATCAAGTGGTCTATCTCAATTATAGAAATGAACATATATGACCTCCCACAAGAAAATGATTACATATCTTTGAAGCTTTTCATTTGGCTTCTTTACAATTCATAACATTTTATCATTTTTTTTTATCTTTACATCTCTTTTTGAGATCGATGCTTGAAATTTTTGATATTTCAATTTGATGAACAAGCCTTTGGCTTTTGGGCACCATACATTTTCAATACAAGTCGCTTTCCCTTTTTCCTAGTCAAATACTAGTATGTGCGGCGGCTTCTGCAACTCATTATCTCTTTTTGAGATTTGACATTAGTTGAGCTAAAAAAAATGAGTGGGAAGAGATATAGACACAAGTCTACGCATGTATCAAAACCAACATGATTATTGACTAATCATTCATGACAAGTTTAGAGATCAATTTACAACAATCACACATAGATGTTAAGATTTTTCCCACAAAGATAGATGTGCATACATAACAAGTTAAGCTCATAAATGCACCAAGCATTAGTACGAAGGTACTAGGCCAAACACACATGTGATATGTGCTCAAACATACACAATTAAACTTTTTGAATTTTTCACTTTTTATGTGGTTTTGGATTTTTACTCACACAAAACTAAAAAATAAAAGTAAGATAAAAAAAAAAACAATGCAAATAAAGAAATGCAAGATGCACAAAATGCATGAAGATATGACATTTAATGCATGAAGGGTCCTACAAAGATCGAAAAAATTAGATTAATGACCAAAAAAGCAAAAACTCAACCATAGGAACCCTTCCTCATCCAAACAGAACAATTGTTTGGAATGAGTGTCTCATGAGAAGAGAGACGAGGGTTGGAAGAATGAGAACCGGAGATGCACATAGATAATGAGTTAAAAGCATTAAACACTTTCTTTAACAACATGCTATTTTCACTCAAATCCGATTTACTCTTTTTAGGACAACTTCCAAGAAGCTCAAGTTTCTCTTTTCTTTTGATTCTTTTAAGAGCATGAAACTTAGAGCAATGAGGTCTAAGATGACCAAAAGCACCACAATGGTGACAAACAATGTGTATAGCTCCACTAGGCTTTTTGGAAAAGAATCTAGCAACATGGTTATGTTCTCTCTTCAACTTATGACATTGAGGTCTTATATGACTAATCACACCACAGTGGTGACAAATTGGAACAAACTTAGATCCATCCAAAACCTTAGGTTGAGACCTAAACAGAGGCTTTGTCTTAAGAGCCTTTCTCTCCACCTTTTGATTTCTTTTGTGTGGAGGAATGTACACCGATTTATCCTTTGAGGTCTAACACACAATAGGCACAAAATCGGGTACCACAACATGATTGCAACAAATATTTTCATCCTTTTTAGCAATAGGTTCAGCAATCAAACATTTGGCATGCATCTTAAGAGATTCATTTTCACATTTTAGCTCATCAACAAGTTTGTTAGACAAAACAAATTTAGCATCCAAGTACATATTCAAACATTCAAACTCTTTCAGCTTTTCAAGAGAATTTTCAGCAAGTTTCTTATATTTCTCAACCAATTTGTTGGATTCATTAAGCTTAGCAATCAAATCATCCTTTTCACAAAATAACTTGCTCAAATTCTTATGAAATTTCTTAGCATTTTTCTTCAAGAGTTTGATGTTAGGAATATCAACAACGCCCAAAGATTCATGTAACATAGCATCACAATCATGAGGATTATCACTCATAGAGGCATTTTCACAAACACGTGGCATGTTACATTCATCAACATCCAAAACATGCATAGAAGCATACAAAGCACTATCCATGGCAAATAAACACAAGGGGTCAAGGATCACACTTAGGTAATGAAACCAAAACAAGTGTACCCGCTCTGATACCAATTGAATGTTCAATTAGTGTGTAAAACACTAATGAATGTTTAGACCCCCAATTACAAAATTACCAATGCAAGCTTATATTCAAACAATATATGTGCAAAATATGAAATATAAACAATACCCAATTTGGCAAACTACTTTAACACATAATTAATCACAAACACAGTAGAAATTAATGGTTAAAGAGCAAGGGAAAAGAGATGCAAATACAAGGATAACACCAACACGTGTTATCAAAGAGGAAATCGAAAAACTCGGCGAAAAACCTCTCCGCCGCCCTCTAAGCGGTAAAATGTTCCACTAGAAAATAAAGTTGGGATACATGAATAGCAATAGACCTTCCAAGCCTAATCTACCCGATGCACCTAAGCCCTCCAAGCTTCTTGCTCCAACAAGATTAAGCCTAACCGTGTCTTCTCTAGCTTTCCGGATCCCGCAATAAGCTCCATATTGCGTCCGCCATCCTTGGCATCTTCCAATGCTTCCCAAGCTCCAAAAACACCCTCAACACTCTAAATGGGTGTGGATTGTGTTTGGGTACAAATCTCCTTTCAATGGGTATATCAATGGGAGAGGGAAGGAGAAGAGACTACAAAGATTTCTCTCTAAGAATGAGTATCTCTCTCTCAAATAGGGTGGGTGTGTTGTAGAAACCTCTCTTAGAGTTTTTTCTCTCTCAATAGGGTCCTTACCATTTCTATGGGTAATAAGGGTATATATAGTATGAGTGGAGAGGGAATACGAAAAGTCACATTTATGCTAATAGGGAAAATTTGCGGGTTAATTTCTCGGGTCACCTGAGTCGCGAGTTATAGCTAGCACAGCTAGCACGACTCTTCAATTTCCACTACTGGCACTTGACTCTTCAGCTTCTGGCATGTGCTTCTCATGTGACTTTTAGCTGTCTTGATCAAATCTCCACCGCTTAATACTAAACCCAATACAAATAAATTCCACAAAAATACAAGGAAATAAATTTATGCAATTACAACACTTTTTGTCATGGAATAAGCCAATACAAATGTTATGAGAAAAATCATAACTTAACAAAATCTCTACAGAACAGGACAAAAGACACTAACATATGTATCCTATCCTAATAATCAGTATATGCTAAATAGCGCAACCTATAACATTCCTATGACAATATCTATACAGCACGGACCTAAAAATGTATTATTAAATACATATAAATAGCTGCAAATTGATTAATGTCCACATCAGTTACTTAAGACAAAGTTATTAATTTTGGTGATTGTCAGTTTGTTTTTTAGATTTATATCTTGTCCCATGATACGGTGTAATAACATAAACACGTGGCTACTTGAAGACAGACCTTGAATTGAGTGATGTTCATTAGTGTAGGAGTCATTTGAATTGTTCAATATTCATCCTCTTCAACCTTTGCCTTTTTACAATTGTACGACATGGGGCTCCCCAAGCCCATTTGGGCCTTAGGCCTTGAACTCCAGCCTTACAGCGCGGCCCATGGGCCCGACCCTCTCGTCTCAAGCTAGGCCCCGAACCGGATGAGGCCATGGGACCAGGCCTCATGCCATTTGTTGGGATTAGTGCCCTTAAATCCTATTATATGATGCTATGTATGACATTATGTATGACTTAATATTGTGTTTAATAAAGTTATTTTATTATTATCTAAAATAATGGTAACATGAATATTCGGACATTATCATATAGTCCGTGAGATGCATAGTATGTGATTTTTGTGAAAAGTCACAGAAGATATAAATCACAAGTTTTTTGTAAAATCAGAATTGTAGTTCGTAGTCGGTGATGAAATTGGACATTTCATCTGCAAAGACTATAACATATCAACTAAGATGATTTGTCTTGATCATGGAAGTGGAGACTTCTAGTTGATATGTTGATATGTTTTAAGAGTTAAAACATATTGAACTGGACCGCTGTGAGATTATTATTCTCCTAACGACTGTCAATTGAATAATAAATCTTACGACTTCTGTTTGCATGAACTCTTAATCCTGAGAGAATAATGGACCTGATCATGAAGTGTAGGTTGCTTTGATATATCAGGAGTGAGATCTAAAATAACGGTCAAAACCTCAGTATGTTGGGCAGCCACATTTAGTGTTGATGGAACATATATTCTCAAGATGAAATTCATAGTCCCTTAACGGAGATACAAAATATTCCCTTGAGATAAGTTTAATGAGTTTGTTATTCAGAATGTTAGGCCTAACTACTTTAGTAAATAGTTACTAAAGTATATATTTATGAAATTAGATTTCATAAATATATGATGAATAACTTAAAGGATTAAACCGGGTACTCAAGAATTAAGATGTAGTATTCTACAAAGTGGCAGTCTACATTCATAACTTTGTGTTACTACGAATATTTTATGAACGGGTTGCATGTACAATAAAGTCTTGAGCTATAATTTATTAATAAGGCCTAGAGTGCAATTATATTTATATAGTGATATTAAATATAATTAATGATAATTTTGGACTTGTCAAGAGTTGACAGAAAAGCCCAAGGCCCATTGGAGCTAGTGTCTTATTTGTTCCCTTTTGGTCCCACTCCAAGCCACATCCTAAAACAAACATGTATTTTTCCATCATCATTATGCTCGACCCAAAACCCGTTGAGCAAGCCGTTATAGTACATGTACATCATCGTTCATAGCCTGGGAATTGTCCAGCAAAGTACACCTCGGGTGGAAGTGTGATTGCTCAGAAACGTTGTACCCCGGTTGTCCGGCACCGCCTTGAGGAATATCACTGCCGAACATCTCTCCTGAAGTGGGGAGCCAGTTCCAATGCCATTCTCACCACACCCCACTCCCAACTAAAACATCCAGTTTGCAATAATAACATTAGACATCCTATACCTCTAACCACAAAAGTAATCATAACTCCCCACTAATTATAAGGCTATAAATACGAGAAGCTAAGAGGAGAATGGGGGAGGATAAAGTTGATAAGGAAGCTAAGAATACAGAGAGAGGGAAAGCATGGAGTCAGGGTAGTAGCGTAAAGAGAGTAAAGTAGTTCAGAGAGAGAGGAAACTTCGTTGAGTCCTTATGTCGAGAACGACCTAAAGTAAATCCTAAGCCCACTTCACAAGTAAGTTGTGAGCCCAAGTGAGGTCCATCCCAGTAGCCTTATTTTTGGCGCGCACAATTGGTGTCGTCTATGAGGATCTCCTACAAAGCTGTGGTTCAACTGAGACTCACGACTGGGAAAATGTCTGAAAGACGTTCGGAGAGTTATGCTGAAAGCAGTTCGATAGGGGCTTCTCGGGGATCTACCTAGCGAGAGAGAAGGCACAAAAGGCGTGAAGATAGGGAACGTGAGTGGGAGGAGGAATAGTCCGGCCTAGGAGTGGGGTCGTATCAAACACACCGGACAATGTCTGGCGCCTCGGGGCATGGGCAATTTGACGAGAGAGATGAAGAATTTGAGCGATTACGCAAACTGGTGAGAGATTTGGAGTTGGAAGCAAGGGGTGGGCACTAGAGAAGGGATTGAGAGAACCGAGAAGGGAGATCTGATAGTGGAGGAAATCGTTATGGGATGGGGTCCAGTCAGTCTGGTTCCCGTCGATGCCGGGATCGTTCACATTCATGGGAGTCTCGTCGATGCCAGGACCGTTCACATTCACGGGAGTCCCGTTAGTGTTGGGACTGTTCACGTTCACGGGGGTATGAAGACCGGGGTTCAGATTCCCCAGAATAGCGACGGCCCCATAATGCCGCCATGGATGCTATAAGCCGCGCCTTACGCAGAGCTGCTCGGTCGCCATTCTCAGATGACATCGAACGGGCCCTAATGCCGAGCAGATTTACGCGCCCACTGTTAAACTCCTACGATGGGAAGACGGACCCGGTGGAACACGTCAGCCATTACATCTAGATGATGTCTCTACATACTCACAATGACGCGCTGATGTATAAGGTATTTCCCTCAAGCCTTAGGCCCACTGCTATGAGATGGTTTAACGGGTTACGGAAGGGTTCCATTCACAGTTTTGCCGAGTTGATCTAAGAGTTCGGTGTCCGGTTTGTAACTTGTAGTCGGGTACCACAATTAGTGGATGCATTATTATCTATAGAGATGAGGGTTGGGGAAACCCTTCGCAATTATGCCGGTCGGTATTGGGAGCTTTATAATGAGATCGGTGGGGGCAACGAGAAGATTGCAGCAAGCACCTTTAGGATGGGGCTGCTTGAGGACTCCGAACTACGGGAGTCATTGACAAGGAAGCCTCCTGAGGATATGAGGCAGCTCATGAGGCGTATCGAGGAGTATAAACGCTTGGAGGATGATCAGCTGCGGAGTAAGGGTAAGGCCCCTTTAATGAATCGTCCTCGGCAGGGCGGTTTTCAGCCAAGACCTCGAAAGGATTTGAGGATACAAGAGCCAGAGTTGCAACTAGGGGAGGTGACCCGTCTCGGAGAAACCAGAATTTGTACTGTACCTATCACAGGGATAAGGGGCATACCACCGAGTAGTGTCGGGTGTTAAAGGACCACTTAGGGCAATTGGTGAATGCGGGATATCTGAAGGAGTTTGTGGTGGATTCAGGGAACAAGGGTGCCGGGCAAGGCACCCAGCAAAGAGGGAACCCTTACCCGCCTCCATTGGGAGTTATCGAGGTCATCTATACCACCCCGAGGGGTGTTGCTGTGGCTGGGAGGAGAGGAGTGTTGACTGTAGCACTCGTGGGAAATTGCTCGAGCGAGCAACCCCCCGAGAAGAAGATAAAGATTGGTCGGGAGCCCATCGCTTTTGATGACGATGACTTAGAAGGAACAATTCAGCCGCATGATGACGCGTTGGTGGTGACGGCCCGGATAAACGGTTTCATAGTAAAGAGGGTAATGGTAGACCAGGGAAGTGGGGCCGATGTGATGTATCCGGATTTGTTAAGGGGGTTCGGACTGAAGAAGGAGGACCTCTTAACATACGATACGCCCTTAATCGGGTTTGATGGCCAGATAGTGATTCTCGAGGAAAGGAAGTAATAGTGGATTTTATAGTTGTCACTTCGTTTTCTCCTTATACGGCCATTCTGGGGAGGCCGTGGATCCACGCGATGGGAGTAGTCCCTTCCACCCTGCATGTGAAGGTTAAATTTCCAACCGAGCAGGGCATTGCTGTAGTAAGAGGAAGCCAGAAAATGGCAAAACAATGCCTAGTTGCCTAGTGAATTGGAAGAATGAGCAAGCCGAACAGAAGGTTCAATCCGAGAGAGTCTCTTTATAGCAATTACAGGAGCCTGAGAAGGACAGGGGGCTAGTTGTGCCGAGGAATTAATTTGAGTAAAGATACTACCGGATGTTGACCGGTATTTTCAGATAGGGGCAAGTATGAGCAATGGGGATAAGGTAGAAACATTGTTATTTCTTATACAGAATGTAGATGTGTTTGCTTGGAGCCCGTATGAGGTGCCCGGGGTGGACCCCGAATTCATAGTCCACAGGCTTAATGTAGACCCGTCGTTTCCTCCCAAGAAGCAGAAACCAAGGAGGTCGGCCAAGGAGCACGTCGAGGTAGTTAAGTTGGAGGTTAAGAGGTTAAAGGAGGTTGGGGCAATAAGAGAAATCTTCTTCCCGAAGTGGTTAGCAAATACCGTGGTGGTGAAGAAGAAGAATGGCAAGTGGAGAGTTTGTGTAGATTTCACGGATTTGAACCGAGCATGCCCAAATGATCCATTCCCTATGCTGAAGATTGATCAGTTGGTGGATGCCACATATGGACACCCAAGGATGAGCTTTTTGGATGCCTTTCAGGGATATCATTAGATCGCCCTGGCAGCTGAGGTCCGAGAAAAGACAGCATTCATCTCCCCGGACGCCAATTATCATTATACTGTGATGCCTTTTGGGTTGAAAAACGCTGGGGCCACGTACCAATGAATAATGACTAGAATGTTCTGGGATAAAATAGGGCGTACAATTGAGGTGTATATTGACGATATGGTAGTGAAAAGTAACCAAGAAGTACGGCATATAAAGGATCTTTAGGGGGTGTTTGAGGTGCTTCGGCAACATAAGTTGCACCTTAATGCGGAGAAGTGTGTTTTTAGGGTGGGGGCTAGTAAAATCCTAGGATATCTGATCACTATTCGGGGAATAGAGGTCAATCTTGACCAGATTGAAGCCGTGAAGCGCCTCAAGTTGCCGAGCAATCTGAAAGAAGTGCAAGTATTGACTGGGATGTTAGCTGCTCTTAACCGATTCATCTCCAAGTTTGCCGATCGCTGCCGACGATTCTATCAACTCTTGAAGAAGTGGAAGGGATTCTAGTGGAATGAGGAGTGTGACGGAGCTTTTCGAGATTTGAAGGAATATTTGATGTAAGCACCCATGTTAACGGCCCTAGAACTCGGGGAGGATTTATTCATGTACCTCTCAGTGTCTGATCATGCTGTAAGTGCCGTGCTATTAAGGGATCAATAAGTGCATCGACCTGTGTATTACAGATGGGGGGAGGGGGGGTAACTATTTACTACTCAGCGATCAAGTTGCAGTTCTTTTACTCATTTTTGGGGTTTGTGCCAAAATTTATTTAGTAAAAGGGTAAAAATTGTTTTCTCTATGTTCACAGGACGGCCATGATTCATTTCTGATAAATGTATGATACTTATATGTAAATTTTGGAGTTTGCCATTTATGAGTTACACAGATTTCATCTTTTTTATTAAGAGCAGTTCATTTTTGATCTACCCATGAGACTTGGAAAGTGTATCAAATCAGAGGCCTATGCTGATGCAGTCAGGTTCTACATTGGAGCTATGCCAATTTTTAAGGTTACTTGTTTCTTTATTACGGTGTTCTGATTTCTGGGTCAATTTTTCTACCAACTCTGTTGTTTATTTTGTTATTGGGGCATTTATTTATTGTCACTTTGAAATATCTACATTATTAGTGAATTGTTTTTCCATTTTTCCTGTATTAGGCATATGGAGACTCATCATTCCAGGACTGTAAGCAAGCTTCTGAAGAAGCAATGGCTATAATTATAAAGAACTTGCAGGTATATTTCCTTTCATTTTACACCAGTCAAGTTGGCTTGGTGGAGATGCCAAGTCAAAGTGTGAAACTAAACCCTATAAAAGGAGACCGGTGGCATTATCTTCTTTACATGCCATTGCAACATCACCTTGGTGCCATGATTTCTGGTATCAGAAATAAAATATCTGGATTTAAACTCACCAGTGACTATCAAAATGGATTACTGTTCAAACTTGCATTAATTGTTATTTTATTTTACCGGTAATTAAATTATTTTCAATTGTGTTTATGCACTCTATATATGGATTGTATCATATACTTGTGAGTTTTCGATTTTTATTTTTTTTTATAAGTACGAAAGATGTATATTCAAAAAACTGCTTTATGCAAAGAAGCACAAAGCATATCAAAGATTACAAGAAAGAGAGAAAAGCAAAAATGGATAAGAGAAACTAATTACAAAGAAAAAGAGAGCTAAGGAACAAAGGGAGAGATAAACTAGATGTGAGTCCCCAAGCCCTAGACCAATCAAAAAGAGAACCAGTAAAGGAAGCAAGCAACTGGTCATCAGATCTATCCAAGTCCTCAAAGTTCTGCCGGTTATGTTCCTTCCAAATACACCACATCAAACACAATGAAACTAAATTCCAAATGTTAGATGAGTGCTTCCCCAACCAATTCCACCAACCAAAAAGGAAATCTGCAACCGATCTTCAGAGAACCCATGGAATCCCAAAAGTTCTAAAGAAAAAACTCCACAAACGATGAGCCTTCCCACAATGTAGCAACAAATGATCTACTGTCTACTCGCAACAACAACACATGATGCACCAGTCAACAAAATCAAAACCCCTACTTTGCAAACTATCACACGTGAGAATCCTATCCCAAGCGACTGTCCAAACAAAAAAGAGACACGCCTAGGTGCCTTGACCTTCCAAATACCTTTCCAAGAAAAAACAACGGAAGAGGAACCACGTAACTTATGATAAAACGAGTGGATATTAAAATCCCCATTGTTCGTCAACTTCCATCTCATACGATCACCACTTTCTATTTCTACTGTATATGAAACATACATGCACCTGTTAATCCATACACTGTTCCATAATGTCAGTAAGAGTATAAAAAAAAATGTTTTAGCATAAAGTGACTATGATGGGGAAACGAGTCTTAGCTTTTTACGCTGGATATTGATAATGATGCCTGTACTTCAAACATGGAATGAGTATTTATTCCACATGTACATTTTAACATTCAAATCTGAGCCTTAAGGTTGAGAATCTCTTCATGATTAAGTAGCATCAAACTCATGTAGAGCTCTTGGAATCTGTTGAAAGTGAGCCTCCAAGGAATTTCACATTTTGTCATGTTTACTCTCCACAACTTGTACTTTAGGACCTATGGACAAATTTCATAGAATTTGGAGTCTGCAATATCCGAGAATTGACATTTATGAATACTTGTGTACTACAGGACCACACAGATAACCATTTAATTCTGTTGGGAGCCATAGAATGCGCATAAAATGATGATGGTTGAATAAAATGCGAGAATTGACATTTATGAATACTTGTGTACTACAGGACCACACAAATAACCATTTCATTCTGTTGGGAGCCATAGAATGCTCAAAAAATGATGATGAGAAGGGTCTTTAGGTGAAGAATGGAGGGTTAGGCTTTAGGTGTTTGAGAAGGTTTAATTCTGCCTTATTAGCCAAATGGTTGTGGCGTTATGGTTTGGAGAATGATACCCTTTGGAGAAGGGTCATTGGGGCGAAGTATGGGAATGAGTGGGGTGGTTGGTGCACAAAATCTATGTCTGGGCATATGGTGTTTGTCTGTGGAAGTTCATTAGAAGTGACTAGTTGAATTTTTCCAAGTTCATTCGGTATGATGTGGGTGATGGTACTCGCGTGAAGTTTTGGGATGATGTGTGGTGTAGGGATCGTCCTCTTAAGGAGGCGTTCCAAATTTGTATAATATTAGTAGGTCAAGGGATGCTTCTGTCTCTGAGGTTATGCACTATGGAAATGGGAGAATTTCTTGGGACTTGCAGTTTCGTCGTTTAGTGAATGATCAAGAGTCTTAATCTTTGGATTCGTTTTTGGTTTTGATCTATTCCACTAAGGTGCGGGGTGTTGGTTCTGACAAATTTTGTTGGAAGCCAGCTAGCAGTCGAGGGTTCAAGGTGAGTGGGTATTATCAGTCTCTATCCCTTTCTAGAGTCATTTCTTTCCCTTGGAAAATGGTATGGCAGTCGAAGGTTCCTTCTTGGGTAGCATTCTTCTCTTGGACTGCGGCTTTAGGCAAGATTCTAACTATAGATAATCTTCGGAAGAGGCATCTTGTTGTTCTTGAGTGGTGTTTTATGTGCAAAAGGTGTGGGGAATCTGTAGATCATCTCCTCCTTCACTGTCCTATTGCTTTTGAGATGTGGAGTATGATCTTTTGCTTGTTTGGTGTTTGTCGGGTGATGCCGCAAAGGGTAGTGGATTTGTTGGATTGTTGGTCATGCAATTTCAGGTGGCATCGTAATATAGTTATTTGGAGGTTTGTGCCGCACTGCTAGATGTGGTGTATCTGGCGGGAACAAAACTCTAGAAGCTTTGAGGGTCGCGAACGGTCCATTCTTGAGTTTAAGTCTTTTTTCTTTTTTACTCTTCTCGAATGGTGTTTTGTTTTACCTTTTTTTTGTTGTTACTCCCTTCCTGTGTTGATTGATCATTGTACTTTGGTTTCTTGATTTTTTTGCCTTTTTCGTACATTCCCTATGTACTGGGCGGAGTTTTAATGAAGTTTTTATGTTACTTATCAAAAAAAAAAAGAAGTCTATTTCATGTTGTATAACTTTCTGAAAGTCATTGCTATATCCAAAACTTGTCTCCTAATTTATTTATTTATTTTTCAAATTAGGGAAAGCTATTCTCAGATTCTGAATCCATACAAGCAAGAGCTGAGGCTGCAGTGCTTCTTAAGCAGTTAGATTTTCCGGTTTGTACTGCACTTGTTCACAGTTTTTTTTGGGTTAATATTATGCATAACAGGGTTAACATGTTACACTTCTATGTAAAGGAACAGTACTGAATATATCATTGAAAATATTTGAGTGTTATATGTGTAAAAGGAGTGGGGAATCGGTAAATCTTCTTCTTCTTCATTATCCCATTGCTTTTGAGCTATGGTCTATGGTTTTTTTGGTGTGATTTGGGTTATTCCACAAAGTGTTACAAATTTATTTACAGCTTGGCAAGGCCCTTTTGGTAGACATTGTAACATAGATTTGTGGAGGGCTGCCCCGCATTGTGTTTTATGGTGTATTTGGTGAGAAAGGAACACTAGATGCTTTGAGGGAAAGGAACTGTTGATTCTCAAGATTAAATCTTTCCTCCTCTACTCTTTACTGGATTGGAGTTCTGTTTTTAATTCTTTTTCATTTTCTAATCTTTTAGATATGCTTGATCATTGTAATTTACAAGGTTACACTTCCGGTGTACCTGGGTATTTAGATTAGTGAACTTTCGTTATTTATCAAAAAAAAAAAATCATTGAAAATATTTGATGCATGGATATTTGCTAGGGAAAAAAAAAATACTACGCATTGCACAAAGATTCCACTTATGCGGGATCTGGGAGAAGTGATTGGTATGCAGCCTTACCTCCAATTTTGGAGGGCTAATTCCTGGATTTGAACCTAGGGCACATATTTTCTAATTATATTGGTGAAAAAAATGAGGACTCTCCTCTTCGATATGATTGACCATTGTGCTTTGAGAGCTTGATTGCCCATAGTATACCTTCTGTACTTGGGCTTCTTTTTTCCTTTGTAAAGTTATGGTACTTATCAAAGAAAAAATGAGGACTCTCCTCATTTGTTATTACTGTTATTCTCATAATGCCTACATTTTGTTGCATGTGCTGCATAAATGTGAAATTTTATTTGCTCTAGTGGATTCTACTTCAAGCAAATATCTTATCATGATTCTTCTGATATATTAATGTCATATGATAAATTTTCCCTATACTGGCAGGTGGAAAGCTTAAAGGCTAGACTACTGGAAAAATTGGCACAATCTCTTGCAGATCTTCAGCTTAAGACTAAAGAACTAAGCAATGCTTCAGTAGATTCTAAGGATTCTTCTAAAGAAGAAAGCATTCCTTGTTCAGAACCTGCTGCTGCTCATGAGGTAAGTTGTGAAAAAGTAGAATCGTTTTTGTCTTTTAATTTTGGCAGGTGGGATGAGAAGATTCATATTCCTCCTTCCCTTCCCTCTTGCCAAACGAAAAAGGAAAAGAGCTTACTTTATGGGCATTGAATAGGAACTCTTACCTTTGTTTAATTGCAGCATCTAGGGGTGTTTGTTTGTTTGTGTGTATATAATTTTTGATATATTATTTTTCAGGTTTTCTTCTTTGTTTAATGCAGTTTATGATGACTCTTTGCTTGTAGTTACGTCTTAATTTTCCTAGCTGCCTGTATTATTGGACTAATGAGGCCACACTTGTATTAATTTTCTAAATGTAGGCATCTGTTCGTGAGTTTGCAGAGGCTCTCCGTGCTTATTGTGTGATATTTCCTGATTCAGAAAACCAACTAGTTAAACTTGCACAAGATCTGGTTACCAAGTAAGTGAGTATCTTCATCAAATTTTCCAATTAGTTTATGTTATCTGCTTATTATTTCTTTTGGTTTATTGAAATACATAGAAGCATGCAGAATTTTGCTCACGGACTGTAATGGGGTTTTGTTTCGTAGGCATTTTGAAACAACTGGAGAATATGTAAAGGAGTGGATTTGTTCTACTGAGCTATTGCGTGTTCTTCGTAAGTAGAATAATTGTGCTTTTGCATCGTCTCTTACCCTACATAACTCTGGTGCCCTTATACTAGAACAATTTTTTAAGCCTGCCCATGCAATCCATCCTTCTAATAAACTTGCTGCACAAGTTCTTTAATTATACAGTCAATTCTCTTCTGATTCTTTTTTATCTGTAACAATGTAGTCAAGGCTAAGTTACATCAAATGCCCATTGTTGCGGTATGTGTAAGACTGCCTTACCAGGAAACAACCATTGAAAGTCCTTGCTGATGCACAATAGCTGCCAGCATAGCTCTAGAGAAGAGCACTATTGCAAAATATTTACCTAGAAGCTCCATTTGTGTTAGCATTACAAACATCTTTGGGCAAATTTGCTATACCTACCAACTGGAGTTCAGGGTTGTGTCATTCCCTTTTGATGCTAGGTGTAGTTTTTTCCTATTGGCTTTTGTAGTCCACTAGGGATATAAGAGAGTTTCTTTAGTTTCCTCCTAATAATGGTCCATGAAAAGTAGGATGATGCTTTAGAACATTACTTATTAGAGCATTTACATTAAAGCTCTCAAATGCTAAAAATGCTATTTTTTAGCACTTTTGAGATAAAAACACCTCTACATTAAAGCTGCTAAATCTTAAAAATTTTAAGATTCAGCTACAGTACAATCTCATATTTGAGACCACAATGTAACTGGATTGTAAAAGATAAATTCTTTTTTATTCACCTCAACGACTCTCTCTCTTCTATCTTTCTCTTTCCTCTCTCACTTCTTTCTTCTCTCTTCTCTCTCTGTGCTTCACCGATGTGGTTCGCCGATGAGTGTGCTCCGCCGATGGTTGTGGGTCGTGGTCTGATGTGCTCCGGCGATTTTGTGGGTCTAAGTTCATGGGTCTGGGTTTGTAAGTCTAGGTTCGTGGATCATCGGCGTGACCGGCGTGGATCATTGAGTTGACCGGCGTGGATTGTCGACTTGATCGGTCTCATCGGTGTGGGTCATCGACTTGATCGGTGTGGGTCTCATCAGCGTGGGTCTCTGATCGTTGTGGTGGTCGTTGGAATTGTGGTGGCTAGTGGCCGGCGGTGGGTATGATTGCTGGGTTGAGACAGTGAGACCGAGAGGGAGAGAGACAATGAGACCAGAGAGAGAGGATGAAAAAAATAAAAACAAAGAAGGAATAAAAAATTATAAAGAAATAATATTTAAATGAAGTTGTAAAAAAAATAGAAGTTTTGATGTTTGGTATATTGTAAAATGAGGTGTTAAAATTGTAAAAGTAGTGTTTTGAGATTGTAAATGCTAAAATCTTTACAATTGTTGATGAGAATGCTCTTAAAAAATAGTATCAAAAGAATTCAACTCAGCCTTTCTTATCAATTTTATTGAAGCTTTAATGAAAATGATTTGATATTGGGTTTGATTTTGAAGTCATTTCCTTCTCATTTTGCAACCTGAATGCAACTTCTTGCAATACCTACCAATGCATGCAGGAGTTATTTGGAAAGATGTGCTTCTGATGGATGAAGTGTTGCATGAGGCTGCACTCCCTGATTATTCTTTGGAGGTTTTTCTTTGACAATTATTTGAATATTGATTTATTTTAATACATAGCTGCATTTCATCTACATCCCTAATTACCATATTTTCTTTATAATTTCATGTTGAGGATTGATTTTAGTACACTGACTACCCCTACATGGTATCAGGCTGCCAAGGTTGCTGTCAAACAGTATGTTGCCAGCAGATTTTCCCATCTTCTACATGATATCTCAGGTTATTTATACTGTCATTTTCCAACAAGTTCTTACTTTATAGTTTCATTTTAACCCAAAAAGGAAGTAAATTGGAAAACATAGAATATAGATTGATTTGTGTTCAACAAGTTATGCAAAAAAAAAAAAAAAAACTGTTTCCAATGAGTTGGCAGCTGGTTTATAATGTGGGATTGTACACCAAAAGAAACACCCTGGAGTGGCAAAGATTCTCATACATAAGAAATTGATGGTTGGCATATTTCATGTTATGTTGAACATCAGATGTTACTTGAGTTCAATCTTATCCTCAGAGAGGCTCAAAGTTCTTAGATAAATTCTGTTCGATCTAGCAGATGCCCTTACAAAAGTACATGTTAGACAAAAGGATGGAGGAAAAGAGTATTCCTTGCAGGTGGTTCTGGAGACCAGCAAAAAGGCAGTGCTTCAAGGCAGCATGGATGTCTTACTGGTAATACATATGCTTTTAAAAATGTATCTGTTTATGTAAGCAGCTGTCATTGGTACTTCTATTCCACTTGTGAAGGATATCATTTCAAATTAATGTCCATGTACCTTAGATTTTTTTCTATTAGATGTACTTCTTTAAAATGTAGTCTGTGCTTGGTTGTGTGTGTGTCTCTCTCTCTTCCTAAATTATTTTGGCAAGTGTTTCTTCAACATTTGTGGATTTGAAGTGCATGATGTACTTTATGGTTTTTTAACATTGATTTTAAGTTTTAACTATTTGGTGATTAGAAAATTTCCCCCGTTTTTGGTTCATGTTAACTTTGTGAGGCTTATTATTGAGTACCTTCACTTTTTTATACATCATCATTGTTAAGCTCATCTTTTATTGCAAATGCATACTCCATTTAGGTGTAGTACTCTTATCTGTTTGTTTTTGTCCAGGACTTCCGCCAAATTCTTGAAGACAACTTGGAGCTACTAGTCAACCTGAAAGACTTGATTATCGATTTGGTTCAAGAAGGATTTCAAGATTTCTTCAGGGCACTTGATGATCACTTCCTTCTGCTTTCAGGAAGAAATATTTCACCCAGTCAAGATCAAGGTTTGACAGAGGGAACACAAGGTGACAAAGCTTTTGCTGGCCTTGTCCTGGTGCTTGCTCAACTTTCTGTTTTCATCGAACAAACTGCCATCCCAAGAATCACTGAGGCAAGGAGCCACCTGATTGTTTTATATAAAAATTTTTTTAGAAGCATCAATTACTGCAATTATATTTCTCTCTTTATCCTCAGGGGCTTGTGTTGAAGTTTCATCTTCTACTTTTCAGGAAATAGCGGCTTCTTTTTCTGGTGGTGGTGTTAGAGGCTATGAAAATGGGCCTGCCTTTGTTCCTGGAGAAATTTGTCGAATTTTTCGTTCAGCTGGAGAGAAGTTTCTGAACCTTGTATGAATTAAAGACTTCTGCAGTTGTTACTATTTTCATTTAGGCTAGTAGATTAGGGAACAAAGAAATAGGTTTTGGCCATGTGGTAGATGACATCTTATTCTTTTTCGTCATGTTTCTGTGTTCCTCAATTTATTTTGTTAAGTAGGAATAACAAGCCTCTTTTTGGAAACTTAGATTTTAATTACCTTTTGTTGCTCTTTGAAAATAAAAAGACAGTTCCCAGATGGTGGATTGCAAAATGGCTTTATGTTAGCCTGCCTCTGTGCAAATCCACTTTGGAACTGTAAATGTGTCTTTATCTCCAATTGGGTTGATAAGAGTTTGCAAAGAATGTTTCCCTTGTGATGTCATTTTTTGGTTTGTTTTGAATTGTTAAATTACCGATTGTCCCAAAAGCTTACGCTATTAGGAAATGGTGAATTTAATCACTTAACCATAAGTCTAACACTCCCCCTCACTTGTGGGCCTAAACTTCCCCTTAATAAGTGGGGCCTAACAAGTGGGAATTTAACATTTTAGATGAGAGGTAGAATAAAGCCAGGGATCGAACTCAGGATCTCCTGCTCTGATACCATGTTAAATTACCAATTGTCCCAAAAACTTAAGCTATTAGGAAATGGTGAATTTAATCACTTAACCATAAGTCTAACATGAATATTATATCCAGTTGCCCAAAATTCTTGCGCAATATAATAATCTTATTTTTTCTTTTCAGTATATAAAAATGAGAACTCAAAGGATATCGCTTCTCCTGAAAAAGAGGTTTACAACACCAAATTGGATCAAGGTGTGTTTGTTTTTTGCTATGTATTAATTTTATAGAAAATAACCAGCATAAGAACTATCTGATATTTGTATGATTTGCACAGCATAAGGAGCCCAGAGAGGTTCATATGTTTGTTGATTTATTTCTCCAAGAGGTCAGTACATTGGTAGACTTTTATCATCTATTCATCTGTGGTTCATATCTTTCCAATTAAATGTTAAGATATCTGAGCATGTATTGGTAGACTTTTATCGCCTGTTTCTGTTAAATGTTACTATCCTACAAATACTAATTATTTCCACTTGTATTTGAATTGCATGAACCTGTTCATACCAATTAATTGAGAGCAAAATAAAGACACGCCTTTAACTTTGATTCCTTTACTAGCTTGGAGCAATAGGACGTGAAGTAAAGCAGATTTTGCCTCAAGGGCTGCGAAGGCATCGTCGCAATGACAGCAATGGAAGCACTGCCTCATCAAGGAGCAATCCATTACGAGAGGAAAAGTTGACTCAGTCCAATACCCAAAGGGCCAGGAGCCAGCTTTTGGAAACCCATCTAGCAAAGTTGTTCAAGCAAAAAGTTGAAATTTTCACAAAAGTTGAATACACACAGGTAATGAATTCTCTTAGGGTTGGTGCGAAAAAGTTTTCGTTGTGGTATATGAACAACATGAACTGAGCTTGCTTGTAAACTGCAGGAGTCCGTGGTATCAACAATAGTAAAACTGTCCCTTAAAAGTTTGCAAGAATTTGTCCGACTCCAGACTTTCAATCGGAGTGGATTCCAGCAAATTCAGTTGGATATTCAGTTCCTAAGGACTCCTTTAAAGGAAACTGTTGAAGATGAAGCTGCTCTTGACTTTCTGCTTGATGAGGTACAAGAAAAATAGCCTTGAATCTGGATTCTGAACATTTGACCTCCCATAACTTTTTCTTTCTTAGTATGGTTTTTTTTGTTTGAATATCTTTCAAGAGAGATGAAAGAAGGCATTGCTCTGTGTGTGTGTGTGTGAGAGTTCAGAGCTTAAGTTAGACAATTCATAGGCTTGGGCTTGATTTGTTGTGCAGGTGATTGTTGGTGCTTCGGAGCGTTGTCTTGACCCAATTCCTTTGGAGCCCCCCATTTTGGACAAACTAATACAGGCAAAGTTGGCAAAAACCAGGGATCAGATTCCTAGCGCTTCATAAACATCTGATGGTGGTGAGATTGGTGATCACAGTGACCTTTCATTCTCAGTTGCTCAAGGGATGTTCCTTCTTTAATCCTGCACCAGCATATCTAAATATGAGTCTCCCTAGTTTCTACTCACATCCTTTCTTTCAGAGGGGTCAGTTGAATTCATTTTCAAGGCGTACATTGGATGCTTTTTGATTGTATTGCTTTGGAATGTCTTCTGGAAAAGTGTTCCAACTTTCCAAGTCTTCCGGTTGAGGGCTAATAATCTTTGATCAGTAGACTTGCACCCTATAAAGCCGATAATTTTTTTGATCCTATTATAGTTTGTGACGGGGAACCACATGGTTACTTATGGTCTGTTTGGGAGTTTAAAAAAGGAGGGGGAGTAGAGTAAAGGGAGAGAGTAATTCAATTAGCTTGTTTGGAAGTTTTTTAAGGAAAGATGAGGGATTTGAAGGGGTTTGAAGGGATTTCAATTACCTCTAACCCCTCATTTTTAATTCTCCCAAATTGGAGAGATTTGGAGGGAGAGTAGAGTAAATAAATTATTGACCAAATGAATTCCCTAATTTACCCTTTCTAAATTAACAAAATTACAAACAGATTATATAAATAATCTTTGTTTGTTTCCTGAGAAAATTTGAGGTGAATGAAAAAAAAAATTTTGAATCTCACTATTTACCTTTGTTACTGACTTTGCAAATAAGGCAACCCAACAAGAAAAATTCAAGCTCGCGATGAAATACAAATTCCATTAGAAATTGAAACCCTAACCACAAAATCAAAACAAAACAAAAAAATTTAAAAAAAAAAGAAGCAAAACGATTCAGATTGAATCTGCAAAACGCTGTTGCAATAGCAAGTATTGCCGAAATTTTTGAGACCGAAGTAGCGCTCGCCTTCAGGGAACTGGTCTCCGAGAGCTTTCTTGAGCTTCTATCCCACAGCAGCCATGAGAGCGCGTTGCTCCAACTTTCTGGTCTCCGTCGACGCAGCGAGCGACAACAACAACGAGTACTCGTCGTGCTCCGACACGACGGTAACTCGCTCCGACTGATTCTCCTTGCACTCCAACGGGTTCTCCTTGGGGTTCGCCTTTGCTGGGAAAACCTCTTTCTTCTTTTTTTTTTTTTTTTTTTTTTTTTGTTAGACTCTTTCTTTTTCAACACAACACAGGTATATACAATAAAGAAATTTTAATTTTAATTTTATTATAATTTTTTTTTGAGGTAATAAAAATTATTTTATAATAGTTAATAGTAGTTTTATATATATAAATATATATATAATTTTTTTTTTTTTTTTTGATGGATAGTTTTATACTTTTTATTAGTGGTATTTTATGGAATGAAAATGTTGATTAAATAATTATTGAATCTAACAAATTAATCATAGATCAATGTTGCAAGTCCATTTTCAAATAAGGGTAAATTTGTCTATTTAAATCATTTTCTCTCATTTCCATTCTAATTTTTAAAACATCTAAACAGGAGGAATGACTAATTACTCCCTTCCCTCTTACTAATTTTAAAAACATCCAAATAAGGTGGAGGATAACCATTCCACTCTACTCTCCTCTCCACTACTCTCCTCCCCTTTACTCTCCCCTCTCTCTCTAAACTTCCAAACAGGCCATTAGTTCCCTTTTCCCTGTTGTAATTTAGTATTTGTGAAGATTACGGCAATCTTTCTATCATCCATTACTAGAAAGCCCTCTAGCAGTTGTATTTGTACATTATAACAATATACAGGATGTGGCAGTTTTTCTTTCCCTGAGTCATCAATTTAAATTTTTTTACCATCTTCATTGGTTCAGATATTCTGAATGTCTCCAAGATATTTGGCAAAATGTCATTTCAGATACATATACAATCTCTATTGATGGAAGTGACCTGCTAAATATGATGTAGCAATATTTATCACCAAGATTTAAGAGGTTGTTTGCAACTTTGCCCTCCATATTCGCTGGTCTGGTTTGATATTTTTTTGTTTTGGCTAAAATGTAGATTGCACCCTCTAAGTTGGGTTAAAGTTCATTTCAGTTCTCTAACTTTGTTTTCATTCAATTGAGTCCCTAAGTTTCAAATTTATTCCATTCAAGCCTTCTGTCCAATTCTGTTAAAAAATGGCCCTTAAAAAATATTATTTCACATAAAAAAATTATATAAAATTAATAAAAATATATTATAGACATTTTATGTAAGAATTTTACCCTTTTTTTTCATTAGTTAATTGCATACTTAATAGAAATTATTTTAACGAAATTGGACAAAAGACCTGAATTTAATAACTTTGAAACTTAAATGACTTAATTGAACAAAAGTAAAGTTAGAGGACTCAATTTAATGAAAGTAAAGTTAATTGCATACTTAACGAAAATTATTTTAACGAAATTGGACAAAAGACCTTAATTGAATAACTTTGAAACTTAGAGTACCCAATTCAACGAAAGTAAAGTTAGAGGATTGAAATGAATTTTAGTCAAACTTAGAGGATGCACTTTGCATCTTAGCTCTTAATTTTTTATTTTTGAGAATCCGGTGGTCTAATATTGATGACTTATTTTGGAGCAAAATGAGTTTTTTCTTTTTGGTAGTCAAAAGTAAGTCAATGTTTGGGATATAAATGGGGACTTAAGAAATCTCAATCAAAGGGAATTTTAATGATGTGTTTGAACTGTCTATCAAAGGGAGTGATCTAATAAATGTAGTTATATAATGTAATCATATTCATTTGATATGAATAATCATGTAGCCAAATTAGAGAGTTTTGTTGTTCAACTGATACCCCTAATATTTTCAACAAAACCATACAAAGTTTAAATCTCCCCTCTTCAACTATTGAATTTTTTTTTTTTTTTTTTTTTTTTTTTTTGTTTGTAAAAGAGAGTCTTATTCGTTAGGTGAAAAGTTGAATCATCAATTATGTTTTAATAGATTAGCTCATTGAAATATTTTTATTTTTTCCCAACTTCTAAAATCTCTCTCGAGTGTTTACCTCGATCTAATTCTATCCTTTATGACTTCAACAAAGCTAAGGGTATGTTTTAAAATTGAATGAGGGGAGATGATAATAAAGAGAAAGGTGACCAAAACATACTAAAATTTAGTACATTCTAATTACCTTTCCTCTCCCTCTATCTCTCTTTATCCAAATAAAGGATTTGGAGAGCTTATTTTCAGACTATTTGACATATACACAACTTTTTATATAATATTACTTCTTTAGGTGTAATTTGTACCCAACTTATTTTTTTAAAGCCGAATAAAATCAAAACGCAGACAAGCTCTCACAATAAAATACAGTAAAATTTTGCTCACTGCTGCCATAATGGAGTCAGGTCAGGCATGATGTGCGTAATGTAAACTAGCCTTATATATGAAACATATTTGTTACAACAAGACAACAAAGTGGCTGTAGTTTAGTGGTAAGAATTCCACGTTGTGGCCGTGGAGACCTGGGCTCGAATCCCAGCAGCCACACTTTATTACCTTTTTTTTTATTTTATACTGCTAATATTAATTTTCCTCTGTTCGTTCCCTGATCCCTTTTTATAATTCGGGGCCCCATGTCCTCCGATTCAATCAGGAGCGCAAATCATAGCTCGAATCCCACCATAATTTAATATGCCACGTTACAGCGCATCAATGACTCTAGCGTAGCGTAGCCTATACCATACTTTTCCCGCCAAATTCTTCTTCATCCTCTTCTTTTGCCGCCAAATCCCCCACTCACTCTCTCATTTTCACAGCCACTCTTCTCTCTCTGTCTCTCTCTCTCACTCTCAAGCTAAACCATGAACACGAAGGACCTCGATTTCAAGGCAGACAAAGGTAACTAGCCCCCTACCATCTCTCTCTCTCGTACTCTGCAATGGATATTTCCTAATAATTTTAAATTTATATTTCACAGTTCTGGCGAAGGAGTTCCTTTCGAACTTCGCAGATGCAAATGGCGAAGCCAAGTATATGAACATCCTTGTAAGTCTCCCTCTTTTTTCTTTTTCCCTCCCAAAATGCGAATCGAAATTTGAAAACCCTAGATCTCCGTTTGGCTGCTACGGAAGTGAAGTGAATAAACCAACCTTAAATTTTCACTCTTAGATTTGTCTTTATCTCGAACTATATTTAGCTCAAAATCACACACATATTATTTGATAAATAATAGATTATGATAAATCACACAAATCGAGCTTTGTTAGTGGGAAAAAACTAAAATTTTAAACTTAAGAATGATTAGCAGCTTGTTTTACACGAAGATTAGCCCTGATTTTTCTTTTCATTTCAGCAAGAGGTTGCTAACCGCAAATTCCGAGCAATCCAGATTGATCTCGAGGACTTATTTAATGTAAGATTCTCTCCCTCTTTTTTCATTTTGAAATTCATCCATTGATATTCGTTTGATTTTTTTTTTTTTTTTTTTAACCCCTAATTTTTGTTTTTTTTCTAAAAAAAAAAAAAGTACAAGGACTTCGATGAAGAGTTTCTCAGGCGTGTTACTGAGAATACGCGGCGGTATATTGGGATTTTTGCTGATGCGATTGATGGTCTCTTGCCGGAGCCCACGGAGGCCTTTACAGATGATGATCATGACATATTGATGACACAAAGGTCTGATGAAGGGACGGAGAATATGGACGGTTCTGATCCACATCAGAAGATGCCTCCAGAAATCAAGCGCTACTTGTGAGTTGAAATGCAATTGTCCCATCTTTTTCAATTTGATCATAACTTCAATTCTTTAGCATAGGTATAATCTATTGTTTGCAAATGGAGAAGTTGTATAGTTTGAGTATCATAGGATAGAATTCGAAGTAAGGATTTAGAAAATCCATTTTAGTCTATTAGTTGTTTGGCTTACATGTGTAACATTAGGTTAGTTGGAGTGAAAATTTTCATAATAGGAGTATATTTAGTCTTCTTTGATTAACATAAGTCGGTAAGCCTAATTCTAATATGGGTTTGTGAAATATGTTTGTAATTTGAATAGGATGAGTAAATGTTATTAGTATCATAATGATGATTGCATATCTACCATTCGCTCATTTCTAAATGTAATGCAGTTCGTTGTTTAGTTGTGATTTATTGATTAGATACTCTATGCATCATATTTGATTCAGTAGAAACTTCTGTGAGATAATAGCAGATATAGTTAATTGATCATTCGTTTGTGATGCAGTGAAGTTTATATAAGAGCATCTTCGAAGGGACGGCCATTTACAATCAGGGAGGTCAAGGCTTCATACATTGGCCAACTTGTAAAGATATCTGGTATTGTCACGCGTTGTTCAGATGTTAAACCATTGATGCAGGTGGCTGTGTATACCTGTGAAGATTGTGGTTTTGAAATTTACCAGGTAATTGTGCATCAATTTTAGTAGACAATATCATATTAGAATGACATCATGAGTCTCTCACATGTCTGTATAATTACCCTTCCATCAATATTATTTTTGTTCTATTTGAAATGTTACTACTGCCACATCTAGCCCAAGCATTTTAAAAAATTGTTCTTTAGTTTTCATTCCCTTTCGGTGGTACAGAGTATTGTGGACTTTAGATGCTACTTGTGTCTTCCTTTTGTACCTTTTGTTGGTTCATTTTTCTTTTTTGTGCCATACAGGAAGTAACTGCTCGAGTTTTCATGCCTCTGTTTGAGTGTCCATCCAAACGCTGTTATACAAATAGAGCAAAGGGGAACCTTATTCTGCAACTCAGGGCGTCGAAGTTTTTGAAGTTTCAAGAGGTTTTTAATTTATACTAATTTAGCCTTTAAGAAAAGAAAATTTATGTTCATAGCAAGTAGGAATTCTCTGTGCATGTTTTTTTTTTTTTTTTTAAAATTATGCCATGGCTACACCATCTTCTTCTTCTTCTGCCTCTTCTTTTTTGTGTTTGTTCTCATTCAATAATGTTTATTTACCTTTGGGGTGATACTGTTTTGACATGGTTGAATTGCAGGCCAAAATTCAAGAGTTAGCGGAACATGTTCCAAAAGGCCATATTCCACGGACAATGACTGTCCATTTTAGGGGGGAGCTCACAAGAAAGGTTGGTTGTCTTTTATGTCAATTTTTGCTAGCTCTTTCAAGGGTGAAAATTTCTGGTTCTTCTTAAAGCTAATAAATCAACATTCAACTCAGAAGCTGATATTGATGTGGATTAAAATATCATTTACCTTTTAGCGATGGTGTGAACAATGAAACAAGTTTTTGTTACTTCCCTTGTAAGCAAAGATAGAAATTTGTTGTAAATGATATATTGGAAATGATAGTGGAGAGAGAAATCTTAGAGTCTGTTTGGGAAAAGCTTATTTAGCTTTTTGTTGAAAACTTTTTGCTGAAAATATGTTAAAGTATATTTGTACCTCGAAAAAATTTGAAAAAGTGAGAAAAGGCGGGAAAAAAATGAGGTTTTATAAAGCTGTACATAAAAGTTTAAAAAAGCTAAAAGCTAAAAGTTGAGCTTATAAGTTGATGCCAAACACACTTAGTTTCCATTTTTGCTTTCTTTGCTTGGAGTGGAATATTTTTGTTTGTTCCTTTCAGGAAATGCATGGTTGCATATAGTGATTTCCCACTTATAGGTTTTATGCTGATAATTTCTTTACATCTTTACCTGTGTCTTTTTGAACATTATCAGGTGGCTCCCGGCGATGTTGTCGAATTGTCTGGGATTTTTCTTCCTATTCCATACACTGGTTTTAAAGCAATGCGTGCTGGCTTAGTTGCAGATACTTACTTAGAGGCCATGTCTGTCACACATTTCAAGAAAAAATATGAGGAGTAAGCCATTACTTAGTTCTCAGTTTATTTTATATTCCTCTTAAGATCTTAATTACCAGAAGGCACTTGATTTGACCAAATTATCCTTTTCTCATCCATTTGTACCATCTCCAACTGAAGTTTTTTCCCTTACCTCTGTCTACCACCTCCAATTATGGATAGGTTCTTTACGGCAGTCCTTGCTAAACTTAAACTATTTTTTACCTGCTAAGATAACTTTGTCAATGGTCAGAGAATTATGGAACTGCTGTGTACTCAGTTTTACTCCACTGCAGGTATGAACTTAGAGGAGATGAGGAAGAACAAATTGCACGTTTAGCTGAGGATGGTGATATTTATAATAAATTGTCTCGATCATTGGCACCTGAAATTTTTGGACATGAAGATATCAAAAAAGCTCTACTTCTTCTCCTTGTGGGTGCTCCTCATCGGAAGTTGAAAGATGGGATGAAGGTAAATGAATCATGTTACAGCCTGATTAAAACAGCCAAGGTGGCTTGGCAGGCTAAATTTTTCTTATCAATTTCAGAAACCATCATTAGGATATAATGGAAACTTCCCTGGCAATTTGTAGTTGCAAGCAAATTGAAAGATAACCATTCTTCCATCCTCTCCCCAACCCTGGCCCTCTGTGACCTGGCTATTATGGTCCCTCTCTGTGGTTATTCAAATCAAGTATATTCTGTTATGCACATGTTACAAACTAATATAACTAAGCTTTATCATCATATAATTAAACTAAAAAGAGTTTGATATTCTTCCCTTCATCGCAGATTAGAGGAGATTTACATATATGTTTGATGGGTGATCCTGGGGTTGCAAAGAGTCAACTTCTTAAGCACATTATTAATGTAGCTCCCAGGGGAGTATATACTACTGGCAAAGGAAGCAGTGGAGTTGGTTTAACTGCTGCTGTTCAGAAAGATCCAGTAACAAATGAGATGGTCCTGGAAGGAGGAGCATTGGTGAGACAAACTTATTTTTTACTTCCATCTTAGTTGACACTCATATTTCACTTATACTAGTGGGAGATTGGCAGATAGCATATAAAGCTCTGAATACTTGTGGCCCATATGCATGGTGTCTGAGTTATATGTATGGTATCCAAAAATGGTACCTGTATCTGTTAGTACTTTTTGATCTGAGACAGGAAGCATGTGGTGGTTTCATTAAATAACTGAACCACTGAGATATCATCACAAATTTTTGCTCTCCTATCTGGTTGTTTTTCAAGGATTTATGGGATTCAATGCATAAGTGTTGACTACATTTCAGGTGCTAGCAGATATGGGTATATGTGCTATTGATGAGTTTGACAAGATGGATGAATCAGATCGAACAGCAATACATGAAGTTATGGAGCAGCAGACTGTCAGCATTGCCAAGGCTGGAATTACTACATCTCTGAATGCAAGAACTGCTGTTCTTGCTGCAGCTAATCCAGCGTGGTACAAATCTTTCTTCTATTTCTCAGTAAATTTTTACTGTTTCTCTTCTTTTACTACGCACTGCTCTTATAGGTGGCTTTTCTACTGCAAATAGAATCATCTAATTCTCTTTATATAAATAAGCTGGTATGTATCAGGGGGAAAAAAACTTGTCTGTATGCAAACGCTTAATGGTGACTTTATTTGTGTGTAGGGGAAGATATGACCTCCGTAGAACTCCAGCTGAAAACATTAATCTTCCCCCAGCCCTTCTATCAAGATTTGACCTTCTGTGGTTGATCCTGGATCGAGCAGATATGGACAGCGATCTTGAAATGGCTAGGCATATTGTCTATGTGCACCAGAATAAAGAATCTCCTGCTCTTGGGTTCACTCCACTTGACCCATCTGTTCTTCGGTACATCTCGCTATTGCTTTTATTATGAAAACAAAATAATGACTGAATCTTAGGAGTGCTTTGCTTTAAGCGTATATACCTAATCAAATAACTTTTACATTATTACAAGTCTTATTCTAGCATATAATGTTGCTGAAAAAGTCATCTAATGTATCTGTGCATCAACTTTTAGGGCCGCTCTATCAATATTGTTTGTGTAGGTGTGATGCTTATAATTCTGTGCATATTTTGTCCCAGTGTTTGTTAAGCTGCTTTCATTTTAGATTGTAGCAAAGTTTGTCTTATGGTTAACAAGAATTTGTGTGTAAAGGCATATGATGAGTAAATATGCTTTTTATTATTACTTCTCCTTGTGCCAATACATAGATTTGTATTTCCAAATTTAGTTGCAGCAATATTCTGCTTCCAAGTTCTTCAGGTTCACCACCAAGAGAGGCCTTGATTTTTTCTGCAATTTTTAAAATATTTTTACCTTCCTCAGCAAAATTCGTGTGTTTAATTTAGAGTACAAGTTGACTGCCCTGTGTGTGGATCTAAGACACATGTTTACTCTAATAGTTTAGTTCATCTACTTGTTAGTATAACTCTTACCATACTTTTAAAAAAAAATGTTTTCTCCTGTAGTGCTTATATTTCGGCAGCAAGAAGAGTGTCTCCCTGTGTCCCAAGGGAACTGGAGGAATATATTGCTACTGCCTATTCCAGCATTAGACAAGAAGAAGCTAAATCTAGTAGTCCCCATTCCTATACAACTGTGAGAACTCTGCTCAGCATTCTCCGAATATCAGCTGTAAGTCCTGATTTTACTCATATTAAATGGACTTCTAGAAAATGTTGTTTATTTGTCAAAATGGTGTAATGCTGGCAGGTTATTAGGTCCAGGGAAAATCAGACTTTTTAGGTATAGATCTTAGCATGTTGAACTTTTTATTTTTATTTTTTCTGAATACAGACTATGCCAGATTTTAGTTAGAAAGATTATTATAAATTGGATTTGTATATATTGTTCGAAGCAACTAAATTGGTTGGACTGGTCAACTGAAAGCGTTGTCCCTCAGGTGGAGCTATAGATATATGCAAGGTTTAGAAGTTTTTTTGACAAACTTGTTTGATTATATTGGTTGAACAAGCTTTACGTTATTAGTCGGAGGTGTTCAATGTCACCCATAGGTTAGAGCCATTGAACAAGCATTGACCTGGGTGGTTAAAGGGGTTATATGTCGCCCATATATTAGAGTAGTAGATAACCGTATTGTATGTTCATCACCTGAATTAGTACAGTAACATGAAAAACTGATTTAACTTGTTTACAGGCACTAGCAAGACTCCGATTCGCTGATACTGTGGCTCAGAGTGATGTGGATGAGGCACTTAGGTTAATGCAGATGTCGAAGTTCTCTTTGTACTCAGATGAGCGTCAGAAATCTGGACTGGATGCTATCTCTGATATCTATTCAATATTGCGAGACGAAGCTGCTAGGACTAACAAGATGGATGTGAGCTATGCCCATGCACTCAATTGGATTTCTAGAAAGGTTTGTCTTCACAATTCCAGGGTTGAATCCTGTCTGCAATTGTGCATTCTCTTAGAAAGTGAAGTAGTATCAGACTGCAACAAGAATCAGTGCATGGACCAACCCAGCATTATCATTTCAAAATAAATTAGAACATAAATTAAAAAGAAAGAAATATGAACTCAATGAAAAATTCAATGCCCCTTTTTCATTCCTTCCAACAAAAGACAGAATGGTTTCAAATACAATTTTTTAAAAGTAATTATGGGAAATATTTTGAGGGTTGAATTAGGTGGAAAAAGGGCTTTACCTGGTTTTCTGTTGCTGGCTCTGGCAGGTCAGGTGTGTACAAAAAACTACAATTCTAGATGACTCATTCTTCCTAACATTTTGCAAATCACACACACGCATGCACATGCATACATATCTGAGTGGACACTAGTTAAAAAAAATTTACTTTCAATCTAAATGTTTATGAAATAAAGGGATTTGGGAAATGTAATATTCTAAAGTGATTCTTTTATTTTGGGAATCGTAATATTTTAAAGTGAGATTCTTCTATTTCTTAGAGCATTCTCATCAAGAGTTTTAAAAATTTTAGCATTTAGCATCTAAAAACCTAACTTTATAGCATTTAACACATCACTTTACAATACCCCTAACATCAAAACTTCTATTTTTTTTACTATTTCATTTAAATATTCTTTCTTTATTATTTTTTATTCTTCCCCTCTCTCTCTCCCACAGCAGAAAAAAAACTTCCATCCTCAACCACCAGCCACATCCACCCACCACCACCACAAACCTCCATCCTCAACCACGACAGCCAAATCCACCTGCAACCACCACAAACAACAACAGCCAGATCCATCGCCCCCCCCGACCCACAACCCCATCAGACCCACGACCCCATCAGACCCACTGGGTACCCAAATCGGACCAACAAACCACCGCACCGTGACCCAGGAACCAATCAGTCCACAAGAGAGAGGGAGAGTGAGAAAGAGGGCAGAGAACAAGAGGGAGAGTCTGAAAAAGAGAATGAGAGTGAGTATGAGTTTGAGTCCGAGGAGAGAATTAAAAACATTAAAAAATTATAACATCTTGCTACATTGCGCTCTCATTTTTGAGAGCTCACTGTAGCAAGATGTCAAATTTTTTAGCATATGGCATCTTCGATGAAGTAGGTTTTTGTGGTTTCAGTTGCTAAAAATAGCATTTTAGCATTTACAACACTTGATGAGAATGCTCAATAGCTATCTTGGGTCACAGTAATGCTTCTGTCCCTTGAAAACCTACCAGTACTTGTCCTCCTGAAACAACAGGGTGCCTGACTGCAAATGTTTTCATTTGAACAGGGATACAGTGAAGCTCAATTGAAAGAATGTTTGGAGGAATATGCAGCCTTAAATGTGTGGCAGATACACCCCCACACCTTTGACATCCGATTTATTGATGCCTGATGTGGCCTTTTGCTTGTTTGTAAAATCACTTAGTGGTGGCACTCACTTTCCAGAACATAGGAATGGTCTTTGATCATCATCATTTGAAGATTAGTTGGCGGGAAGCTTAAAAGATATATTTGGCATATGTTGTAATTGAATTTAACAGAACATTTAAAGGTACCTTTGATTATTAGAGTGACATAGAGTTTCGTATTTAAGCATCGGTGGCTAGATTTAGTATTGTATCCAAATCTGAAGTTGGAAGCAGTTGTTAGTTTGCTTCGTTTATTAGGCATTAGGAAAAAAGGAATCAAATTTTTATTTGTATGTGACTTCCTCTTTCTGTGGTGCAACTTAGGGAAATGTGTTTTATCAATGAGTTTGTGATTGGAGCAAGTGAATCAGTAGAGTTGTAATCTATGATTATGATATGCACACGTGAAATATGTGCGCCACCCAGGATAAATGGGATTGTGGAACCAATTCTTTGGGGAAAATGGGCTTTTGCCCTTATTTTTTTTTTTTTTTAAATCTAGCATAATGTCTCTATTTTGAAATTATTAAGTATCGTATTCCTGTTTTTAAAACTCGATTTTAACAAAGTCGAGTTATGTATAAAACTCGATATCATCAAAATCGAGTTATATGTAAATTTTTAATTGAAACTCGACTTTAGCAAAATCGAGTTTCACTTAAATTTTTTTAAAAAAATTAAGTGGCAAATTATGCATAGAACTCAACATTGCTAATGTCGAGTTCCACCTGTCTATTTTTTTTAAATCGAGTTTCAAAATAGGAACACAGTACTTAATAGTTTCAAAATAAGGATATTGTGCTAAATTTTTTACAAAATAAGGGTAAAAGCCCATTTTCTCCCCAATTCTTTTGGCTTCTATAATTTGTTGAATAAAAAAAATGGCCAAAAATAGAGATCATGTTGCTGTGTCTTAACTCTTAAATACTTCTACCTTGTGTTATAGTTTCATGTGGTGTCCGTGTGTTTGTTAGATGTCCTAGAAAATTTGAGATTTGAATTTTGCCATGCTTCTTACGTCTATTCTTTTCTCTATGTACTATAGTAAGTTGTGAAATGGTTTAGAGTTTTTATTTTTTATTTGATTTATCATTGTTGTTTGAAATTAATGTTGCCTGAAGCATGGATCTTCCTAATTTCCTTTCAACTTACAATTAAAATGAGAGATAGAAGCAAAGACTAGAGAGAGGTCATAGTAGAAATCCAAATAATAGGGGCATGCAAATTTTGTAATTTTAATGTTTGGCACGATGTTTAGAGCTAGTCATTTAAGTGTACATTTATTGCATCTTATTTAACAAGCTAAAAACACACATTAGTGACCACAACTTGTGGTGAGAGGAGGGAGGACTTCTATTGGAGGAGTGAATAATTTCTTCGCATATTATATCTTTATTTTTGGATGACCAAAGAAGGAGATTTATATCAAATGCAAACCAATCTTATAACAAGAGTTTGACTTTATTATAGATCAACAAAGGTTCCACCACAAATAGTGAGTTATTAAAAGAGCCTCATCTCCAATCTTTGGCCACCATTAGTCGACCAGCTCAACCCTTCCGAGCCTTATCGTTCAATTGGCACTTTGTAATGTTTTCAACGGTGACGTTCAAAATTTAGATTTTCCACTTTCAATAATCGAATTATAAAAAAATAAAAAATAAAAAGTTTGTTGAGCCCCTCTTTTAGTTAGAGCATCAATACATTTGTTGGCTTCACGATAAATATGCTCAACAATTCTATTGGGGAAAGTCCTCAAGAGGCTCATTTGTAAGGGTTCCGTTACTTGATTACTTCAAAATTCAAGGTATATTCTTCATAAGTTGAATAGTCTGCATCTAGCTTAACGATAAAGGTGACACTAATCTCTAAAGCTAGTACAAGGCCACCTTTGAAGGCCCTAAAAGGCTCAACCATCACACTCTTTTGTCCAATTAATCTAGCAAACCTTTTATTCGGTTTCCTTCATTGTTCCTGAGGAGCCCTCCACACTGACAAACCTTTTACCATTTTCATAGTGAAATTATGAAAAAAAATTGTTTTTAACATAAATTACAAAAAACTTTTTTTACCAAAATGAATAATAAAATTTCAATGAAACAACAAAGTATTCAAAGATGTAAATGATGCAAAACTTTAAAAGATGGATAAGTGCAAAATTTACAATAAGAAGTGAAATTGAGAACAACAAAAAAAAAAATACTATCTCTAAAACTACTAGACCAATTGACCAATTTTTATTTCTCTTTCTATAAAAATACATATCAAATTAAACTCTATAATTTAAAAAGTAACAAATTAAACTCTAAACCTCAAACACAGTTAGTTGAAGTTTGATATGTTATTTATTAAAATCTCGGGAATTAAATTGTTAATTTTTTTTTAAATTATAGGGTTTACTTTATTACTTTTTTTAAAAAAAATAAAGGTTTAATTTATTAGTTATAAAATTACATGATTTAATTTGTTATGTCTCATGTAAGGACCGGATTTGAGTCCTAGCCCAAAGGATAAATGAACTTAGGCCTAAAAAGCCCAATACAATGAATTTGTAGAGAGTGGGTTGGAAAACTAGGCTTTAATGAATTTGACAACAAGTAAAGTAGATATTAATCACAAGACAATGAGACTGGACTGGTTTAATATAAAGAAAATCATCCTCGACACAATCCGAGAAGATCAGCTCTTATGTATTTCTCTCAAGTTTGATTACAAGTTTTAGTTCTTGATTACTATAGTGTTTCTCTCTCCATTTCTCGATCCTCATTCCTCAGGGGTCTCTTACATTATATATCTCCCTTTGGATGATTTTTGCCCTTCACTTGTCGGTCGTCCATGTCACTACTTGAGTGCTTGTCTCATCGGATACTCTCACAGGCCCTCTGTGAATTGGGGTGACTAAGGCAGCACTGTTCAAAGGTTTTCTCCACATAAATGCGACTAGAGAGTTAGCTGCAGAGCATTCAATACGGTGGTAGCAGTTTTTTCTTAGATATTTCTCAGCTCCCATTTTGTACTTCTGACCCTTTTTTCGTTTAGTTGAGGAGATACTCCTCCTCGGTCTTCCTCTCCTAGCCTTTACAGTCATAGCTTACTCGTGAAGTTCAGAGTCTTACTTCTTCCTCGTTGTTGATTTATTTTCGGACCAATGTGTCTCCTCAGACAAGGCCTAAGGCCCAACATATATTTGGGCCTGCGTCCCCACATCTCATAACTTATAGGGTTTAAATTTTTTTTAAGAAAATTATTGGACTAACTCAAATATTTTGGGAGGAGAACTCCTTTTTTTTTTTTTTTTTGATAAGGAGAACTCCAATTTTTATAACTTATATTTTAAAAATGCTCAATAAATATAAATATATATATATATTTTTTAACGTGGGGGGTGGGACACAAAAAATTATCTTAAAATGCTCAATATTCTTATAAGACATCTCTCATAATATGCGTAGTCAACCTCATATGTTGTGAGAAAAAAGTTTCATGAGATATATTATTCTTGAATACACATTTTTCAAGACTCTTGATATTAATTTGAAATGCTTAAGAATTGAGACTCTCCCTACAAAACAAATAAACTCCCATTAATCAGATGTTCTAATTCAATTAATCCATTAATTTTTACTCTTATTGCCAAATTAGTTCATAAAATTTAATTTTTTTCAAAATTTTCTCTCGTTTTTACACTGGCCATTCTATGCAAATCTATTAACAAATAACTTATACACTTTTGTTTTTTTAAAAGTAAAAATTAACATACTAAATTGATTTTTTTAAAAATAGATTGAAATTCGGTTCAATTTAAGAGTATTGCACCATGCAATACCACTTAGGCACTTACAAAAGGCTGAGAAGCCTTTAGATCATTCTTTTTTTTTAATAAATATTTTAGTTTTTTTTTTTTACATTTTTAACCTTTTACTCACACATTTAAGAACCCCTTTCCAAATAACAACAAATATAAAAAAATTTAGTTAGTTGTCACGGATCAAAATAATACTGAAAACTAGCATCTCGAGTGTCTAAAACTCGAGTTCCAAGATAAAAATTGAGTTTTTAAGTCTCGATTTGTAAGAGAATGGGTTGATTTGGAAAAAAATTCACATGAAAATCGAGTTTTAAAGACTCGAGTTCCATAAATTGCAGAAAAACGCCGCTATAGGGCTTTAAAACGTCACTATAGGGCTTAAAAACGCCACTATAGGGCTCCTTAAATCTGGTATGGGGTGATCACTTATAATTTTTTTTTTGCAGAAAAACGCCGTTATAGGGCTTTAAAACGTCACTGTAAGGCTTAAAAACGGCACTATAGAGGAAATTTTTTTTGCATGGAACTCAAGTCTTAAAGACTCGAGATTTATGTGGCATTTTCAGTCCCCAAACATTTGCAAAGCGAGTCTTTGGGACTCGAGTTTTAATATGGATCTCGAGTTTCTAAAACTCGAGATGTTACTTTCCATTATTGTTTCAAACGTTGCCTAACTAACTATATACATCCCTTTTACTTGCCTATTTTGCACATTCCCCCCACATTTAAGTGTAATCACATGGTGTAATAGCTGATCCATTTTTTTCCCCCTGGAAACACCTGATCCAAATCCTTAAAAATCAATTGGTGGGACATGAATACAGTGGGCTCTGGTTTCATAACCTGTACCAAAAAGGGCAAAAAGAAATCATAACAGTGGGTCACAAAAATTAGAGCAATATCACAAATAAAGGAAAAAAAAAAAAAACCACACTATTTGAAATGACATAGATAACCCTCACTCTTCTAAATGAAATTTTGACCACCGTTGCTTAGTCCGAGGGTGTTATTGTCATTTCACATAAGTGCAGCCAAAGTTCTCACTCTTTAATAATCTCATCCCAAATACCACCATTTACAACTTTAATTCCTTTTAAAATCCCATTAATAAAAAAATTTTATTTATTTATTTTTCTCACTTAATCTCTTGCCTAATTTTCTCAAAAAAAAAAAAAAAAAAAATCTCTTGCCTAAGAAAATTATTTAAATCCCTCCAATTTACACACCACCATTTTTCTCCTATGTTCACCAAAAAAAAAAAGAAGCAAAAGAACCAAAACAAAGAAGCCCCAAAATTTTATAAAAGGAAAGAGCGTTTCCTTTTTCAGACAATCAAGTGAAAACTGGAAATTATCAAAACCTCGTTCGTTGGTTCTTATCCGTACTCTCCATTTAAGGTAACTGCTATAAGGTCTTGTTTGGACACACAATCGAACTATTTTATTTAATTTTTTAAACCGATTGTTCAGGTTCTTCTGCATGTGTACCTTTTGATTTGAGATCTTTATGCGTTTTTTTTTTTTTTTTGCTTTCAAAATGTACCTGTACATGTGTATTTATAGGTGCTTTTTTTTGCATTATGGATTCGGCTAGCTTTACCGTTGTAGCAAAATCAGCTTCTCTTTCACTTTGTTGAAGCAAATCCACCAGGTTCTTCAAATTTGTTTTCTATGTTTTTGTTTTTTGTTTTATAGGTTTGTTAGTTTTGTGTTTATAGTTGAAAGTTTTGTGTTTGGAGTATGGAGATTTTTGTTTCAGTTTGTGTTGTTGATGCTATTATATAACTTACAGTGTCTTGATTTATACACATATGTCACATACCTTGAAAAATGTTATAATTAATTTGTGGGATTCATTTCTTTGTTTGTATTTCTATGTGGGTCGTGTAGTGTATGTACTAATTCATCTAATTTAATCTAAACCCATGATTTTGCTTTGATTGAATGAAGAAAAATAAGAAGGGAAATTTTGAGGAAAAGGATTGCCTTTAAACTATTGAAGAATTTGACTGTGGTAAATAAAAACCTGCTATTTATATGGATTCGGGAGCTATTGAAGTTCGTGGTTACTTGGTGACAAAATTGGTACATTTATTATGGGTTGTGGTATTGGAAATATCTGAATGTCATATTTCTTGATCTTAGATTATGGAAATAGAGTTATTTCATAGGGTTTATCATTGTCACCTTTGGCTAGTGCTAGTAAATGAAAAGGCTAATGGTTGACAAATGAGAATTGGTTTGCTTTAACTATTAAAGCTTTATAACGAAACAGATCAGTAGACTAATTGCTAACAATCTGTACTTATTATAAATAAATAGTAACAGTGTAGAATTAGAGTAATCAGGGTATTTAACATGGTATCGGGATAGAGGTCTTGACACATCCTCCCGATTATATTTAACACGTGTAAAAGATATTGAATAATGACTTTTTGATTATGGCACAGTCCTAGAATACTGGAAACATACAATGGAAGAGCCAAAAAAAGAAAAATCAGAAAGCAGAATAATTAGCATCTAAAGTTTAAACAATCCAAAAACTTTATGAGGCTTATAGAATTATATGAATTGGCAGCTAACATCCTATCATATAGGGACCTTAAGAGTAAAATTTTTAGCTTCATACTAATAGCTCATTTCTCTTGAACGTAGCTGCATTCCTCTCTCTCTGCATTAAAACTAATTAAACAGCTTTCCAAATTTTAAGGATACCCCACTTGCCAGAATGCTCCTTCCAACGTGCCAATAGCTTAATCGCTGATCTCAGCATAACCAAACTCTCTCCAAATAAACAAAATACAAAGAGTCCACAATTCCCAAGCAATTATACAATGTAGAAAAAGATGATCCACTGACTCCCTGTTTGACTTAACATGTGACATCAGTCCTTTATTTATTATAGTCATTTTCTTAAATTATCTTTTGGTAAATTTCCCCAAAGTGACTTGCCAAATAAAAAAGTTAGTCTTGGTAGCACTCAAGACTCTCCATATACTTCTCCAAGTAAAAGAATTATCAACCCTGATCTCTTTGCCTTGTAAAACTCTTGACTTGAAACCCATGACTCTTTGAAGGGGAACTACACTAACTTGTCTTCTCCCTCCTAGAGAATTCTGATAGAATATAAGTCATCCATAAAATCTTCATAGATTCTAACTCACAATGAATACATCCATTTAACAATTCTGTATTGATACATATGGACTTCCTGTATACAAATTGTGGAGATTTTTTGCTGTCTAGCACTTCATGTTTCTCTTTCGGGGTACTTAGTCTTTATAAACCATGAAAGTTCAACTACCTTTGATTATCTTTTAAATATTACTTTTTTTTTTAATTAATGATAACGATATTTTGGTAATATTATTTAAGGAAACCAATATGTTTGAAGTTGAAGGGTCTGTTTGGATACCGCTTATTTGCTGAAAACTGAAAACTTATTGCTGAAAACACTGTAGCAAAATAATTTTTAAAGGTGTGAATAGTGCCGTGAGACCCAGAAATGTATGGGTATGCGCGTTTTTGTGTTTTTGGTTGGGTCGTGAACAGTGCCATGGGACCTAGCCAAAAACAAAAACGCAAACGCAACGCTGAATCATTTGCACGCAAACACACACGAAATATCATTTGAATTATATTTACTGCGGTTGGGATTTTTTTTTTTTTTTGGGGGGGGTTGCTCACACACACTCTCTTTTTTAAAGGGGTCTATTTGGCACATTTCAGGCTCTTTTGTTTTGTCTACATATATCATTTGGATCCTTGAAAGTGATAAATAGTATTGAATCAGCACTTTTGGGTTTTTTCAGGTTGAATTCATTATATGGATATTAGGAAGTGCATATCTCCTACTGGTGCACCTTCTCTTACCATGGCGCCTTTGAAATTTTCAAATAGGCTGCATGAGAAGGCTCAACCTGAAAAAGAACAGGGAGCTACTGGTCAGGTTGTTGAGTCTGGAGTTGATATAGACCTTAGAGAAATTTACTTTTTGATTATGCATTTCCTGGCCTCTGGTCCATGCCAGAGGACTTTTGAGCAATTCTGCAATGAACTTTTAGAATATCAACTTCTACCTAGAAGATATCATGCCTGGTTTTCAAGGAGTGGTGCACACAGCGGGGATGGCGATGATGATGGCATCTCTTTTCCGTTGAGCTACCATAATCTAGTGGAGAGGTATACATGCTTGTTATATTGTTCTACCCTATTCAAATTCTAAATTTATTCATGTTAACAATAAAGTAACAACAAGGGATTGGAAATTTTTGCTTATGGTTGTTTTCACTTTTCATTTTTATTTTCTAGTTCATATCCTATGTCCCTGTTTCCATTGAGTTCCATATGTTCTACTGTAAGTCATCTGTAATTTTCATTTACTATAGGCTGATTGAAAGTTCTAATTTGAAAATTCCTCACTTAAAACCTAGTTTACTCCATGGAAGTCTACTGAATAAAGGGCAAATTATGGGAATTCTCTTTTTTTGTTTCTGAAGATGACACTGACCTATCAGTTGTTTTTCCCATTTCCTTGTTTTTTTTCCCTAAATCACACTGCCTGGCCATGTTGTTGTTGTCAACGTTGCCCATTTGCTATTACTTCTTGTATAGCTTTTGCTTTCTTTTTCCATAATATATTTTTCCTCCAGAATTGGATTTGCCTCCTACAGAGTCATTGGATTGGGTGTTTAAAATTCATCTCCTAATTGACTCAGTTATAATCTAGACAAATGGAATATTAGATAGTCAAACTTTTTAAGAGCTGGTAAGTGAACGAATACCAAAAAGAGTGGATGTGGATATTGTTAATGCCAAACTTGAGGGCATAGTCATGTATTTTAGAGCACTGCCAGGCAGTTTTGCCTTTTTGGTCATATTTGTCTTTTTTCACAACCTCTGTAACCCTCATGAATCTGGATTGAATCCCAGTTCTTGGTTGCAACCACCAAGAAACTTTATCTTGGAGCTATCTGTCTCTATTCTGTGCGAGCTTTCTTTGGCTGCACTAATTTATATATATATATAGCTTTTTAATTAATTTTTCTGATGCATCTCTCATATTACTTCCATATGCTGTATAGGGTTTAATGTATTTGCCATTTTTGTAAACCTCTAGGTATCCTCACATTGAGAAGGATCACTTGGTAAAGCTTCTGAAGCAACTAATAGTGAGTGCGGCCCCTCCTTTGCTTGGCAAGGTTGGAGGAAACACTCCCAATGCAGCTGATGTTCCTACGTTACTGGGAACTGGTTCCTTTTCGCTTCTGGATTGTATGTGATATAATATAGTAATTTAGTTGCTCTCATTGATTGTCTCCCCCCACCCCCCCACACCAAATAGTTGTTAGAACTTTAAAACCATGGACAACGTGAATTTTTACATGAAAATTTAGGCTACATATGGTTTTGTTTCTATTAGATTTTGTTGAGTTGAGTTGAGTTGTTCTCACTAAAGAATTATAATAATTATTAAAGGCCTTGATGATTACTGCAGCATAACACCTATATTTGTCAACTCCTTGCCACATAAAGTTTCCTTTTTTGATTGACATTATGACCTGTCTTCACAATATGTTGTACTATCCTGTGTTGAACGTCCATTATAAACTCCAAATATCTAGTATTCTGCTTTTATTCTATCAAATTTTCCATAAATAAAGAAAATTACGAAGACATTTAATTAATGCACAACAACTTCTGCAACTTGTTTCTGAAATAATGAGCCAGAAGTGGATTTACTTTGACATTACATTCTTGAACTTTTTAGGTAGCATCTTCAAAGTCCATCATCACCCTTTGCTTCTTTGAAGTTGCTTTCCTTACCCAACTGAATCCAAGTATCATAAACCTAAAGCCACACTGTTGTAGTATGCATGTGTAAGAGCAGATTTTGGGCTTATCTTGTTTGCACCCTTATCTTTATATAAGCTGTTCATGGATTTAAAATCTTGGCCTCTTCATGTCTTTACTGGAATTTATTTCGTTGAAGCCTGTCTCTGCAAAGGGCTTTGGATAAATTTCTTGTTCGCCACTACAAGCATAACTGTTTTTTTCTTCCCACCTCGCTATCCTTGCTGAACTGATATACCCCAAAAAGAAAACTTTGCTGAATTGGTCATGAAGCCTACTTTAAAGTATTAACTGACTCCTCGTTCGCACCTTTATTCATGTTTCCCACTAAATTTGGTTTCCTCCTCTTTTTGTTTGGGATTTCTGTTTCAATTGGCGTTGATTCATTTGATGAGTAGGAGTGCCAATGAGCTCCAGCTCAAATGGCGCCTATGAGTAAGGTGAAGGGTGAGGTTGTGGGCTGAAGACCCACCGAGTAAGTTGGTAACTTACCAATAGAAAATAAAGAAGAATAAAAGTGGCATAAGTCAATTTATTGCAAGGTGGTTTAACTTGATTGGAAGGAAAATTTGAAAGTAGGATGTAGTGATCTTGTAAAATTATTTTAGGTCTTTTTGATCCTGTCTAAGGAAGCATAGAAACTTATATTCACTATACGATACATTACATTATCTGTATACAAAAGATTTCATTATCTGTTTACTTATTCGAACTTTCCTTTCTGGCTTTTGGAGGTGGTGGGAATATGGAAACCAAGCAAGTTAAGCCTTTGCGAGCTTACCTACGATGGCCACACATGCAGGCTGATGAAGTTCGTGGGCTAAGTTTAAGGGAAATTGGAGGAGGATTCACCAAGCATCATCGTGCTCCATCGATTCGCTCTGCATGTTATGCAATTGCTAAACCATCAACCCTGGTGCAAAGGATGCAAAATAAGATGAAGCTAAGGGGGCATCGTAATGCTGTCTACTGTGGTATGGTTATCCCATTCTATGAGATCAAGTTACAACATGTCAGCAGGGAAAAAAAAAATCTCTGGAAAAATGATACAGTAACTGGGTCACTGATGATGTTGAGTATTTCCAAGCATTTGTGATTTTACTATTTCTGTTCTTGATTTTAATGATTGCAATATATCCCCTCCCTGGGGAAAAAAAACCTATCCAACAAAATATTTGCATTTTTCTTTTATATATATATATATATATATAATTTTGAGGTTTCTCAAAATAAAGGAAAAAAAAAAGTGTTTCACAAATTGTACTTGTATTGTTTCTTTGGAAATTTTCTGAGATTGATGTACGAAACATATGCATTTTATTACTACTCTGCTGCTATTTGTTCAGCACCCCCAGAAACTTTTGGTAATACGTGCATGTATGTATTATGTAACATATCTATTGTCCATCATAACATTTTCTGCAATATGAATCTGTGATTCTTATTGTCATAGTGCCAACTTTAGTACAACATTTAGTGGTGACAGAATTATTTTGAACAACTTTGCTTCTATCTTGTAGCCATTTTTGATAGGTCAGGACGATATGTAATCACTGGTTCTGATGATCGTCTTGTCAAGATTTGGTCAATGGATACAGCATTTTGCTTGGCTAGCTGTCGTGGACATGAAGTGAGTTAAGATTGTCCATATAATAAGTGGAGCTTATAATTTGATAATAAAGCCTGCTCTACTATTTTTCTGTATTTTTTTAATTTTGTCTGCTCATTATATGATTAAAGGGTGACATTACTGACTTGGCTGTAAGTTCAAACAACGCTTTAGTGGCATCTGCTTCAAATGACTTTGTTATTCGAGTTGTAAGTATATCCTACCTAACATTTTAGTATGCTCCTTTCAAATTCCTGGACATTTGATTAGCTCTTTTTGGTCTATTCAGTGGCGTTTGCCAGATGGAATGCCAATTTCAGTTTTGAGGGGGCATACTGGAGCTGTTACTGCTATTGTATTTAGTCCCAGGCCAAGTGCCATATACCAGCTTTTATCGTGAGCCCCATCTTCAGAGTTATCACTCCCTGTTGCTTCCCTTTAGTTGTGCTGTTGATCTGCTGTGATTATTTGTGAACTAAAAATACTGATCAGTTCTGTTTCCTAGTATTTTCATATTTTGTTCATTCTATGCACCTCCTGACACTTAGCAAGCTCTTTGGCTTTAACAGTGATTTAGTGGAATTCTTTTTGTTTTTTTGATAGGTGATTTAGTGGAATTCTTTTCTTTTGTTATCATATCTGTGCTTACAACATTTGTAGGTTTGGGACTGCACACATCCTGTGTGTCAGCACATTTTCCTTTTCAATAAAATTTTTACTTGTAAAAATAAAAATAAAAATTTGTAGGTCATCGGATGATGGGACTTGTCGAATCTGGGATGCTCGGTATTCCAACCTCAAGCCACGAGTATACATGCCGAAACCTTCAGACATTCTAAATGGTTAGATGATTGCTTCTACATTGTTGCTTATTAGTTATCTAATATTCCCGTGATATGCACTTACATAGGAACTGTGAAGTTTACTGCAGGGAAGAGCAATGGTCTGTCAAGCAATGGATCCTCCTCAAGTAATGGTCCACAGAGCCATCAGATACTTTGTTGTGCTTACAATGCCAATGGAACTGTTTTTGTTACTGGTAGCTCTGACACTTTTGCAAGGGTGCGTTCAAACATACACCCTTCAATTAAGTTCATATGATTCGTCTACCAAAATTAAGCTCGCTTGTATTGGTTACTTTGGTTAGATATCTTGTTGGATTTGTTCATCAAGAACCATGTACTTGCAGGTTTGGAGTGCTTTTAAATGTACCCAAGAGGACCTGGATCAACCAGTACCTGAGTTGGATGTGTTGTCTGGCCATGAGAATGATGTCAATTATGTGCAATTCAGGTTAGTCCACCCCAGTTAGTGACTGACCTTACATTTGATTTTTACGATGTTTCATATTATCTGTGCTGCTTACTTTATGCAGTGGTTGCGCTGTTGCCTCAAAATCTTCAATGGCCGACTCTTTGAAGGAGGAGAATATTCCAAAGTTCAAAAATTCCTGGTCTGTGAATATACCTTCATTTTTTAATCTTATTTCCCTTTCAAAGTTTAAGTAGCCCGATATTGTCCCTTGGTTTTTATTTCCTTTCAAAATTTAAGTAATCTAATGTTATCCATTAACATATATTGTGATGAGCTTTTTCACACACCTGCTCTTGTTGTTAAATTTACTTAGCACCACTTCCTTGAATTGTGATGTTCTCAGGTTTTGTCATGACAACATAGTTACCTGTTCTCGTGACGGCAGTGCAATTATTTGGGTTCCAAGACCACGTAGATCCCATGTGAGCCTATCTATGGTTTACCATTATAGTTTCCAAAGTTTTGGTGCTGTTCAACTTCCTTGAAATTTTGTTCTTCCAGGGTTTTTTGCACTTTTATTTATTTATTTGTTTTTAATATTGTTAAATTTGATGTAATAAACTATAAAAATATGTAGCATGTGGAATTTGATTCCCTCTCTATATCATCATTATAGGGAAAAGTTGGACGTTGGACACGGGCATATCATCTAAAAGTTCCACCTCCTCCATTGCCTCCACAACCTCCTCGAGGAGGCCCTCGCCAGAGATTTCTTCCAACCCCCCGTGGTGTTAATATGATTGTATGGAGTCTGGATAACCGCTTTGTGCTTGCAGCTATCATGGGTAAAGTACAATTTTTTATTTTATCATGGGTAAAGTAAATATATTGAATTGGTACTTTACTGTAAAGAAAAATAAGATAAGATCCTCTTGTGTGTACCTGTCCTGGATCTTACCTCAATGAAGCCTTAAATCCAAAACGTGTAGATAATTTCAGGGGCAGTCATTTGCCATCTGGCTTTATCATCACCTGTTATTGTAAGCCATCATGTCTCTTCTTGTTTGGTCAACCATTGTTGTGCAGACTTTTAGTAAATGAGAGAGAGATCCACCAGGGCAAAAATACTATAGATGCAAGATATAGAAGGGGAATGAATGCTTCTTCTTTTTTTGCCATTTTTTCGTCTCTGAATTTTTAATGAACTCACCCCATTCGTTGACGCTATACAATACTAACTGATATTCCTATCAAGGATCGGCTTCTTTGTTATCCTCATAGCAGCTTCAATTGAAGCAGATCGCTCTCTTTTTATACTGCATTCGTTGGCCTCCCTTGCACGACTGAATGATTGTAGTTACTTTTTACTTTCTCTTGTTTCTATTTGGTTCCACCCATGGCATCTTTTAGTTAAAATATTTCTATTCTACCATTTCATAAATTTTAGCCTCATTTTGTGCATCCTAAAATTAAGCCACCCAGCATTTTGTACTAAGAATTTTAGATTGCCTGTTAGACATCTTATTAAATCTTCTTTATCTTGATATGTACTCAGCAATTCGTTTATTTTTCCCCCTTGTTGGTTGTTGTGGGGTGTGGGTTGGATCCCCAGTTATTCATCTTGTTTTTCTATGGGCTACCTTTGCCCATTCTTGCTTAATTTTTTAATTGATAAGTATGCCCATTCTTGCTTTCTTCTGGATAGTCTATCAAGGATTTGCAAATTTTTTTAATTAGACAGAATCAGTTTTTATAACCTATTTTGGGTTATGACTTGTCTTTGGTACTTAACCATGCAGATTGCAGAATATGTGTTTGGAATGCTGTTGATGGTAGCTTAGTTCACTCTTTGACAGGTCACACTGAATCTGTAAGTGGTGTATTAATTTTTTTGAACCTGCCATAGGTAGATTTTGATAAACATGATATCGATTATATACACAACTCTTTTAGATATACGAACCAATTTTGGAGGTTATTTCTTAATAGGTCTACATACAGTTTACTCTTTTGCCCCTAGTTTTATACTCATAACCACTCCCCCTCAAGTTGGAGAGTATATATCATACAATCCTAGCTTGTTACATAATAAACCCAAACGAGTCTTACATAAAGCTTTGGTAAACATATCAGCAATCTGGACTCTTGTAGAAACATATGGAGTAGCAATTACACCATCTTCTACTTTCTCCCGAGTAATATGACAATCTACTTCGATATGCTTAGTTCGCTCATGGAACACAGGATTGGAGGCAATGTAAATTGCTGCTTGATTATCACAATGCATAGTCATAGGCAGCTTCATAACAAATCTTAATTCCTCAAGTAAATGCTTAATCCACATAAGCTCACATGATGTGTGTGCCATGGCTCTATACTCAGCCTCTGCACTAGACTTGGCAACAACAATTTGTTTCTTACTTCTCCAAGTAATCAAGTTTCCTCCTAGAAAAGCGCAATACCCAGTAGTGGATTTTCTATTTGACGGTGATCCAGCCCAATCAGCATCAGTGTAGGCTTCTACCCGTAGGTGACCGTTAGCTTTATACAAAAGACCACGGCCTGGATGTGCTTTAAGATACCTCACAATCCGAATAACTGTCTCCCAATGTGGAAGGCGAGGATCTTTCATATACTGGCTCAAAACATTAATTGCAAATGATATATCTGGGCGAGTAATTGTGAGATAATTCAGTTTACCAACCAGACGACAATATCTCTTAGGATTAGATAACAGCTCCCCCTGATCTTCATACAATTTGACATTAGGATTCATAGGAGTCTCCACTGGTTTAGATCCTACCTAACAAGCCAGTTTCTTCCAAAATATCCAACACATACTTCCTTTGTGATAAACTGATTCCTTCTTTAGATTGTGCTACCTCAATACCCAAGAAATAATGAAATTTACCCAGATCCTTAGTTCGAAAGGAGTTTTGAAGGTATCTTTTCAAATCATCAATACCCTGCTTGTCATCACCAGTGATTATAATATCATCAACATATACTATCAACAAAATCTTTCCTTTATCAAAGGTATGAGAAAACACAGAGTGATTAGAGTGGCAATGTCACAATCCAAACTTTAACACTACTTCGCTGAATTTACCAAACCAAGCTCTGGGAGATTGTTTAAGACCATAGATGGCCTTATGCAACCTACACACTTTTCCAAACTCCCCCTGAGCAACAAACCCAGGAGGTAGCTTTGTATACACCTCTTCCTTCAAATTGCCATTCAAGAAGGCATTTTTAACATCTAACTGAAATAATGGCTAGCCCAAATTAGCAGCCAAGGAGATCAAAATCCGGACAGAAGAAATTTTAGCAACAAGTGAGAATGTCTCGACCTAGTCAACACCGTATGTTTGGGAATACCCTTTAGCAATCAAGCGAGCCTTCAAATGCTCAATAGAATCATTAGGCAAATACTTCACAGTATACACCCAACGACAACCAACAGTAGTTTTCCCTAGAGGACGAGTAACTAAAGACCAAGTAGCATTTTCAGATAGGGCAGACATTTCTGCCTCCATAGCAGATTTCCAACTAGAGATGGACATAGCCTCCTGGATAGACTTAGGAACAACAGTAGAATATAAGGATGTGGTAAAGACATGAAGAGATGAAGACAAATGACCATAAGAGACAAACCGAGAGATAGGGTGAGAGGTACAAGAACTCTTACCTTTGCGCAAAGCAATTGGAAGAGAGGAAGGATCAAGAGGTGGATCACTAGGCGGGGAAGAAGTCTCTGTTGGAGGTTTCTGCCGACGACTATATACCTGGAGTGGTTTCTAAGGAGATTCAGTAGGAGACATAGGTGGTAGGAGAGGAAGACAAGGAGGAGAATTGTCACTAGCAACCGAAGGAGAGAAATAGGACTGAGATTCATCAAATGTGACATCAGCACTAATGAAACGACGACGAAGAGTAGGTGAGTAACATCAGTATCCCTTTTGAGTACGAGAATACCCAAGAAAAACACATTTAATGGATCCAGGATCAAGTTTATCACTCCTTGGACCTAAGATATGAACATAGCACATAGAACCAAAGATCTTAGGAGGTAGATGAAACAAAGGTGCATCAGGAGAGAGCACGATCTGACCACCTAGAACAGTGGAAGACATACGATTAATTAGGTGACAGGCAGTGAGAACAGCATCACTCCAATATGATTTGGGAACACGCATATGAAACTTTAAGACACGAGTGACCTCTAACAAATGACGCATTTTGCGTTCAGCAACACCATTTTGTTGTGGAGTATGGGGGCATGAAAATTGGTGAATTATACCGTGATCATCAAAAAAATTGAGACAAAGATGTATGAAAATATTCACAAGCATTATCAAATCGAAAAATACGAAGTGAAGCATTAAACTGAGTATTTATTTTCATATAAAATGATTTGAAAATGGAGTACAATTTAGACCATTATTTCGTAAGATAAAGATAGGTGACTCTAGAATAATCAACAAAAATGACAAAATATCTAAATCCCAACAATGAGGGAGTGTTTATTGGACCCCAAATATCAGAATGAACTAAATGAAAAGGACTACTAACACAACTCTCACGCCTAGAGGCAAAAGGCACTCTATGGTGTTTACCCAACTAACATGCTTTACATTGTAAAGACTCAATTTGACGACATGACGGAACTAATGACTTCAAATTCTGGAGAGATGGATGACCAAGGCGACAATGATGCTGAAGAGGCGAGATAGACAAATGAGAAGCCACTAAACGGGAAGAACCACATCGATCCAGGTAATAAAGTCCACTGGCTTCATGCCCTCCACCAATAATCTTCCCCGTCTTGAGATCCTGAAAGATACAATGAGTGGATAAAAAAATGGTAGCACAATTCAAAATTTTAGTAAGCTTACTAATTGACAAAAGATTAAAAGGAAAATTAGGAATATATAAGACAGAAAAGAGAGAAAGATTAGGACCAAGATTGGTAGTGCCCAAACCAAAAACTATAGTTGTTGAGCCATCTGCCAATGTAACATTGGGAAGAATACTAGATTGCTCAAGGTCAGAGAGTAAACCTGAGCTACTTGTCATATGATCAGTAGCACCTGACCCAAGGGTCCTGAGTGGCAAGACAAGCAGTGGAAGTACTTTGTTGAGCTAAAGTAGCAGTAGAATCAGACCCAACAGAGTTGTAATGTAGAGACAAGAGGCGATTGTACTCTTCCTCAGGAATAGAGACTACTCTGGATATTGGTGGAAGTGACTGTGAAGGTGGTTCTTCAACTTGAAAACTAACTTGGTGAGCTGAGGGTTTACCATACAACTCCCAACAAAAGTCTACTACATGATTCTCACCATGACAATAAGTGCACTTACGAAGACCACGTCCTCTACCACGACCCCCTTGGTCATGACCTCCACGGCCTCAGCCCCCACGACCTCGACCTCGACCTCGACCTCCATGACCACCTCTATTACTCCCCGTATAAGTGGTAAAGACAGATTTATCACCAAAAGGTAATGCATCAGTACTAGAGGAAGAGAAAGGGGCAATACTCGAGTCAGATAATGTGGCCTGTCGAAGTCTACCAAAAACTTCACTCAATGAAGGGAGGTTTGGACTAGCTAAAATTTGTGATTTTACCGTATTCAAACTTTTAGGCAATCCAGATAGGAAGCGAGCAACATGCATAGAATCTCGTTGTTTCTTCATAGTTTTAACATCAGAGGAGATAGGTTGATAAATATTGAGTTCTTCACATACACCCTTAAACTTGTTATAGTAGTCTTCCAAAGACAAATCACTCAAACTCAAGGAGAAATAATTTTGATAAAGATCATAAATTCGCTTCAAATTGTTAACACCAGAGTAAAACTCCTTGGCTTGTTCCCAAACAAGTTTAGCAGTTGGTAAGAAAACCAAACTACAAATGATCTTAGATTCCATGCTATTCCACAAGCAACTCCTAATTTGTGCATCTTCAGCTCTCCAATCAGCATATTTAGAGTCCGTAGATACTGGGGGTTCACTAATCACATAATCAAACTTCTTTCTACCAAGAAGAAACACTTCAACTGCTTGGGCCAACTGAGCATAATTACTTCCATTAAAACTAAGACGAATGGAAGTAATGGATAACATATCAGGAGACAAGAAATAATTAGGGGCCGTTTGGTAACGTTGTTTATATTTTTTGGAAATACGTGTGGGTGAAAAAGTATATAGAAATACGTGTAATGTTGTTTAAAAATTGAAAAATGTTGCTTAAACTACCATACCAAACGGCCCCTTAGTGGGCTGAACACCACTTTTGGTCTCCATAGCAGCCATCTGATCAACACACTCACAATAAAGAAGAAACTAGTGGACCCGAAGCCAATTAACTACAACCAAACAAATAACAAATTCAACACCTAAGTATTCCAATAATCAGCAAGTCCAAAGGCCAGGCCATTCACCACAGCCACTCCAACAAATCCAACAAATATCTCCTCGGAAACACAAACAACATCAAACCAGCACTGGGTATGGATCAAACCACAAATAAAGTGCCAGCAAAGATTACCCAATCAGAAGATTAAGGGTCCGTTTGTTTCGGTGGTAAAGGAAATCGGGAAAATATTTTACACCCTTGAGGGTGTTTGGGTACGCATGAAAATTCGGTCAAATTGAAAATGAATTTCAGTTGACCATAAAATAGAGAGCCTCACAACTGAAAACCAATTACAGTTTTATTTTACCTTCAAACCATTTCCTCCTCAGAAAATTTCTCTCCTCACTCACTCTCATCACTCACGCCAAGCCCAAGCCAAAGGACGGAGAGAGCTATCGCCGGTGAAGCCCAGATCCAGTCCCCGACCCACAGCCCCGCCGGTTTGATCGCACCGCTCAAACCCATCGCCGATCTGATCGCGCCACCTCAGCTTCTCCGTCGTGCTCAAACCCATCTCCGATGAACCCAGCTAAACCCACCCCGATTTCACCACATCCCAGTCCCCGACCCACGGCCTCACCGTCGTGCCTGCAAGCTCCTCTGCCGGTGAAGGTAGTTTCACATCTACTTCACCTTCGTCCTCTCTCTCACTCATCAGACCCATCCTCTTCCACCCACGCCGTCGCTGCCTTAAATTTTTTTTTTGATTGTAAAATAACATTTTTGCTTGGGTTTTGGAGGATTGGTGGTTGGGGTGATTCATGGGTTTCAATGGTGGTGGGTTGGGGGTGAGTTTAAGCGTTGATGGTGGTCGATTGGGGGTGGTGGATCATTGGCTATGGTGGTTTGTGGGTTTCAATGGTGGTTGTTCCTCAACGTCGCCGCTATCTCTCTTTCCCACAATCTCTCAATCTCTCTCTCTTTGATCTCTGATTTTTTTTTTTTTTTTTTTTTGTTGTTGTGGTGGTGTGGGTGGTGGTGTTTTGGTGGTGTTTTGTGTTGTGTGGTGGTGGGTTTTGTGCGGATAGTAGTGGATTTACTGTGGGTGGTGGTGGATTTTCTCACATAAAATTTGTTTGGAAGTTGAGAAAATGTGAAAATTTTGTAGGAATATAGCATTTTCAGAATGTTACCAAACACTAGAAATCGTTTTCCGGACTATTTTCCATTGCACACCCAAACGCCTGGATTTTAATTTCTTTATGGGAATTCATTTTCCTCTGCATTCATTTTGCATTCATTTTACACTCGGAATTCGATTTACATCGAACCAAACGGATCTTAAAACATATCAGACTGAAACAAAATTTGAATCAACATTCCTCTGCACAGCCACACAAACAATTCCATAGCAATACGAAATATTTAAACTCAGCACTGTAAACCAACCCAAGGCTACCCAACAAAGAACATAGAGAGGCCAACAAGTAGAAAATAAAGACAAATCAGTACCCAAGGTTGGAATTCCGCTGACGGCATGAAGTCGGAGTGACGGCTGGTGGCAAAAAATTGTGCAAGTGGGTCGTCGGAGAAAGAAGACTAGAACTGGTTGGTGGTTATCGGCAGCAGAAAGTGGATGGGTGGTGGTTGTGGGGTTAACGGCAGAGAGCGGCTTACCTTGCTCTGATACCAAGTTTTGGAGAAAACATATATATCGGGTTATTCGATTTGCCCTAACATATAACTTATTATTGATATATATAGGTCTACATACAGTTTACTCTTTTGTCCCTAGTTTTATACTCATAACAAAAATCATACACTTAAAGTCAATATTCTCTTCTAATGTTAATTCTGCTATAAACGTTTTCTCATCTAGCTTGATGCTGAAAGTTTACACATACCTTCTGATATGGTTTATGCTAGTTGTCCTGGTCTCTTGATCTGAAATCTTTTCTGCTCCATCTAATAGTTTTTCATCTAAATTTAAACTATTGTTAATTTGCTTTTGTGGCTTACTGTTTAATTTTTGGATTCTTGGTAGTCATATGTTTTGGATGTTCATCCTTTCAATCCCCGGATAGCTATGAGTGCTGGGTATGATGGGCGAACTATTGTGTGGGATGTAAGTTTCCTGGTTTTTAATTCTTGATGCTGATATATTGTTCTCAAAGTGCTTATTGTTTGTTGGTATATTGTGTTTCCAGATTTGGGAGGGCACACCCATATGGACATATGAAATTGGACGTTTTAAGTTGGTTGATGGGAAGTTTTCCCCGTAAGTGAGCTGTTGAATATACTAGTTTTTAATTTTGGCTATATTATTTTGGTTGGATTGACAATGTTGACCTATTTGAACTATTTGACCCATTTCTCATCAGTCTCAATCTCTCACTCATATATATGTATAGCTGTTTGTGCTAGTTAGTTTGATATCTTCCAGCACTACCTAGCTGTAACTATCTTCATTAATAATCAATTCAGTGATTGTAAAATTCTTGTTAGCTGCATTTTTTATATTAAAATGTTTTGTTGAAATTTGGGTGATGATTCTGTATTTCTCTCCCAGTACTTAATCTGGCAAGATCTTTGTTATGAGATATTTTATATTACATAGGGATGGGACATCAATTGTACTTTCAGATGACGTTGGCCAAATATATTTGCTAAACACAGGTCAAGGCGAGTCCCAAAAAGATGCCAAATTGGACCAGGTACCAGAAAATTTCACTTCATAGTCACCCCTCCCCCCTCTTTTGTAATAGGTAATATGGCAATTGCTTAATGACAATTGTTTGTCTATATTTTCTGACAGTTTTTCCTTGGGGACTATCGCCCCCTTATCCGTGATTCTTCGGGAAATGTTCTTGATCAGGTCAGTGACCCTTATTATTGCATTCTTAGGTGGTGAATTGATTTTCATTCCATACTCAAGGAAAAATTGAACTGATATTCCATGCATATCTTACCTTCATTGTGTGCAACGTTAGACATCAAATTTTGATAGTTGGGAATCCTATCTGATCTCAAGCATTTTCCTTCTCAATATTTTTGTCCTGTTTGTACAGATTTATGGCAGTTTTTTTTTTGTTGGGAAACTGGCAGTGTAATTAAATTTCAGAAATATAGGATCTTGAAGTGCCATTAGTGCAAGACTAATAAATTGTCAGATATTTAATGGACCATATTTTTTTGTGTGTGATTATCTCATTACATTTGATGCAGGAGACTCAGCTTCCTCCACATCGCAGGAATGCTCAAGATCCTCTTTGTGATTCAAGTATGTTTATGGCTCCTATCTGTGCATTTTGCTTTAACATTATCTTTCTGAAAAGCATGTCTTCTCATTTCATAGATTGATGGATAATGCCAGGTATGATGCCATATCCGGAACCCTATCAGAGTATGTTTCAGAAACGCAGACTTGGTGCATTGGGCATTGAGTGGCAGCCTTCATCAATAAAATACGCTGTTGGTCTAGATTTCGGTCCTGCTCAGGATGATCATATGCTGCCCTTGGTAGATTTGGAAAGAATGATTGAGCCACTACCAGAGTTTATAGATGCCATGTACTGGGAACCAGAAAATGAAGTCATAAGTGATGATACTGATTCAGAGTACAATGTTGCTGAGGAAAATTCCAGCGAAGGTGACCATGGAAGTATAAGTGCCAGCTCTTCTAGTGATCCAGAGTGCAGTGCAGAAGACAGTGAGGTTGAACAGAGTCATAAAGATAGCCTTCGCAGATCGAGAAGGAAAAAACACAAAGCTGAAGTAAGTGGTGCCTTCAACTACACTGTTTATATTCTTGTTGTGCTTACATGAACAGACTCTTACTTTTTTTCAGGTTGAGTTAATGACTTCTTCTGGGAGGCGAGTCAAGAAAAGGAATTTGGATGAGTGTCATGGCACTATATCAGGGAGTAACAGAATGAAGAAATCAAGTAGTCGGAAAGTTTCAAAGAGGAAGTCTTCTAAAGCTAAGATTATGAGACCCCAGCGAGTTGCTGCACTCAATGCCCTGAATATGTTTTCTCAAATCACTGGAACATCATCAGATGAAGAAGATGAAAATGGGTCAGAAAATGATTCATCAGATAGCAAGTCAGTGCTCCAAGATTCAGACATCCAAAGCAATGAGTCTGATGCAAACTTGCAGAATATGCAACAGAAATGTACTAAAGAGGAACATTCATCATTGGATGAGTTAACTGATGTAGCCAAGCTTCCAGCATCTTCTGAATCTCAATCAATTGTTGGAAACAAGCGAAGATTGGTCCTAAAGTTTTCACTTCGTGATTCTAAGAAGCATGTGTCTCCAGAAGACACAAGATTAAAATGTGACAATGAGGCTGGTTTGGTTAATCCATTCTCTAGATCTCAAGAAGCCAGGACAGATCAAAGCTCCATAGATCCAATGTCATCTTTCACTGATATAATTGATGTGGAGCTTTCCCAGACTAGAAATGATTGCATGGATAGAGTGCAACATGGAAAGGCTGAAGATCATTTGGAGGCATGCACAGGTGATGAGGAGAATAAGAAGAGGTGGGGAGATGTCATGCCCAGAGATGCATCCACTGAACTGAATGCAAATTTTGATGTCCAAAAGGAAAACAACACTGAAGTTAATGGGTATGTTAAGCCTGACAACACATCTGTAAAGTTTTCAGCTAGTAACTTAATTGAAAATCATGGAATTATGTTCTCTTGCAGGGATGAGAAACAGTTTGGAACTGATGGGTCACAGAATCTGGACGCTGCGAGAAATAAAGATCATGCTTATCCTGATGGTGCACTCATATCTGAGTCATTATTTGAGTCATTACTCCCAGGTGACCACCAACCAAAAGCCGATGCTTCTGCGGCCTCATTTAATGGAAATTTCAACACAGGGTACATAGACGATTCACTGGAAATAAATAAAGTTGTTGGCACAAACCACTCAAACGAACCAAAAGAAGATGCTCCACTTAGGTCAACAAAGTTAATAATTAAGACAAAGAAAAGGATAGTGATGGATCCCAAAACTCCTTCCAAACTGAAATTTGTTACTGCTGTGGAAGACCAGTCAAGTGCTAGAGGTGTTTTAAAACCAGAAAGTCAACTGTACAGGGATCCCAATCTAGTTTTGAAAGTACCAGAACAGGGTGAAGCTACTGGCAGATTACGGCATTCATATTCGGACATTAGGATGTCTGATGCTGCTTATGGAGATGAAAATACAGCTGTTAATGACCATCATGATTTGGAAACTGATGTCATTGAAACTTATACTGATGCAATACGTAGAACAAGATCCATGAAGATGAAAGCAACTTCCCGGGATCCAAATGCTGTGAACCTTAACTTTAAGGTGCGAAGGGGCCACACATCAGAGGGCACATCTAGAAATGCAGAAAACCTCTCCTTGGAATTTTCTGGCCAGCTTCTTCAAAGATCAAGATCTACAAGATATCAACGTGGTGGATATAATGATAATGAACCAAGTTTTTTCACTCGAAGAAAACCAAATTATTCTGTCAGGAAATTATCGTGGCTTATGTTGTCAGAGCATGAGGAGGGCTACCGTTATATTCCTCAGCTAGGCGATGAAGTTGTATATTTGAGACAGGTAATGCCTCATTATTCTTAATTGATAGATGGTGGTCCTCTATAATTTGGCTTTGAGTCCAGCTTTCCGTAATTGCTGCTTACAGTGATATTTTGACTTCGTTTGTCAGGGCCATGAAGAGTTTCTAGAATCAAGTGACCCACGGGAAGTAGGTAATTTGAGATCAAGAAATAGAAATTTGAGTGCTGTGGAAATTTGCAGGGTTGAAGCCCTTGATTATGGCTCACAACCAGGTTCTGGGGAAAGCTGCTGTAAAATCAAACTTAGATTTGTAGATCGCTCTTCTGTTGGGTTTGATAAAACGTTCAAATTGGTTCTGCCTGAACTGATTGATTTCCCTGATTTTGTTGTTGAGAAAACGCGGTATGATGCTGCTATTGGGAGGAATTGGACTCATAGGGATAAATGCCTAGTTTGGTGGAGAAATCCAAATGGGGAAGGTGGTAAATGGTGGGAAGGTCGAATTACTTTTTCGAAGGCCAAATCTGAAGAGTTTCCTGACAGTCCTTGGGAAAGACATGCTGTTTGCTACAGGAGTGATTCTGGAGGTAACCATCTACACTGTCCTTGGGAACTGCACGATCCTGACAATTCATGGGAGCATCCCCATATTGATGACAACATAAGAGATAAGCTCCTGTATTATTTTGCTAAATTGGAGCAGGCAGGAAATAAGGTAATTTTGTCTTAAACTTCTTATCCTGATTTGTGTTTGATTTGGTAGAAAATTGGCATGTAAAGCATAAACTATGATTAAGGGAGACAACCACGGATGATTCTGTTAGTCTCAAGGCTCAATTGTGAATCTTGCAGGACTCTTACGGAATTGCAAAATTGAATCAAGCTGCTCTGAAGTCAGAATTCTGTAACAGGTAGAAAAGTGTTAGATATTGTTCCTCATTCTTCATTTTGGTCTATTTACTTAACTGCCGATCTGTTAATTGCTAATGTATTGCCTCTTGAACACAACTGTGATTTATTACTTTATTATATGCATAAGCACTAAATGCCCATCCCACCATTCTTTTGTAATTAGACAAATGGCTTCATGTTTTCCCTTGTTCATCAACATAGTCTACCATATAGCCTGTGGAGAATATATATATAGATATATATATATATATATATTTTTTTTCTGTTTGTAGTGGGCATGGGTTGTGGGGATATTCTTTGATTTGATTCATTGTTGAGAGAAACTTGAATGTGAACAATTTGTGATCCTTGGCTTTGTGGAATTTGTGCAGGTTTCCAGTTCCGTTGTACCCCGAACTCATTTGCTTGAGGTTAAAGAATGACTACTATCGGAGCTTGGAAGCTGTGAAACATGATATAAGAGTGATGCTGTCCAATGCCGAGTCTTACTTCCCAAATTCTGAGCAGGGTAGGTTGAAGCGCCTGTCAGATTATTTTGACAGGAAATTGTCAAAGTTGTAGGAAAGTCCAAAAAACAAGCGTATTTCTTGATCTTTGTGTTCTGCCTTTTTTTGTTTTGTATTGTAATTCATTAATCCAATTTTTGAAAAGCCAACCCTTGTAGTAGTTTTAAAGGAAAGGAAGATGCCTGAGCCCTAAGGTTGTGGAAAAGGTTTAATGTCTTTTGTATCAGATATTTATTATTGTATATATGTATCAGATATTCATTATTGTTTCTATTTTCTATTTTGTTTCTATATCATTATAATTATTATTACTATTTACTATGTTGTTTTATATGCTTATATATTCCTCCGTATCTATAGCTTTATATTCTTCCTATTTACTATATTGTTTTACATACCTTTATTACTATTTATTTTGAATAGTATACCTTTATTACTATTTGCTATATCATTTTATATACATATTGTCTTATATACCTTTTTCTGGTGTTCGGATTCCATTGCCTCGACAGACTATTTTCCCAATTTAAGCAATTAAACCCTGAAACTCATCTATACAAATATTCTCTTCAGAACCTACTCCAGAAAACATAGCTGCTGGTAACTGTATAGTTGTGGCAATTGCTTGTAGAGGCAAAAAGATATTAAGAGAGGTTTAGCTTATTCTACAATGTCTCAGTTGGGTTTATATGATGTTAGCTCTAGGTATTGGGTCTTATAATCTTATTGATCCGCTTTATTTCATTTGATTACTCATGCTTATTCAAAAGCGTTGTTGTTTTTAGGATCCGGATCAATCATATAATATATTATATATTCACAGTAAAATTCTTGAGTCTCGTCTTCAACGTTTAAGAGAAATTAAAAAATAAAATTGAGCGTAAATAAACAGAAGAAGAAGAGCCCATTTACCCCAAGATTGGTTGATTAGTCATGTCATTCTAGCTTGAAAAAAAATCTCTTTTAGCCTTTTGCTGAGTTAATTACCACAAAAAATGGAGTTACTATCAAGTTTGTAACGCTGGTGAAGTTGCTTTTGATGGTCAAGGACAAGAAGATGATTTCCTTAATGTCGGAGGTATAAATATTTTTAGAGGTGATGATGAAGTTGACGATGATAGTGACGATGAAGACTACGATGATAATAGTGAAGGTGAAGACTACAATAGTAGCAATGATGAAGATGGAGCTATTGAAGAACCAACCTTATATGTGGGAAAAATAATATATTTGAAGGGGATGATCAAGAGGGAATAGATGGAGATGCTCAGAGACAGTGACAGCAGCGATGATGAGGAGGATGATGATAATAAATACGATTGTGTGTTTAGTGATGATGTTACAGATGATGATGAGATTGTAATGTTCGAAGACATCATCTTTTATGAGGGGAAGTTATATGCCATTAGCATTAAAGCAGTGCTCTATGTATGTGACATTAGCTGTACTCAAATTTCTTGGAGAAAATTGCGGACACAGTCACTAATAATGAATCCAGAGCATGATGATCATTTGGTCTGCAAGTATCTGGTGGAGTTTATTCGGTAAAAACCGGATACCAATTACTTTGTGAGCTGGACACTCAGAACAGAGCATCAGGGTCAGATATGACAACCAAGAGAGTTTTTTGGAGGCGCCTTTGGAAGATGAGGGTACCGAATAAGATAAAAAAATTTCTATGGCGTGCGTGCTCCGAAGCTTTGCCCACAAGATGCAATTTACTCCGGAGGAAAGTGCTAGAAGATTCGACATGCCCACACTGCGGTACTGGAAATGAAAGCACTTTGCACGCGTTATGGGAGTGCAATCAGCTACGCATGGTATGGGAAAAGGTTTTTGGATGGATATTAAAAGACCACCCAGGTATATCGCAGTTCACAGACCTGGTTGCTTTAGTTGGCGAGCATGCAAACCAGCTGGAGTTGTTTGCTACGATAGCTTGGTTCATTTGGTGCCGTAGGAACAAGGTGAGGTGTAATGAACCAAGTACACCACTGGATAAAATCCTGGAGAGTGCCGCTTCACTACTGAGGGATTTTCAAAGCCATTCTCGGTCTGGTGTGAAAGCTTCGACGCAGCGAAGCATCAAATGGAAACCACCAGAAGGAGCGGTGGTGAAGACAAATTTTGACGGTGCTATGTTTGCTAAATCGGACCAGGCAGGAATAGGGGTGGTTGTTCGAAATAATAGGGGGTAGGTCATGGCGGCTTTAGCAGAAAATATACCCAAACCAGCGTCCACAGAGTTACTGGAAGTTCTGGCAGCACGCAGAGCAGTCCAGTTCGTGCATGAGCTGGGGTTTGCGCATTCCATTTTTGAAGGAGATGCAGAAACTGTTATTAAAGCACTTGCTGATGGAAATTGTTCAATCCCTACTTTCGGTCACATTGTAAAAGACATTTGAGTCTATTAGTGGTTTGTTATGAACCAAATCTTTCTCTCATGTTAGGAGGCAGGGAAACACCATGGCCCATGCCTTAGCGCAAAGAGCGAGACTTTCTTTTCCTATTTTAATCTGGATGGAGGATGTTCCACCAGATATTTATCGTTTTGTATCTGCTGATTTTCCTATATCTTCATAAAATGCTAACGAGTTTGGATTCTCAAAAAAAAAAAAAAAAAAAAAAAAAATTGAACCAGCCAAGTGGATTAGAGTGGAAGGCATATATAGGTGATCAAATGCTATTTTTAGGTAAAAATCACTCTAAATCTATTTTAGCGATTGGATTCCTAGCAGGCTTTAAAGGGAATTGCATTTATTACACCGATGACAGAACTGTCTCTTCATTCACACTAGTTTATCAACACAAAGAGAAGCTAAGGGTGTTCTGCTTAGATGAGTGCAGAAACAAAAAGTTTCTTCCAAAAAATTATCGATCTTTCATTCTCCCTCGTTCACTCAAGAATCCACATTTTTTAACCCTTTCAGATGGCTGTAATAACTAGGTCCCTTCAGTCTATCAAAAAAGAAAAGAAAAAGAAAGGTCCCTTCAATGGGATATTGTACTTAGTGGTAGTGTTTATTGCACACTGTTTGTAGTGTGTAATAGATTTTCCCTTTAGGGTGGAATTTTAAATTATAAACTCATCTGTCAATTTTTAATTTGGGAAAAAATTTATAAAAAAAATTCTTGTACTTTTATCATTTTGGTAGAACATAATAATAATAATAATAATATTATTATTATTGTAGGGATAAGAGGCCCAAAAATATATGCTGGGCCTTAGGCTTGTCCAAGGAGGCTCAGTGGTCCAAGGACAAATCAACAGTAAGGAAGATGTAAGACTTTGAACTTCACGAGCAAGCTATGACTGTGAAGGTTGGAGGAAGTATGCCGAGTAGGAGTATCTCCTCAGCTAACGAAGTAGAGGTCAAAAAGTGTGTTCTGTCATCTAGGGTGACGTTCCAGGAAGTTCTATTGATAAGGATATGCATTGTGAACGTACAGGACAGATGGGAGCTCGAAAATATCTAAGGGAAAGCTGCTACCACCGTATTGAATGCTCTGCAGCTAACTCTCTGGCCGCATTAATGAGGAAGTGATACCAGAACAGTAGTTTTCAGCCCTACAGCTACTCCCCAAAGACTTTAAGAAGGTGCTGATGTAATAAGGATCAACACTAACAATCTAATTTACACGTGGAGGGCAGAGATGAAAGAAAAAGATAGTATAAAATAGAAGGGAAGCCCTAAGAGAAAGGGATCGAAGATTTAAGAGAAAAATACTGTAGCACTAAGGAACTGTATTTGTAATCAAATTCAAGAAATATATACAAGAACTGATCTCCTCGGACTATACCGAGGACAATTTTCTTTAGTAAAAACCAGTCTATCTCTACCTTGTTGTCATTTGGATCCACTACAATTGCTACCAAACTCATTATAGCCTAATTTTCCAACTCACTCTCTACAAATTCATTGTATTGGGCTCTTTGGGTCTAGATCTTTTAACTTTTGGGCTTAGGATTCAAACTGCGTCCTTACAATTGGAGCCGTTTGTGGGAAATCTTGGTGCTGTGGTGAAATTAACGTCCAACTATGGTGGGTTCAGTTCCGAATCTAGAGGAATCTATGGGGTTCCAACGTCAAGATCATTTCGTTAATCTTAAACGAAGAAGGGATCGGGAGGTTAGTGTGCGTACCACCCATATTAGCAGGAGCCAGTCTTAAAGCGGGAGCCACCTTTCTCATGAGGAGAATACCAGAGCCATGTAACTGGAGATTGATCATCTGAAAAGGAAGTTGCGCCACGAACGGCAAAGGCAAACTCCCTACAATTCTGACTTCTCTTCTAGCAATGAGGAGAATGGTAGTTATAGACCCAAGTCAAGGACTCCCCTTGGTGAATCTTTCTCGTGTGACGAGGACTATCACCATGAACGCCAAAACAGGAGCTCATCTTCCAAAGGTTTGGGAAATGATGCGATGAGTAGAGTGCTCAACCAAATTTCCAGATCACCTTTCACGCATAGAATTGAGGAAGGGAGACTTCCTCGGCGGTTCACTCAGCCAACGTTCACCATGTATAATGGTCGTACAGATCCTGTGGAGCATGTAAGCCACTTCAACCAGAGGATGGCTGTGCACTCTAAGAATAAGGCCTTGATGTGCAAGGTATTCTCCTCCAGTTTAGGGCCCGTCGCCATGAGGTGGTTTGATGGCTTGGGAGCAGGTTCCATTGATTCCTTTAAGGAACTCACTCGGGCATTTGGATCTCGCTTTATTACATGCAGCAAGGTTCCTCGGCCCCTAGATTCCTTGCTGTTAATGACCATGCGAGAAAGGGAAACTATGAAAACGTACTCGGATAGGTACTGGGAGATGTTTAATGAGATCGATGGCGACTTTGATGATGTAGCCATAAGAACTTTCAAGGTCGGCTTACCGGCCGAGCATGGTTTGAGGAAGTCTTTGACTGGGAAACCTGCTAACAGCGTACGTCAACTCATGGACCGAATTGACAAGTACAAACGGGTCGAGGAGGACCAGCAACAGGGGAAAGGGAAGGCTAAGGTTATCCCTCAAGAGATGAGGGATTTCAGGTTGGACGGATACAACAACAACCGGCCCCAGAGAGACTTTGCTGGGCAATCGGGGTCTGCTGCTACTCAAATGGTTAACACGGTGTTCCGAGAGCCAGTACACCAAGTCTTGGAGAAAATCAATAACAAGCCATTCTTCAAGTGGCCAAACAAGATGGGAGGTGACCTCATGAAGTGCAATCAAAGCCTTCATTGCCAATACCACCAGGACCGAGGGCACACCACAGAGGACTGTAGAACCTTGTGGAATCACCTGGAGCAGCTGGTCCGAGAGGGGAGGCTGAAGCAATTTTTGTATCATCCCAGTGGGCAAGGGGGCCAGGCAAGTTTGGAGCCCCGGAGAGATGCCTCTTCAAGAGCCCCTTTGGGCACAATTAATGTCATCCTCGCTGCCCCAGGGAGAACTGGTTCTCATCCCTCCAGAATGATGTCTGTAGCTCGTCCACCTGCTGAGGACTCTAACCATGAGTTGAAGAAGGCTAGGATGGAGATCCGACCAGCATTGGGCTTCTCGGATGAGGATAAGGTTGGAACCATACAGCCGCATGATGACACCCTGGTGGTCACCCTCAGGATAGGGGAGTATGATGTGAAGAAGGTATTGGTGGATCAGGGTAGCGGGGCAGAAATTATATACCCTGATTTGTACAAGGGGCTAAACTTGAAACCGGAGGATTTGACAGGTTATGATTCACCTCTGCTGGGCTTTGATGGGAAGATGGTTATTCCAAAGGGTTAGATCAGACTACCCGTGTAGGCAGGCTCCGAGGTGGTGGAGGTGGACTTTATTGTGGTGGATGCTTATTCTCCCTACACAGCCATTGTAGCACGAATATGGCTTCATGCCCTAGGGGCTGTTTCTTCCACCTTCCACTTGAAAGTGAAATATCCGTCCTGGGATCAAATTGAAGAGTTGGTTGGGAGCCAGTTCGTGGCTAGGCAGTGCTTAGTGGCCGCAATTATGCATAGGCCTGAAACCAGGTCCTTGGCCTTTACTGATAGGGGTTTATAGCAATCAAGGACTCCGGCGTCACCAGTGGACGAGACGGCCGAGGGGGCGAGGTGCGAGGATTTGGAGAGGGTTGTTGTAGATGATGATCCGAAAAAGTTTTTTCAGGTCGGCGCTCAGCTGCCTCCTCAGGAGAAGGAAGAGCTGATAGAGTTTCTTAGGAAGAATATTGATGTGTTCGCATGGAGTGCTTACCAAACTCCTACGGTGGATCCGAACTTCATCTGTCATCATTTAAATGTCAATCCATCCGTCACACCCAAAAAGCAACCACCTCGGCGTTCATCTAAAGACCATTCGGATGCTGTCAAAGACGAGGTGATCAAACTCAAACAGGCCGGGGCTATTAAAGAGGTGTTTTGACCCGAATGGCTCGTCAATACTGTAGTGGTGAAGAAGAAGAGTGGAAAGTGGCGGGTATGTGTAGACTTTACAGATTTGAACAAAGCCTGCCCAAAAGACCCTTTCCCTATGCCTCGGATAGATCAGCTAGTGGATGCAACTGTAGGCTATCCTTGGATGAGCTTTTTGGATGCCTTCCAGGGATACCACCAAATACCACTGGCTTTAGATGATCAAGAGAAGACAGCCTTTGTCACTTCTACAGGAAATTACCACTACAAGGTAATGCCTTTTGGGTTGAAGAACGCAGGGTCTACCTATCAGAGGATGATGACCAGGATGTTCGAGTCACAATTAGGCAAGAGTATTGAAATTTATATAGATGATATGGTGGTGAAGAGTAAGGTGGAGTCCGAGCATGTAGGAGACCTTGGGAATATTTTTGAAATACTGAGGGAACACAAACTGTGCCTTAATGCTTCCAAATGCTTTTTTGGCGTGGGATCAGGCAAATTTCTAGGCTATATGGTCACTCATCGTGGAATTGAGGTCAACCCTGATCAGGTTAAGGCAATTAGCAGTCTGTAGCCACCTCGGAATCCTAAAGAGGTCCAAAAGCTAACTGGAATGACTGCTGCCCTAAATCGGTTTATCTCTCGGTCAGCAGACAGGTGCAGACCCTTCTTCCAGCTGTTGAACAAGTGGAAGGGATTTGAGTGGACTAAGGAGTGTGCCTTGGCCTTCCAACAACTTAAGGAATACCTTTCTCGGCCACCTGTCATGTCTAGGCCCGAGGTGGACGAGGTCTTGTTTGCCTACATTATTGTGGCTTCCCATGCTATAAGCTTAGTGCTGATACAAATTGACGTCGGTGTGCAGAGGCCAGTTTACTATGTAAGCAAGTCGTTGCACGAAGCAGAAGTTCGTTATCTACCACTGGAGAAGGCCATTTTGGTAGTAGTGCACGCTACACGTAAACTCCCTCACTACTTCCAATCCCACACAGTTGTTGTCTTAACCCAACTTTCGCTTCGGTCATTACTTCGGAGTGCCGATTTCACCAGGAGGATTGCCAAATGAGGTACGATCCTAGGGGCTTTTGATATCAAGTATATGCCCCGCACCTCTGTCAAAGGCCAAGTTCTCGCAGATTTGGTGGCCGAGTTTGCTGAATCCCTATTAGAAGAGAAGATAGAGAAGCAGGACATGGATGAAAAATTAGTTGGCGTGATCTCCTTACAAGAACCTTTGTCCTGGAGGGTATACGTTGATGGGGCAGCGAATCACAGAGGATCTGGAGTGGGGCTAGTTCTGATATCCCCTGAAAGGATCACAATTGAGAAATCCTTAAGATTGGGCTTTTCGGCCACAAACAACGAGGCTGAGTATGAAGCTCTATTGGTAGGGATGGCCATGTTTCAGAGAATGGGGGGAAAAACCATGGAGATATTATCGGATTCAAGGTTGGTTGTAGGCCAGGTAAGTGGGGAGTTAGAGGCCAGGGACATAAGAATGCAAGAATACTTAAGACAGGTCAAACAATTACAATCAAGGTTTGAGTCTTTCAACTTACTGCATATCCCTAGAAGCGAAAACACCCATGCTGATTCTCTGGACATTCTTGCAACCTCCTTGGCCTAGAGCTTGCCTTGGGTTATCCTTGTTGAAGACTTGTGTAAACCTGTTGAGTTGAAGAAGGAGGTGGTCTATATTCATCAAATTAGAGTGGGACCTAGCTGGATGGATTCTATCGTGCTATTCCTTAAGGAGGATATCTTGCCTGAGGGAAAATTCGAGGCTGACAAAGTACGAAGAAAGGCTCTTCGGTTTTGGCTGTTTGAGGACCAAAAGTTGTACAAACGCTCTTTTTCTAGGCCGTACTTGCTGTGCATACATCCTAAGGCATCTGAGCTACTCCTTGAGGAGTTACATGAAAGGATTTGTGGAAGCCACACAGGAGGTAGGTCTTTGGCTCACAGAGCCCTCACCCAGGGATACTGGTGGCCGAACATGCAAAAGGAAACACAAGAGTATGTGAAGAAGTATGACCAATGCCAAAAATTTACACCAAACATTCACCAACCAAGGGGAGTCCTAAATCCTCTGTCTAGCCCTTAGCCATTTGCTCAATGGGGCTTAGATATCGTAGGACCTTTCCCTAAGGCAGTAGGGAATAAGAGATGGTTACTGGTCGGCATGGATTACTTCACCAAATGGGTTGAAGTTGAACCATTGGCAAATATCAAGGACGTGGATGCCAAGAAATTTGTTTGGAAAAATATTGTCATTTGGTTTGGAATCCCTCACACCCTCATCTTTGACAATGGTCTTTAGTTTGATAGCAAAGCCTTCAGGAGGTACTGTTGTGACCTAAGAATCGCGAATAGATATTCCACCTCGGCATATCCACAGGGGAATGGACAAGCCGAGGCTGTCAATAAGGTCATAGTGAATGGACTCAAAAAGAAATTGGATGATGCGAAAGGAAAATAGGTGGAAGAGCTATCACACGTCCTTTGGACATATCGGACCACCCCTCTCAAGTCAACAGGGGAGACACCATTTTCAATGACTTATGGAGCCGAGACTGTTATTCCTTTGGAGACTGGGTTCCCAACGCTGAGAACAAATTCTTTCACTCTGAGCAACAATGATGGGCTATTAGGGAAGAGCTTAGACTTAATTGAAGAGCGAAGAGAGAACGCCATGGTCCAACTGGCGTATTATCAACACAAGCTCAAGTAAGGGTATGATGCCAACATGAAGCTAAGGCCGTTGGCGCCTAGAGACTTGGTATTAAGAAAGGTTTTGGGTACTGCAAAAAACTCAGCATGGGGAAAGTTAGGGCCCAACTAGGAAAGACCATATCGCATCACCTCAGTGGCTGGGATAGGTGCATATTATCTTGAAGATCTAGATGAAAATGTTGTACCACGCCCCTGGAATGTAAATAACCTGCGAAGGTATTATTATTAATGAAAGTCATTTCTGCCATATTTTTATTACATTATGCGTTACATCCGTTATTTGACTAAATATTAAACAGAACCTTAGTTATGCCTGATCCCTTGGACCACATACTTTAGGTAAATTAATACTTCATGTCATCTTTTCTAAGAATCAAGCAGTTGGTTATACTTGGCTCTTTTGACCATATACCTTGGGTAAACTGATATTTTCAATCATTCTTTCTAAAGTGTTAAACAGAACCTTAGTCATGCCTGGTTCCTCGGACCACATGCTTTGGGTAAATTAATATTTTATGGCATCTTTCTAAGTGTTAAACAGAACCTTAGTCATGCCTGGTTCCTCGGACCACATGTTTTGGGTAAATTAATACTTTATGACATCTTTCTAAGTGTTAAACAGAACCTTAGTCATGCCTGGTTCCTCAGACCATATGCTTTGGGTAAATTAATACTTTATAACATCTTTCTAAGTGTTAAACAGAACCTTAGTCATGCCTGATTTCTCAGACCACATGCTTTGGGTAAATTAATACTTCATGTTATTCCTCTAAGTGTTAAACAGAATCTTGGTTATGCCTAGCTCCTCAAACCACATTTCTGGGGTAAATTAACACTCTCTATCTATTTTTCTAAGTGTTAAGACACACCCCTTGTTATATCTAGCTCCTCGGATCACTTGCCTTGGGTAATTTAATATCCTTGATTATTTGCATAAGTATTGAGCAGAACCAGGACTATGTCTGGTCCTTCAGATCTTTTTCTACTAAGTGTTTTGTTCATCTCCATGAGATTTAGCCTTCCCTGTTGGTGGCCCAGTTCTCAGTACAAGCATGTGATCATTTTCTTTACTATTTATACGTGTTTAATTTATCTGAATTAGCAACAATCCACTACTGTTAGCAACATCATCAGCCCTAAGTCTCATCAGAGGGCAAAACAATAACTACACCAACCAGAGAATAAATATTACAAGGAAAAAGAAAGATTCATAAAGTAAAAAGTGAAGTCTTTTCATTGAATAAAAGGAAGGTACATTGTATACAACGGCAAACTGCCACTACAAAAAAAATATATATATATATATATACAAAAGAAAAACTACAAAAAAGGAAAGAAGGGATGAAATCCTAAAACTAAGCCTTGGCCTTGGGAGGAAGGTCTTCCTTGTTGCTCGGCTAAGAGGCAAGAGCGTCTTTGGCCTTGGGATCAGCCCCTTTGGACTTGGCCTCGGCCTCCTTCGCCTTGACCGCAGCATCCTTGGCTTCTTAGGGGGGCTTAGCTTCTTTGCCCTTGCCCTTATCCTTGGCCACCTCAACCCTCTGTGGCCTTGATCATCAGCTTGGCTGGATCCTTTGGAAGCCTTGGAAGGGGGAAGAAGGGCCTGAGCGACCAGGTGCTGCTCAGAAGATTCTGAAGCAAGGGTAAAGGGAGATGGGAGTGCAGCTGGGACTTCACGGATGTCAGAAGGGTAATAAACACTCCTAGCCTGCCTCCACTCCGAGGCAGTAGGGACCTCTGCAAGGTTGAGGGCCTCCATCCACACCTCATTGCAGTAATCCCTGCATACCTCGGCCAACTCCACAACTAGCCGGATCTCGGTTTCTTCTACCCCGAGATTGTAGGACGCTTGCCTCGAGGCCTCCGCAGCTTCCTCGGCCGTCCGAGTGGTGGCTTTGGCTTTCTCCAAATCAACTTTCAGCTCCAGGACCAGCTGCTTCTGTGTGGCCAGCTCTATCTCAATAAGATAGATCTTTTTACGTTGATCTTCAGCCTGGTCCTAGACATTTTTCAGACCAGCCTCAACGCTCTTCCGCGCCTTCTCCTCCGCGGTCAGCTTAGTGGCCAGCTTTTGGTTCTCCTGCTTCATGGCTCCCAAGGCCTTGTTGGTCTCGACGTGGAGGTTGGCCTCAACCCTGGCCTCGTTCCGGGCATCCTTGACCCATTCCTCAGCTACAAAAACCTCCTAGATAGCCTGCACAAAAATGACAAAGGAATCCCATGTAAAAAAAAAAGAAAAAAGAAAAGAAAATGGAGAATGGAAAGGGCACCTTAGCATTTGATTAAAAGGTATGATGGTGAACTTACCATGGCTAGATCCCTTTTTAGGGACATGAAGAGGTCTGACTGTCTCATGTACCTTAGAGCAGCCATGTCTTTCAGCAGGAGGAGGGGCTGCTTTAGGGCCTCAGCCACGTAAGAAGAGTGCCCTCTCTGAAACTCCCTAATGGAGGAGTTCCATGGGATGACAGCGCCATCTAGCTCCAGCCGAGGAGCCTAGGTGCGTTGTTGTTAGCGCACCTCGGCCACATTCAGATCCTCCCTACTCTCCACTGAGGAGGCCTGTCCCTTGGCTTTAGCCGTCTTCTGTTGCTTGGTCTCTTTCTGGCAGACCACCTTACCCTCCTCCACTTCCTGCTCCTTCTTTTTCTTCTTCAAGTTAGGGATGGGGAGCAGGCCAACTGTGGTTGTAGGAGGAGGAGGGGGATGGGGAGAGTAGGAAGAGGCTGGGATTTAAAGGCCTCCTTAGATGACGACCCTTTATTCCTCCCAGCAAGGAGGTCTTTCAAACCTTTCCTCGGATTTAGAGCCATTGCGTCTTCCTCCTCGGAGCTGCTATCTACCTCGGCGATTATAAGCTTGGGGGAGCGAACTACTGAGGATCTATTAAGCTCACCCTCAGGGTCCGAGATCTCAACAGGATCTACCTGCACCTTTCCTTCTTCCTCGAGTTGGAATTGGTCTATTTCCTCATCGAGTGATAGACGTAAGGAAGCAATCTCTTCCCTCGGAACCGCTGCTTCAGGGAAGGCACGTTGAGATGGCAGCTCAACTGGCACAACGTCCTCGCAGGCAAGGAACGTGAGTACTGAGACGTCTATCCTGCGTAGCCGAGGATCGCCTGCCCTAATAGCGTGGCCCACTTCTTGGAAATTGTCTGATAGCAGCTCGAAGTCTAGGATGAAGTGGACCGCTCTCAGCTGCCTATCCTCACTCACAAACACCTCGGACCTTAGGACTTTGTTGAGGTCCGCGACGTTGACCAAATTGAGGCGAGGCACTACGTGCCATTTATCTGCAAAAACAACCGAGGAGCAAATCACGGTCAGACTAATAAAACCTATCATCAAAGGAAAATGAAATACTAAAGGGAAGAGTAGCAAAGCTAAAAGAACTGAATCCCGTGTCAAGGGACCTAACCTTGGGTACCCCACCTGGCTCCCCCTCCCGAGTTGGGCAGTGAAGACCGTCATGCCATTCCCTAGAGGCAATTAAGTAGTCATCCTTCATGCCCCTGTTGGACTTGGGAAGACATGATACAAGCCTAACAATGGAGGACCTGGACTTTGAGGTAATACCCCGAGTCAGCAAGTGAATGACACTCGTACATATGGACAACGTCGTGCCAGGTGAGTCTCAAACCCATCTGCTCGTTGAGAGCATCGACGCTACCTAAAACTTTAAATAGGTTGGGTGGGCACTAGTGAGGACACAGCCTATGGTTGATTAGGTAGTTTTAGGTTACCCTACCCATGGGAAGCGTCATTCCTCCTTTTATGAAGGCGATCATAGGAATGACAACCTCCCCTTCGTTTCTATCTCTAACCACCTAATCTGGAGCACAATACTGTAAGGCAACTCCCTGTGGAATGTGATATTTAGCCTTAAAGCCCTCCATACTAGTGGGAGAATCTACAAGTTGCTTAAATCTACCTATCTAGGCAAGCTAAAGGGAAGTGAAAGAAGTTTTCGAGGAAAGGAAATAAAGAATAAAAGGCCGAGGAGATCGGCTGAGGAGAAAAGAACCTAAAAAATAAGGAACTTACGGGAATAAGCACGTGTGTTGCTTTCTAAACTTCTTAAAGGTTTAAAAAAATTTTAAGAAAAAGACTTGGAAGATTTGGAAACTTGGGAAGCCTTGAAGGTGTGAGAGTTTGGGACTTCTGGAGAGCTCGAAGATTTGTAAAGTGAGGAAAAATGACTCTCCCCAGGCGCCTTATATAGAGGGCGAAATTAAGTGGGAGTTATCCCGCTTAAAATTCAAAGAGAAATGCCAGCCGTAGGATCTACATCTCACCGTAAGATGCAGGGAACAAAGAGCTGCCTGGAGCATTTAATGAGACATCGCGGACTTCGAAGCGTCAGGAACAGTTATGGGACACGCGAAGCGATATTCTCACATGTGGAAATCAAAGGAACACATGGGATTTATTTCTCACACGTCAAAACCCCATTTTTCTCCTCGGATAGGAGGAGAAAATCGGAGTTTTGAGGGGCTATTGTAGGGATAAGAGGCCCAAAAATATATGCTGGGCCTTGGGCTTGTCCGAGGAGGCTTAGTGGTCCGAGAATAGATCAACAGTAAGGAAGACGTAAGACTTTGAACTTCACGAGCAAGCTATGACTGTGAAGGCTGGAGGAAGTATGCCGAGGAGGAGTATCTCCTTAGCTAACGAAGTAGAGGTCAAAAAGTGTGTTCTGTCATCCAGGGTGACATTCCAGGAAGTTTTATTGATAAAGATATGCATTGTGAACATACAGGACAGATGGGAGCTCGAAAATATCTAAGGGAAAGCTGCTACCACCGCATTGAATGCTCTATAGCTAACTCTCTGGCTGCATTAATGAGGAAGTGATACCTAAACAGTAGTTTTCAGCCTTACAGCTACTCCCCAAAGATTTCAGGAAGATGCTGATGTGATAAGGATCAACACCAACAATCTAATTTACATGTGGAGGGCAGAGATGAAAGAAAAAGATAGTATAAAAAGAATGGAAGACAACAATCTCCAGCAAATGTTCAACCCTTCAAAACCCAAAAATCAACAAGATCCTTTTCAATACAAACCAAGACAACAAAAAGCAAGCAATGCCCACATAGGCATTAGATCAGCTGAGGCAGTTTTGGTTGAAAAATCAACAAAAAGTCTAAATCTTGTTCATCTCTCTTCCATAGCTTTTTCTTTCAAATCATTCACATCTTTAAGATTTGTGTGTAATTTGTTCAAATCGTTTGCTCGGTGATGGAGATCGTGAATTGTACCGTAGATCGATGATCGGGTTCTTTCTTCTTCTTTTTTCTGGGTTTGTACGTTTTTTATTATCTGTTTGAAATCGAGTGTAAAAAACTCGAGATTCATGTTTTTTTGAACTCGACTATTAAAAACTCGAGATCTATGTGGCATAAACATGTCCAACTCAGCAACTGGGAAGCGAGTCTGAGATTGATATAGAACTCGAGTTTCTAAAACTCGAGATGCTAGTTTGCAATTTTCTTTCAAACCCGTATCAACTTACTATATTCTATCCCTTCACAACGTTAGTCTGCAAATATCCCCTGTGTTTAAGGATTATGTGCAATGCACATTACCTGGTAGGCCTTAGACACTTGTCCCTTTCTTTTTGCTGCCACATATCCCTGTATGCAGCAAAATCTTTCCAAAAAAAAAGAGTCATTTTTCAAAATATATTTTTTGAAAAAATATCTCATTTTCCTATGTTTGCTAGTGACCTCAAAATAAAATAGAGTTATTTTCAATATTTTTCATATTGTCGCTTAATTTTATTGAACATGACGTGAGATTATGTTGTTTTTTGAAAAAATTTAGTACAAAGCAATTTCTAAATAATAAGCCATATTTTTAATAGGATTTTTCATTGATCAAAGATAGTTTTTCTATGACTTATTTTTTCTAATGCTACCAAATACATGAAAACACGAAAAATTATCTTCACAAGAGGTTTTCATCGAAACAAGTTTTTTTTTTTTTTTAAACAATTTATTTTAGTGTTTATTATTAAAAATTTTACTCCTCCCTAATTGACAATCTATATTGAATCGCTTTCTAAGTTAGAGGAATTTTTCTTGTCAACATAAAGTCTACTCTTATACAATTTTGCTTAAAGTTTTGGTTGGATAGTATACGTAAATGTTTTTATGAATCTTCTTTTTTGTTGGTCTGGTAAATTAGCTTATGCCGTTAAATTGAAGGATTATTTATGCATCCGTCCTTGTTCAAATTTCTCACATGTACCTCCACTATAAAACTGTCCATTTGTATAGGACATGGTTTATCTCTAAACTGTTTGGGAAGAAAATTTTTATAATTCACTACATGAAAAATTGAAGGATTATTTATGTTACTTTAAAAGAGTCACACAGTTTGTTTAAATAATTTATTAACTCATGTAATACACGTGGATGATTGTATAAATATACACATAATAAGTTGAAAAAGATTTCTCTAAGCTAATTTGGAAGAAAACTTTTTCCATTTGTATTTTACAAATGGCTGCAGTTGGGAAACTTTCATGAATGCTACATAAAACCTCATACATGATACAACCTATATTCTCCTCTTACGTCTTACCAATCAAAAGCAGTTCTGGAGACCTCAAAGTCAATGATCTATCATTTCAGCCTATTAAGCAGCATAGAACAGATTGTGTGAAAGCTTTTATTAGAGCAACGCAGCAAGCATATGATTAAGGTAGGTTTGCAAGGGTTCAGGGTTATTCACAGCCTAACCAAATTTGTCATCAGCATGATGAAACAGTTGTAGCAAGTGCAAAAAATCTACTCTCCTAGTCCTCAGGAAGTTTTTCAGATCATACCCTTAATATCTCAGCAGAAAGAGTAAAGATTGTGAGATTTTTCATTTTTGTCACAAACATACATTGGTACTGACGAGCTTAATTACTTGCGGATGAGTCTGACACAACGTATTATTCATCACTTTTTTTTTTTTTGAGAAACATTCATCACATTGAATGCATGAAAACACTTGGTGTGAACATTCATTGGTTTTAAAAAAAGCCTTAGATGAGAGTGAGACCCCCCACAATAGAAGTTGGAACTAAGAAAGAGATGCGATTGAGAACCTAACTTATCTGTAATGATCGACTAGAAGATGATGAGGGAATAGGTGGAGATGCTGTAGCTCTAGAGCACAATGCAATATTCATTGAAAGCAATAAGCAATGACAGAGATAGTATTGCAAGAAACAGAATAGTTGTCAGTGTGTGCGTGTTTTGTTCAAGTAGGAATTATAGAACAATTGTGGTTAGTGACAAACCGGATTTTATCTTTGGTGGGCCAAAGCATGAATTAGAAACATTTTACCATACAATGAGAAATTTACGAAGATTCAGAAATAAAATTTTACATGAAAATCCAAACTATGATTTCCAATATCTATATCTATATCTATATCTATATCTATATCTATATATATATAATAGAGGAAGCTGAGAGAAAGTGAGTGCCTAGAAACTCCCAGTCATTACAGAAAACTTTATCCCAATTTTTAGTTTTTAAATAAAAGAAAACAAAATTTTCTTCAAGCATTCATTATAAAGAACCAAAATGAAAATTTCCAATGAATAAATCCCAAAGGCAAACCATTCCTGAAAAACAAGTTAGTTGTGATGATTCCAATGAAAAAATATGATGTACTCACTGGTGATAATGCAGAGTGGTTCCTTACCATAACTGAACACGAGTATAGAATGGTTTCTGAAGTGATTCTTTTGGTAACCCAAGCGCAGATTCAACACCCCCAAGCATGCCCGCCTTCACCCTCTCTGCTGTTGCATTTGGGATGTTTTCCTGATAATAAAAATTGTTCAATAAAGTGACCCAAAAAAAATCCGCATATACCTAAAAATATGGACAGTTGCATACATGATTCAACAAGATACACAAGCATAGAAAAAATTTTACTACCATCATTTTACACAATTTCTTGCTTCTAAAATTTTAGAAATATGGTAAACACCATTTAGGCATTTACTGTTTTATTATGCATGGCAGAATTTATAAGACTTGCAAGTGATGTGAAGCAATATATTATAAAATCAATAGTATAAAGCCATTTTATACATATTATGGGAATTTAACTGACAACAGAACTTTGGGGTTATATGTAAAAATTGGGTCTCCATAAGCATCAATCTCTAAAATTTACTTTAAAAGGGGATAATTACAATCACCACTCACATAGGTACCCCGTGGAGTCTCAGATTTTATTTTCGAAGTTTGAATTTCTGATTTTTCTAGATTTCACTTTGGAATTCTAGAATTTAATATTGTTGATAATTTTATGGTAATTGTAACAATAATTTTATGGTAATTGTGGCTTGATGTCCTCCTTGTAACCTATTAAAAAAGGCTCCAAGAATGGTTTGAAGCAATGCAATTTGAATAAAAAATCTATGTATAGATATGTTTCTTTAAGCTTGGTGGTGATTCCAAGCTTAGGTGGTGAAGCTTAGGATTTCAAGAAAATTCTAAAAGCAATTTTAAGTGGTGAAGCATAGGATTTGTCCTGTTCTTCATTCCTTTTCTCTTATTTCTATTTTTCCACCCTTTGTCCTGCATCAGGATAAAAGCTTGTCCAATTAACAAAGTCTACGTGTACAAATGCACATAACTCATGATTGCCATGTTTAAACAAGTTGGCGTTGGCTAAATGAACTCTTTTCTACCAGTACTCCCTATCTATTGTCACGTTTGCCAAAGCCCTAGTCAAAAACCAGAATCTTCAAGACTTTTATCCCTATAAGTTCTGTTAATGATCCAAAACCATCAAATGGGTGTGTTTTTGCCCACACATATTCAACTTAGTACTGACCTGTGGAACCTTGTTCCGCTTTCCATAAGCTGCAGTACTAAGAAAGGTCCAACAGTGAGGGCCACTGTTTTGGGAATGCAGAAGTTTCTTGGTATTGTTTGCCATCCATGAGACAGAATCAACCCCTTTGACAAAAGCTCCTTCAAAAGGAGATGAAGCTGCACCACCTGGGATAGGAAGAGGGTCCTCAAATGCTGCAAGGAGGGCCCATATAGAACTTAATTCCAGCCTCTAGCAACACAGACATCATTAAATGAGCAACAATCTGAGATAAGCCAATCATCACTAAAAGCAAATAAAGTGGAGAATATAGCAGATTGCATCAAATAAACTGAACTGAGAAGTTCTGGGTATACCTTCATCTGTCTTGCAATTAGTGGCAAGCCTGATGATGCAAGCAAGCGATTTGCACACTTTCCTGTTGTTGACACAAAGTAATATTAAAACAAACTCAAGTCACTGAACAAACAAAATATCAAACTCCACTGACATTATTTTAGAATGTTCCATTTTTTTTTATAGGTAAGTAAGAAATTTTATTAACTATGCGCTAAAAAAAGGGACAAAGCCCAAGTACGCAGGAAGTATACATGAGATACACCCAAAAAATCATCAAAAAAATACAAAAATCACGAAACCCAGGCAAATTAGAAAAATGACTACTCAAAGCAGCCATCCAAATCTACATAGCAAGTAAAAATATCATTTTCAGCTCCAATGCAAATTGTTCAATTCCTTCAAATAGTCCACATTATACAAAAATAAATTGTATTCCAAATATCTAGACTTCGATGTCTTCCAAATCACCCCTTCAAGTTATCCAACAAATCAACTACCCTCTTAGGCATAACCCTATCCCAAATAAACACAAGACCAATGACCAAAATTCTTGAGCAATATCACAATGGAGAAGCAAGTGATCTATGCACTCCCCATTATTTTGCACATGCAGCACCACTCCTCTACAATTAAATTTCTCCTTTGTAACTTATCCATTGTGAGAATCTTTCGCAGTGCAGCTGACCATGTGAAGAATGCCACTTTGGTGGGGACCTTAACCCTCCAAATACTTCTCCAAGGAAAAGTTTGAGCATTTCCAGCATGCAACACTCTATAAAAGGACTTTACCTCAAACATATGGCTTCTTGTTGGAATCCAGAAGATCTGGTCTTCTTCTTCTCTTCTTATCTTTATAGAGTAGATGAAATTAAGGAAACTTGTTAGAACTTCTAACTCCAAATCATTTTAAGCTCTAATAAAGGAATATACCAATGAATAATGCCATCAGTCCACCACATAAGCCACTTTAGATTGTAAAATTCTATACAAATCTGGAAATGCCCCCTTTAGAACATCTCTGCACCACAAGTCATGCCAAAAGAAAATATTAATGCCATTACCAACCTCAAATCTGACGGATCCGGAGAAATTTTCCCAACCACTTCTAATATGCTTTGAAAGGTTTATACCATATGTTCCACTTCTAACCCCAAGCAGCAACCACTCCACTCACTTCCATATTTTTGATCCATTATTTTCCTCCATAAAACACTGTTATGCCAAAGCCTTCTCATTAGTTTGCTGATTTTTTCTTTTGTCTTTTCCTTCTTATTCCTTTTTGTCCTTTTTATTTTCTTGAACTGCCTCGTCTTCTGCCCTTATACGAGGGCACCATTGTATTTTTTTTTTCTTTTGCATTTTATTGAATTTATTTACCAATCAAAAAAGAAAAAGAAAAAATAACATACTCCTTATGCCTAATATTCCATATTTAATTGGTTCACAAATTTTTCCAATTAACAATATGGAACATAAACTTGTCTCCTATACCACACCTAAGAAAATCCCATTGTAATCCTCAATACTATTAGCAATGCTAATGGGAATAAGAAATAAAGAGAGAGAAAAAATGTTTGCAAAGTCAACAACATTCTCTTTATCAATATAAGTTTACTTCCCTTTTTTTTCAGGTATGCAGTTTACCTCCCTTTGAAAGGTGAACCTTCTTCCTTCCCACTAATCTCCCCTCCACCTTCTCAAGAACACAGTCTGATATTGCTCTTAATTTAAATTTAGAACCCCAGACAAACCCAAGTATCTCACAGGAAATTTGAAACCTTATAGTCAAATCTAAGTAAATTTTTCATTTTTTCAACATCGGGTACAATACCAACAGGTATCAATTCAGATTTCACCAGGTTAATCTTTCATCCAGAAACTACTTCAAAGCACAGCACACATTTCAAGTACCTAAGCTGTTCCAGGCATTCCCACCCAAAAAAAAAAAAATCAAAGTATTGTACCAAAATAAGAGGTGAGAAACCATCAACAAATCACATGTTCTACTTCCCACTGTGAAACCAGGAAGATGCTGTCCTGAATTTCACAAGATACTGCCTTGCCACTGCTCTTACCAATAACTTACTCAGTGCCTCCATCTCTATCATCAATAACAATTGTGACAATGGATCACCTTAACACAAACCTCGAGGACTATAAAAAATTCCACTCAAGCTGCCATTAACTAGAATAAAAAACCTAATTGTGGAAATGCAACAACTAATCCAATTCGTCCATTTCTCTCCAAAGCCGCACCGTTTTAGCATGTAAATCAGAAAGTTACAATTAATATGGTTGTCTTCAAATCCAACTAACATAATAGCTCAAGGATGCCCAATATCATTCTACTGTCAATACATTCATTGGCAATGAGGACAAATTTGAAATCTACCTCCCTTTGATAAAAGCATTTCAAAATTGGGCAAACAGCAACCAGTTAACTAGCACCCTAAGGAATATTTTATATAAACTACCAATGAGACTAATATGCCTGTATTCCTTCACATCTAGAGCACAACCTTTTGGAGAATTAGTGCAATAAAGTAGCAATTAGGCTTCACTCAAACATACCTTGGTGTTTGTCTCTCTCCTCTAACCATAAGGCCCTAGCTAGGATAATATAAAAATCATAATAATTTTTCAGAGAACATCTAAGTTCAATGGTATGTGATGCGGTAGGAAGAACTCAGACTAGTGTAGATTAAGGGTTTAAGAAGAAATTTCAGCAACAAAACAAGATTATAACAAAGAAAAGATAATAGGATTAAATTTGCAATAAGCAGACATCAATTTCTAAGCTCAAAGAGCTCAAAAAAATTCAGATATCAAATTTCATAAAGTAGATGAGCAAAGGCTGCCTACAATGACTCAAAGAGAGACTATTTTAAAAAACTGTTAGTAACCCTAGAATCCTAATTCCCAAGTCTTTATATTTTATCTAACAATTAAATCATAATCATCCAATTTCATTAAAAGTCACGTGTTCATCACATGACCTCTTAATATGCTTAAAAATATAATAATAACTAAAACATAACATAGAGATAGAAAGTACTAGTCTTGTAGTAGCAACTAACTAAACAAAAATAGACTAATGGGCCTTCTTTCCTTTGGACTTAAATTCTCCTACATTAGTGTAGCATCCTCTACCTGGACTGCTCTCTGGAAAGAAACATTTGAGCTAGACAATAGTAACAAAGAGTATGGAAAATGGTATCCAACATTTAATGCGTTCAGACATTATCGCTAAATAGCAAACCATGGAGCATTTCTGGTAAAGACAAGCATAATCAGATATTCTTTTTGCCATGGCAGAAGCCAACTCTATTACATATATATTAGATAATTGAGAATTCTAATATGTTTCAATTCTAGGAACAGAAACGGTGAACATAGATACAGTATTTTTTAGGTAAGCCTTATGATGCAATAAAAAATATAACAAAATATTAGAATCTTCGTATAATGTGAAGATACTGCAGCAAAGGTAAAAATAAACTTAACAAGGGAGGCACTAAGTTACCATTATGTGCAATGACAATCGCATCAAACTGTCCCTGAGGTTTCCCGTTTTCACTCAAGTACCACATCCCATTAAATGGATCAAGTTTACTTATCCAGCAAGGTCTCACTACATTAACCAAAGAAGTCTGCCACAAAGTGTAAAATAATTTATTAGCTCATGGGCACAACAGAAGAAGCAAAGGGCTAAAACTAGAAGCGTATGAGAGAAGTTCTTCGTTTTTTTTTTTTTTTGGTGCTGGAAAAAGAACCATAGCGTATTTTAAAAATGAAAACACAGATATAAAATCACAACAAATTTTGACATATTCAATTTCTTATGAAGTCATGCTAAGTTTTCTTTTAAATTTAAAAAAAAAATTATAAACAAGTTTTCTTATAAAATGGTGCATACTTATCGTAATCATAATTGAATGTTCAAGTCCTAACACGCATCCAAAGCATTATTTGAATATCTATGAGCAAGTAGCTTTTCCAATTTCATCCATTATAATATTGATGCCCATATACTGATCAATATTAGAACAACTAAGGACCTCTAAACATTTTTTTAATTACAATGTAAATTGATAGATGAGTTTTGCCAAACCAAATAAAAATAGCTCCTAGCCCCCTTCCCCCACCCCTGCAGGTTAGAATGTTCTCTGAAAATGGATTGCAACCCTTTAGGATTATTCAATTGTTCACTAGAAATCTAGTGTTTTTTTCCCCTTTTTGATAAAGAAACCTTCTTGATAAAAACTTTATTGATATAAAAAAGGAGTCACCCAAAGTATACAAAAAGTATATAAACGGGTACAAAACATTCAAGCACGCAAATTACAATGATCCATCAAATCACAGATTGAACAAAAAGAAAAAAAAAAAAAATCCCATAGCTAACAATCAATCTAAAAAAGTTTGAAAAAAGAAAAACTTAAGATCCAGCAGGTTCCTTTCAACATCCTCAAAACTTCTAGAATTACGCTCTCTCCATATACACCAAATCAGACAATGGGGAACCGCTTTCCAAATATCAACATAACGATGTCGACCTAATCTTTTCTTATAAAAGAAACCTAATATGACACCAAAATTATAAAATAAAAAACAAAATAAAATAACCAAGAAGGAAGAATAGAGGAAAATCACCTCAGACAGTAATGAGTCAGCAAGGGGGCGCATGCCATTAACACCTACATATCTTGGAGGCGAAGAAGGAAGTGAAACAAACTGACCACCTACGTCAAGCTTCCCAATTATACCCTGCCACTCTTGAACCAGACCTTTCTCCAACCAGCTATCCACCAACTCAGCAAACTGAGAATCACTCACTGTAAAGAACTGAGCCGCATGGTCAAATATCAATGGCTGAGGGTCAATTATTCTGGTTCCCATTCGTCCTCCCAAACCATGAACCCCCTAAAATAATAAAATATTGTAAGAAACTCTGAAAACATGATCGTCATCTCTGAAATGAAGCACTTGAAAGTTAGTCTACTGAGAGAAACTTATATGTATCCTGGAAAAAAATTACTGATATGATATTTTCCTGACTTATTGTCCCTTCTTTGAAAGGTTGAAGTCTATTCAATCAACATATTTTGAAAGTTTGAATCAATAAGTGGAATTCCTAACATGAACAGGAGTAAACAAATGAAAATAGTAGAGGTGCATAAGAAACTAAAACATTTTAAAGGCTTCTTTCCCTTTGTTTCTTTTAACCTTTCAGTGAAAACACAATGGAGGAAGAATTTATAGAAGAAAAAGATAATTCTTCCATTTTTCACAAATGACATTCTAATACCCACCATACAATATAACTCCAGTTTCCATCTTGTTTTATCTCTTCCTAGGAATCTATGAAGCGCAAAAGGTGATAAAAATATTATGAAAAAAATTATTGCAATAATAAAATTTTAAAGAAAGAAAATTGAGTATCAAAACATATCCAAGAATATACTCTTGATTTGATTTGCTGGCAAAGTTGGTAAGAACACGGAAAATGGCACCTCCTCCTCCCCAATAAGAATGGGGTGGAAGCTGAAGAAGTGGATTAAAGACCATGAGTTGCTCGAGTAAATTACCAATTAAAAAATTTTAAAAGCACAAAATTTGAGTAAGAGAAACACTATTTTGGTTAGTTGGTGTTGTATGTGTAAGTCGGATGGGGAGATGGTGCCTCATTTGCTCTCGCATTGCTCTTTTGCTAGAGAAATATGAGAATGGTTTTTGGGCTACTTGGAGTTCAGTGGGTGATACCCAAGGATGTGTAGGTTTACTTCAATCACCCGATTATCTCGCATCTGCATGTTTGCCATCTCCTTAGTGCGACCACGGCACGTAAGTGGGCCCGGGTCCTACAAAATCAATAAAAATTATAGCGGTTGTTAGAACTAGATATACAACTTTGAAAAAACTTGGTAAAAGTCAAAGACAATGTAAAAATTAAAACGGTTGTTAGAACTAGATATTTCACCTCGCCATTCCAAATATCCTCTGATCGGTGATTTCTTTGTCGCGTCAACAATGAAGGATCTTCTGGACCAGGGCGCACGATCTCTGGCTCCTCATCGATCCGAGGCTCCATACTACAAAGTGTGCTACTGCAATATATTCAAACATATCTTTGAGGATTTCTATCATTCAACTAAGCATAAATCTATAATTTTTCCATGATAAAAAGTTAAATCTCTAACAATAAACATAGAATTCGTAAACATGAACTCATGAACTCATAATTTTTCCATGATCAAAATATCATCTTAAACATGAACTCATTCAGAAAATAAACATAGAATTCGTAATTTTGGGTACATTATAAGCCAGACTCAAGAACTGTAACATCCAACACAGTAGGTTTGTAACAGGGAAAAACGAGTTTTCATGTCATTGTGCACAAAAGCTTTGATGGGTTCCAATGAATGGCCAAAGGGTTTGCATCACTATATCAATTCTAATCTAAAAAATGGAGATGGAGAAATTGTTGGAGTGAATTTTTAGAGTATTTTCTCTCTAAAATTGGCTTTAAAGAAGCCAGTGGAAATGCTCTATAAGAAGGATCAAACCCCACAAAGGAGGCAGTGTGCAAACAGAGCAGAAGCTCATTAATTGTACCTCTTTTTGAGTTTCTTACTTGCTCATAAATTCAATAGTACGACTTAAGCTAATAAAACCATCGTTTACATGGTTGATGGAGTATGTTAGGGACTCCACAATGCAAACAATAATGATTATGGTTATGACCCATTGCATTTGGTCCCCCACCCTTCTCTCTCTCCAATAGAAATAAGAATTTGATTCTCTTTCCTTTATTGCTTTTTTTCTGAAAATATAAGTGTGATCAAAATTAAGAACCACTCACTATATAATGTGGATACGGAACAACATATTAAGAAATGTGTTAGAGAATGAGAATTAGAATCTGACTACTGCTCTTGCTGGTAGTATAACACTGCTTTGGAACCGAACTTATTCACATATAAATGATTAGCATAAAAAATACTAATTATCTAGTGGCGAATGCATTAACTCACTATGAAATTATTTATATTTTCTTATGCCATTTCTCATGCTTCTAATTCTAACATCACAAATGGAATCACTGAAGTGATGTTTTAAAGTTTTATTATACGCAAAAAGAAGGTACTTTAATCACAAAACTCCAATTCTCTCTCTCTCTCTCTTCTAATTTATGCTTATTTATCTTATCTGCCCACAAAATGATACCTTCTTGATAATCCTACTCTTTGAAATTTGAATTGTTGCCAAAAAAAATTGATGATGATGGGAAGCATTATATGAAGGTGTTTTAGAATTGAGCGGGTAAAAAGAAAATTGGTGTCACTTCACGTATAAATTTTCTCTAAAGTTGTGTTACATGACAGTTTAAGAAAAATATTTAAAAAAAAAAAAAAAAATCATTCCCTAAACCACAATTAAGGAATAAAAAAGGAAAATTAGTGGTACAAACAAATCACTAACAAAAATGGAAGCTTAAAGTTTGCTTCTTGATGGGTCTGCTGCGCACTATAGATTTGACCAAATTTTACATGATGAATCTTGACTTTTATTAATGCTCATAATATTAGTGAGGTAGTAAGGTTCTCTCTTTCTTCCTATCACTGTACTTGGTCACACTCCAATACTAATGGAAGCAACTTCTCAACCACTTTGATCCTCATCTTATTTGTGAGTGAAACACACGCGCACAAAAATGTACAAAATTCATAAATGGATGGGTGTTGTGTATCAAAATCAAATGCTATTTTCATCATCTTCAATCCCATCACACACATACACATTACTCTTAACAACACACAAGAGTCTCTTCAGTCAGGGCCCTGAAGTCAATGCTAGTTGTGTGTGTGTATATATACACACACATAAAAAGAGATGTATTATTTGATAAATTTGCCACTGGTGGCACAGATGCTGCTGATGGCCAAAAAATTCCTAATTCAACCAATACCCTTTTTTTTTTTTTTTTTTAAATCAAATTCCAAGAAACCGTTGGGCATTTTCTCTCTGACCAATCAACTCCAACACCCACCTAAAAAGACAATGCAATTTCAAGAGAGAGAAAGACTACATAGAAACTAATAAGTCCTCTTAAAGACTCTAGAAAGACAAACAAAAGCACGTCAAAACAAAAACATAGCACATAAGCAATCCCTTCCTCCATCAAAGAACCAGGTTGAAAACAAATAGTTCAAAGAATTCATGAATAACTATTAAATAATTTTTTTGGTCACTGGGAGGCAGAGGAACTCCTGTCCATTGAGCCCAGTCATATACACGTTGCTGCCAGAGCAAACTCATGAAGCTATCAATCAAATTAATGAAAATTTTCTTTTAGTAAGATCAATATTTCAGCAAAGTATTTGCCTCAAAAGTGAATCAAAGTTCCAAAATGCCATCTTTGAATCAAATCCAAAAATGGGTACTTGGGTTTCCTTGAAATACCACATTTCAATTTTTTTTTTTTTTTTTCAATTCTAGCAATCACATAAAAACTAATGTCATTGCCAAAACATAACCATATTCTCAGAACACCAACCAAAAAAAAACCCAAAAAGATCCGAAAGTCCTAGGTCACATCATGAAATTCCAAAATCTACAATTGGAGAAAGAGAGAGAGAGACAGAGGAATCTAAGAAGCAAAAACGACAAAGTATTGAGAAGAAAGAGAGAGTACCTTCGGCACGGTGGGCTACGAACGGCGTTGAGCTACGATTGCTTGAGAGTGACTACCTTCGTGACAGTGGGCTACGAATTTGCTTCACCACTGGGCTACGAATTTGCTTTATGAATGAGTGAGTGAGTGAGTTTGAGAGTGAGTGAGTTCGAGAGTGAGTTTGAGAGGGCAGAGCGAAAGTGCAGAGTGAAGTGTTTGAACGAGTGTTTGAGTGAGTGAGTGTTTGAAAGTGCTGTGGATCTGTTTTAATTCTGCAGATATCGAGTCTTATAAACTCGATTTCTACGTGTCGCCACGTCGCAATTTCGTCCACCTAAGCGAAGCACAAAACACTGAACTCGAGTTCTAATTAAAATCTCGAGTTTTAAAAACTCGAGATGCTAGTTTCAGAAATTTCTTTCCAAACCAGACAATTAACGAAATTGTTAGAATATTATTGTTATTTAGAAAGGGTGTCCTCAGAACCTCTCAACAACGAAAAAAACCCTAAATTGAAAAAACTCTCAGCTCACTCTCACCACCAAACTCAGATCGATCACTCTCAAACAAACCCTCGCTCTCTATCACTCTCAACACCACGCCGCCACCGCCGTCTCTCATTGAGGCCACCGCCGCTCCGAGAACCGATTGCCACCGCCACCGTCTCGAACCTCTCTGTCAGCCATCATAGGTCAGAACCTCATTTTCTCTCTCTCTCTCACACTCTCTTTTCCTCTTGCGATCTCTCTCTCGGTTGTGTCGCGTGTGTGCGTTTGGCCGTGGGTTTGGGTATTGCTATTGTTGTGGGTATGTATGCAGATGTGAATGAGTGTAATGTGTGCTCTGTTTGTATGTTTTTGATTTGGGATTTTGGGTTTACTGTTTGGTATAGCGGAGGCTGTGAAAATGGGTTTGCAAGAAGTACGGCTTGCCATAATTACAGTTTCTTTTTTTTTTAGTGTTCTATCTCTTTTCGTCTCATAAATCTCGATTTTGTGGACTTATTTGTGCTATTTGATTTCTGTACTTTTGGATTGTGTTTTGGGTTTTGATTTCTCTATGCGTTCTTTGGTTTGATTTCTCATGGGTATGAGTTGGTTTTGATTTCTCTGTGTTAATGATTTGTAACTATGAAGCTCTTTGCTTTTCCTCTTCCTCGGCAGATAGAACAACTTTAAAAAGCTTCTGATAAATCATGTAAAAATATTATTAGATCAATTTTCGTTATAAACTATACACGCACACAAAAGTTACTAGTAAAACTCTTTCAAAATTTCAGAATATAATATAGTAGCTACCCATTATTGACTAGTATTATCTATTATATACAAGCTTTGAAAAATGTCATAGTTAGTTTGTTTTAGGTTAAACCCACTTCTGCACATGCTATGGTCTCATGGTAGTGCAGTACTAATTGTCTTTCTTGATTTGGTTCTTGACCAATCAATAGCATTGACCTACCAACCGAGCTGATACAAATCCGGAATCCCTGAAATATTAAGTGGGTTTTTTAGGTTAAGCTTGACAATAGCCCTTTCAACAAATTGTTTTTTTATTGGCACACAAATATTAAATACGAAATAAATTTCATGAAGTATTTACTATTTACTCTGTGGGACAATTCTTCTCACATGCCATCCTTTATTTTTTGATAAAGTCATTTGGAGCCTTTCTTGATTCAAGTTCATTTGTTTAATTTAGGCCACGAGATGATGAACTATAATTATGTTGGTGATAAAGGATTAAATAAAAGCTAAGAATATCACATGGTAATGGTGTTGTGTTGTGTTGCCAATGCCAAGTCCTTTAATTTAAAAGAAAGATACAATACTACCCTAATGGCTATCAAGAAAGCTCATATTGTTGACAAGGGAAGCATCATTTTCTGTGATGCTCGGTTTACATATTCCTGCTTTTTTAAAAAGTCTTCCCCATGTGTATGTGCAGCCAAGAATCATGGGTTCTCTATAATTGTGTATTGGTACTGTGAGAGCTGTAATTTCTGCCATTCCAATGCCACTACTTCATGGCTTAAACTGTGCTAGAAAAGATTTCAGTAAGGTCATGTTTGCCTGTCAAGTCCCACAGGGCCACATGGAATTGCACACTGTTGTAGAAATGGTTAACAAATCTATTCGTGAAGGACATGCTTAATTGGGCTGAAAATTTTCCCCATGGTACGGTTTTTTTTTTGGGTGCCTTCTTCATGGTCAAGTGCAAATCATGTGTTCTTCTGTTGTGGGGTAAGGGTTTGGAACTTAGAGAAAGTAGAGAACACAAAACATTGAAGAAACAATCTCTAACAACATTTTAAATGGCTCTCCTAGCTTTAGTTTGAGGATTTGGGTACTTCATATGATGTGGGCTTGAAAATCATTATGAACATATGATTGAATCTTGTTGACTTTACATTTATCAGTCTTGATACTTGTGAGATTCATTACCTGGTTACTTTTGATGCTTCTTACATGCTATTTCTCACTTTAAATTCCAAGCTAAAGTAATGTCCTCTAACTGGAGTATGTACTGAATTTTGCATCATACTGATATGGGTTCTTCCTTTGTTTCTAGTTTTTAGGTCAAGCAAAAGCAAATTTTCAAGAATTTGACCACAATATTGTTATTTGGGGTAGTTGGTACTGTAAAGGTAATTTTGCCTTGTACCATTGGGTAAGATCCACAATCACTCATACACTTGTACCATTTTCTTGTTTCAAGCTTCGCACTGGTCTTTTCTGAAAATACGACAGTGATAATTACCTTATCTAATAGAAGCAATGCACTCATTCCTTTGGATTTTACATTTCACCCAAACAAAGTTCAACTATTCCATTTCTGTTGTCTATACCATGAGTGGATTTATAACCTTACCTCTTTGCAGACACTGGAAATTTGGTTATGTTCCATCTTATCGAAAATATGCGAAAGGGAGGTGGGTGAAGATTGGAGTAAGATTGCGCATATCCCACGCTTGATTATATACTCAGGTAGCTATCTAAGTCACTCTTTTATCCCAGTCCTTGATAGAACTTCAAAAATCTAATTTCATCTTCTTCATGCTTAGATTAAATATTATAAACTTAAATGTGTATCTAATGTCCCATTTTAAATGACAGAACACTTTGTACACATGAGTGAAGAAATAAATCTTAAATCACGAAATATAGATAGAATCCAAGTTGCTTTTCTTAATCATATATATACACAGTGATGGGACAAGCTTTGCTTCTCTCGCCATTTTGCTTGTTGGCTAAGTCACATCTATGGGTTAAAACTTAAAATTACCTATGGGTGAGGTCAACAGTTCAAATTATGTGAGAAATTAGGGGGGACAAAAGGTTTATGTTAGATTTAATGCTCATATGATGTTGTTCAATGCATTAATAAAAGTAAAGCTTGTGTTTTAGGTTTACCTGCACCTCTTATGATCGTTTCACTACATTGTACATTAGAAGGGTCCATTTGTTTAACAAATAATGGGTATGATCCCTCAGATGTCACTGGTACTAATTTAAACCAAACTTGGTAAAATTGGATCATACCCATTGATTTGTAGACATGATGATCAAGTCGAATACAATGAAGGCAGTGCCAAATGATTTATTGTATGGCATTTGTTTTCATAGACCAGCTCATAGCAGCTCTTCATAGTTTGTCTGAATACATTTATCTTGAACAAAAATGTGGTTAATGTCTGAATACATTATCTTCTGGCTTCTACTGGTAGTTTCCGCTTTATGATTCTGTTCACGGTGTAGAAAACAACCTTCACATGAAATATAGGATTCCATTGTATTACAAAATGATGGTACAAACGCTTGAAAAAGCAAATGTTCAAGGGATTTTCTATTATAGATAATGATGTAGAACAGTGTAGGAAAATAACGATAACAAAAGGATAAACAAAACAAATTCTAAGCTTCACCACCTAGAATCTGCCTGCAAACCTTAGGCATCACCACCCAACAAAGAGGAGCACATTTGCAACTCATAAAATTCTTATTCCAAATCATACTCCCTTTCACAATTACAAGAGCACGACTTTAAAATGCTTTACAGATTACACCAATATGGAAAATACCTAATTAAGTCCCTTTAATTCTGTCCTTGCCATGGTCACCAAATCACCATTCACTTTATTTTGGCTATTATTTTTTTATTTACATAATGGAGCTGTGTGTACTCTCTCTCTTCTGCCACTGACAATTTTTTAAAGTACATATATGTATATATACATATATACACACACATACACACACATATCTGATATGAGTAATTTAACAGTTGCCACTTAATTTCTCTCTCTTTCTATTTCTTCTAATACTATTGCTAGGTTAATGTTACTTATGCTGCGGGGTAATTAGTTACGCACGCTTTGCAGTGATGCACTGAAAGTTGCAACACTATAAAAAGGTAATATATGTATTTTTGTAAAACTACTCTTTGGATTAAATTTTAAATTTTTATTTATATTATAATTGCGTAGTAACAATAGTGGACGTTCCCATTTCAAGTATTCTTTAATACTCAAGTTGAATAGTGGACCTTGGTAATATATACAAGTATTCTTTAAACAGCCACCTTTTCTCTGGACTCTTGTACGCAAAAAGATCCTTCATACAGAATATAGTGGACGTTCCCCAAAATAGTAAGCCTCCATATCGTATCCTTATTTTTGAGCACTACTCTATCAAAATTTGTGCATTACACGAGCTCAGTTTTACATTTATATATCTTTCAAATCCCAATTTGTGTCATATGTTAATATGATTCTGAAGATTCAACATATAGTAGCCCAAACAGGTATAGAAATGCCACATTGAATCACAATCTTCTCAATACTGTAGCTTCACTGTGCTTTTAATTTATAGTTTCCAACTTTACTGAGTACACTGTAATCTATAATTATCTATTCGTATGAAGCAGAAAATACATTTTTTTAAATCAATGTGGTTAATCTCTGGCTCATTCTGGATAACAAATGTAGCAATCAAGGAACCTAGTTCTTTTATGTACATGCTTGATTTTGTTTTTTTTTTTTTTTTTTTAATTCAAGAAACTTGATTTGATTAATTAGTGATCCCAAACTACTCTGTAGCCGTAGTTATAACCACAGGGAAAGTGGTCATGTTTTCTATGATAATTTTGTTCATGCTTGTTCATCCTTTTGGGTGGTTCATCTTCGCTATAAGTGCATTTGTTATAGTATTGTTACTTTATTGCTCACACAAACAGATTCACCAATGCTGTCAAGAAACTCTTCAACCAATGTGGCACTCCACTTCGGAGGCATTCCACAGTTTATGTGATTGCTGTCAAGAAACTTGTTTTGTTTTGAACAGGCAGGAATTACAGGTTTTGTTTTGGGCAGGAATGCGTTTAGGAAGGAAAAAATTATTACCTATAGCCGCGATTTTCAAAACGCGGCTACAAGAAAACCAAAGGTCAGGGCCTTGGGCTGCGTTTCATAAAAAACACGGCTATAGGCTAAGGCCTTTAGCGGCGTTTCTTAAAAAAACGCCGCTATAGATCTCTGCTCATGATTGTTAAAACGAAAGGTTGGGACCTATAGCTGCGTTTTTTGAAAAAACGCCGCTATAGATCTAACTTATAACCTTGTTTCTATAAGACAAAATTGCCGTGTCATTTTAGGCTTAAAGCACTTATCTAAAGCTACAGGACATCTCCATTGGCATTGTTTCTCATTTGTACCCAGTCATTGACAGAGGCGCTGGTAGTCTTGTAACAGGGTCATCGCACCTCTCAAGATATCGCAAGGTTGAGTTTGTTTTTTGTCAAAGAGGCACCTGTTTCTAGCATTCCATATGGACCATGATACTGTAGCCCACACCTCCAGTTCTTTGGTCGAGAGCACAGCCATCAATCCTCGCACCAGTACATAGAAGTCCTCCGCCCCTGAGCTACGCTTCTGTAATTTGCCTGCCACCAGCGCCCACACATTCCTAGCCATAGGACAGCTCCAAAGTGCATGGGCCACCGTCTCATCTTGTTGCTGGCATATGCCACAGGCTGGGTCCAATGGCACCTTTCTACGACAGAGATTTGTGCGGGTAGGGAGTGTATCAGAGCATGCCCGCCAAACAAAATTCTGTACCTTAGGGGGTATGTGTAGCTGCCATATACGATTCCACAGCTTCCTATCCTCCCGAGCTGATGAATGCTCCCCTTGTTCCTGTTGTTTTTGACGGACCGCGACTTTGTAAGCTGTTTTAACCGAGAAAATGCCTTTCTTATTTTCCTTCCGGAGTAGTTCATCCTTGGAGCGTGTGTCCCTGAGATTGATCCGTTGAATATCCTCCACAGTAGAGTGCATGAAGTTCGTGTGAAGGACATGCGTGTGCCACTGCTTTGTGCATGGGTCGTAAAGGTCGCTCACCCTCAAATCCATATTTGCATTGGGTTGGAATTTAGGGGGGTGGGGTAGCCATCTGTGGTCCTCCAGTTTGATACTTCTCCCTCTAAGTTTTGCTGAAGCAATATAAAACAAAAAATATATATATATATATATTTTTTCATTTAAAGATCGTTGTACCACACAACCATGGATTCAAAATAGAACAAAATTGTGTACCTCTCTTAGCAACCCAAGCGTGTTGCCTCCCAAGGTATTCACGTCTCTCTCTCTGTTTCATTTTGGGTTTTCAGAAGACTGCAGTATCACTCAATAGTTCTGATGGCCAACAACTGATATGATATTTTTAAAATCTTATTTTTATTTAAGTCTTCTAAAAACCCAAAAGAGAGATTAGACGTGGGATCCTTAGGGATCCTAATCTTCAGCTGTAGGATTAATCAATAACTTTTTGAATGTTATTGACTTATCTTGAAACTTTTTCAAAAATTTTCCTTAATTTTCTCAACCATATCAAGAAAATATTTGAACTTCTACAGATTGCAATAATGTCTATCAACACATTGCAATTGACCCCTGAAGATTAGAAAATTATAATTGAGGTCTCATTACTTACAATTTTATATATATATATATATATATGTCTTTCCACCACACTATATTCCCACAAGCCACTAGGACTGGATTAATATCACTGTCATGTCCCTAGCTTATGTAACCCTTAATTTTTTTATTTCATAATTTCTATTGGACTCCAAAATATCTTTGAAAAACTCTTTAAATAAATATATATTATATGGGTTGGATTCAAGTTACATCTGGTATAACTCTAAGCAATGTTACACCACTCAATATTTTTTAATTGGATGCGAATATTGACAAATCCACCATTAGATTACATTATCTTCGTATATTGTTCATGCTTGCAAAATTTCGAGATGATCAAAGATTAATAGTCATGTCATCAATCAATTGTTAAAATTCAAATTTTTGTAATTTAAAATAATGCATAAAAAATGAGTTTACAGATCAAATGGTAAATAGCATCCGATTGATATGAAAATTGGCATGCATGTTAAGAACATATAAAACATGTAATTCAACGGTTGGATTTTCAAAATATTAATTCAATAACAAGTTATTGGGTGGTGTAACATTACTTAGAATTACACCAGGTGTAACTTGAACCCAACCCATATTATATATATATGAAAAACATTTTTGAAAAATGTCACCGGCCGGTTTTGTTTTGAGTCCAACTTCAATATGAAAATCAACTGAATATACTATCTTCTTTAGAGACTGGTGGATTCATTGTTGAGCATTTACATATTTTACTCATTACACACATAACCCAACATGTCTGTATATAGCCTTTAAAATTAGCATCACTAGTTGACATTGTCAAAGTTATGTGCATAATAAATAAATATACACAAATCTCTCATGTTTGAGGACAATAGAAAAATTGTGATAGAACAACCTTTTAATTAACAGTGATCACTTCATAAGGTGTTCTTGATCGGATTCAATTCAGTATATGTACTTGTTATATTACACCCACTTGTCTACTTAAAGTCACTACCTCAATGATGTAGTAAATCATCCTATCATATAGCAACACAACAAGTGTAGGCTTCAGTGGTAATATTCAATTAATATCCACAGTCTAGAACAATTTAATAATCTATGAAAAATCATTACTCCATGTCTTTGGTTCCTTAACCATTAACATGATTTTTCTACAGAGGTGACATCACATGCCTCATTTAAACAATGAAATATACCTATAAAAATTATGAATGTGAAAATAAAATTTTATTTTCAAATAAAAATGCATAGTATTGTTTTTGAGGGCACATAATTCTAACAATCTCTCACTTGCACTCAAAATCAATCATACATGTATTTAATACCCATTGCTTTCAAATGTTTCTCAAACACCTTTCTAGACAATGCCTTTGTGAGTGGATCTGCAACATTATTGGCAGAGGCAATCTTTGTTATTGCTACATCACCTCTATGTATGATATCACGTATCAAGTGATATTTACGTGCAATATGTTTTGTCCTTTGATGAGCCCTTGGTTCTACTGCATTTGCAATAGCCCCACTATTGTCACAATAGATAGTAATGGGTGACTCAATAGAAGGAACAAGTAGGAAAATAGCAAGCCTTGTAAACTCTGAAAAATAATGAGTGGCCTCCTTGGATCAACCGCCATGCTTGTTTGGCTAGCATAGCAAGGTTGAAGGCATGAATATCTCTAAACCTCATTCCACCTCTATCTTCCGGTGTGCACAATTTACCCCATTTGATCCATTGAACTTTTTTCTCATCTCGGGTTTGGCCCCACCAATATTTTGCTAATACCGAGTTAATGTCATCACAAATCCTTTTTGGGATTTTGAACATGCTCATGGAGTAAGTTGGGATAGCTTGTGCCACCGTCTTGATTAGGACCTCCCTACCGACTTCGGAGATATTTTTTTCCTTCCATCCCATCACTTTTTTTGTTACTCGCTCCCGTACCTCCCTGAAAGTGTTCACCTTGGACTTCCCTCCCACTATTGGTAAACCAAGATACTTCTCACAGCTTGTCATGATTTGAGCACCTAGCATGTTCCGAATAGCTAACTTTACTGGTTGCTTTGTGTTCGAGCTGAAGAGAAGTGTTGTTTTTTGTCTATTATTGATAGCTTGGCCCAATGCTCTCTCATACATAGCTAGTATATTCATCAGATTTCAGCATTCTTCAGTTGTTGCCTCACAAAATAGTAGGCTGTCATTGGCAAACAGTAAGTGTGAAATCCTTACCCCTCCATGGTTATAGAAATCTCCTAATTAATTTCTATCTGACTTAAATATTGTTTTTCAAATTCAAATGATATCATATCAAAACACTAAAATTGTGTAATTTACTTCAAAAGAAAGATAATGACACAAATCTTAAACAATTAAAAATAATAATATTAATTTTTGTCATCTATATTTTTTAATACATTCTTATTTATAACTGGTATTCTTAACTAACCTGTTTTTTCTCATTTTTAAGTAAGTGCACTGAAATCAACCAAAATGGACTGAAATAGACAAAAAAATGATCTTGTTGTCGACCATGTCATACTTTTGTGCCATAAACTTTCTATTGTTAATTGAATTGGGGCCTTTCATTTTAGATGCTAACAGAGTAGCATTAAAAGGGCGTAGAGTAAAAAAGTATTATAAAAATTACTTTTTTGTTTGAGTTTATTGAGCTTGTAAGTTGTATCCTTTCTTGATAAACAAATAGAATGCGTAAATGACTTCATATTTTCACTCAATGTCTTGAACTTTTGCATTCCAAAAAAATGATAAATGACTTTATATTTTTAGTCAATGTTTTTAACTTCTACATTCCAACAAAATGATAAATGACTTCATATGTCAGTCAATGTCTTGAACTTCTGCATTCCAACAAAATACTACAGCATTTCTCTATATTTTAGCACAATTTCAACTGCACATATATTACATGTACAACAAAACTACTATAAAGAGTCACCATTATCTCATAGATTAAGAGAGTCATAAGGTACGCCTATGCATATTTTCATTTAGTATCGATATATCTAATGGCTTCCAAAAGATGTTCCTTTTTCAGTAGTTTGCTAAGATGAACATCCATTTCAACCTCAATTGCCATGTTAGCTTCCCCACCTGATGTATGAGCAGTTAATGCAATGATTGGAATACGAACACCGAAGGACTTCTCCATCTTCCTTATTTGCTTTGTTGCTTCATACCCATTCATCACAGGCATCTGTCAAACACAAAATCATATATGATTTAGTTGGAAAAAATATATATTATTAAGAAATGTGAACAGCTTACATTGTGTGATTAAAATTAAACTATAGTACAAGGGATTATAATAAATTAAATTAAAATAAATATTGAATGCTTAAACATAAAATATAATTGTGCTGAGTTTTATAAACACCAAATGGTCCAAATCCATAAGATACAAATTTATTAACTAGAACAAGCTATAGGGTTTGCAAAGTGCCAAAACATATTGGAAGTGGCGTTAGCTTTGTTGGAGACATACCAGAAGCTTTCGGCGACTCAGGGAAATTTTTGAGCTTTTTTTTTTTTTTGTTGCTGAATAGGGAAATTTTTGAGCTTGGAGCTACAGATACTCACATTCTGATGTTTTCTTTCACCTATCTGGTATTAGTGTGGGGGTAGCCTAGTTTTTTTCACTGTATTGCTACTGGGCCAATAAGCTTGTGTTAGCCCAGGTTTTATTTTTGTATACGTTTACTCACTTGGTTTTTATAAATAAAGTTCTATCTTTTCAATCCAACCAAAAAAAAAGGTGTCAAGACATCGTAAATTTTACCAAATATCATAGAAACATGTGACATAGTCCAAAGGATATCCTCTAATATATTGCAAATGTTCTAATTGGGAAATCAAGTACTTTTATATATATATATATATATATATATATATAATACAAAAAATATTTATATAAAAAAAAAGCATAAAAAGGTAAAGGAGAGGGAAATCATGCTCTTTACCTCACAATCCATTAAGACATAATCGTATGGAAGAATCTTCGAAGCTCCAAGTTTCCTTTGATCACTTAGACCTTTGAAAACCAAATCTAAAACTTCCTGTCCATTAACACAAGTTTCGACAGTTGCACCAAGCTTTAAAAGACTGGCAACAGTTAACTTGCACAACAGTGCATTGTCGTCAGCAACCAAGAGTTTCTTCCCACTCAATGACTTATCATCATTTGGGTTACCAATTTCTTGTATTTCTTGCTCTTTTGGTGGGTTCTCATTACTCGGAGGACTTCTTGGTATGAACCCAACATGAGATAGAGTTTGAATGGGTGACAAGATTTTCTTCTTGGTTGTCTCAATGCTGCTACCATGGTCTTGTAATTCTACTCATTGAGTTGAGTGTTTGTTTGTCGGAGAATTCTCTATATAAGACTGACTCCTTGATGAACTAGGATCTCTTGAAACTTGCTTTCCTCTTTTAGTTTACCTGAATTCCCTTGCAATGTACCTCCAAACTCAGGAAGAAGTCTATCCACTAAATACAAACGAGAACCATGAAATGGCTTAGATATTATGACATCATTAGGATCAACTAGGTCCTCTTCAGTGCGTTTGAAGTTGATGTTACACATCATTGGTTTCTCCAACCAAACAACCTTACAAGTAGCATTGTGGAAGCCTTTTTTGAATTCAGCCACAATTCTACATAATTCTAGGAGTGGTCCAACACTTGCATCAATCACAATTAATATGAAACTTGATGCAAATTTAGGAGTAGTCCTTTTGAAGATTGATAGTATGTAGTCTGAACCATCCATGCTACTCAAAGGTACATCTTTTTCTACACCGCTAGAGTTATTAGAAGCAGACCTGCTTAAGTAGCCACTTGGAGAACTCAAATCAACTGATTTTCCAGAAGAATTGTGACGAGAATGGTTCTGGTTATGTTTTATCTTTTGGAGAGTAGATGGAAGATGTTCCCATTGCTTTGCTATCGATACTTTTATCCCTAAGTTCTCCATGAATCTTTGTGAAGTCCTTCGCTATTCGTTATTTTGAATCAAGAGAACAACATGGGATGCCCTTACCTTGGGGCTAGGGTTTGTGTGAATTGTCAGCTTTGAACTAGGAGTACGTAACCACAAGCCAGGACTAGGTGTGCTAAGAGTTAATTCAGGAATATGGGTACCAGCAACCATTTCAAGGTCTTCTGCTTTTGCATTATCGCAACTAACATTTTCACGTGTACTGAGTATCACATTGAATCTAAAGCAAGTTCCCTTTTCACCGATCTCTTTGTCCATAATTGATATATCTTCATGCATCAAACGTACCTAGCACAAAATTACAAGAAAAATTAATCAATAAAAGGGATTATAATGAATTTAGACTATTAATCAAGTCACTTTAAAACCTAGTTGATAAAGTTATTTGTGATAGTTATGTGAATCTAATCCAAGTTACAACAACGCATCATACAAATCTAGATGCATAATTGAGTTTTAAAAAATATATGTAGTACAATAAGTGGAAAATGATTTTCTCCATTTAAAATTAATTCATTTAATGCATCTTTTCGATTTGTATAGACTATCATGTTATTTAAAAGTTTAATTGGTCTATACACTTTTAAACTTAGAAAATAAAATAAAATATGAACCATGAAACAAGCATAATGAAAATGACTTGAAATGGAGGGATCATGATTCCGTTTAGATTGCATATCTTGAAACTCTAGATGAACACAGCAAAAAAATAAAAGAAAAAATTGATATGTGCGCTAAAGTTAGTCATTTACCAGAGACTGAACAATGTCAAGTCCTAATCCAATGCCTCCTTGTCCAAGAGCTGTTTCTTTGACTTGAACATAGTTTTCAAAGACTGAGATTTGTTTTTCCTTCGGAATTCCTTTTCCTGTATCATCAACCTCAAAGACAAATTCCATGGCATTTGAATCTTGTTGGGCTGCATTCATGGCTTCCAGGTCATTATATGCTTCATTGCTCTTGCAAAACAAACACTGTAAATATTTCATTAAACCATTCCGATTAGATGCAATTATTGAATTTTGCAAACTGGGTTTCCTAACCCATGCTCTAACGGTTACATGCCCCTCACAAGTAAATTTAACCGCATTGCTTAGTAAATTGCATAATATTTGCTTAAGTTTTCCCCTATCTCCTTTTACTTGTGAAAATTTGATGGCAGAACCATCATAAGGATCTAATACCACATCTACTCCCTTTTTAATACCAATAGGATGATATAAATCAACTACATCTTCAATAAGTTGGCCCAAATCAAATTCCTCTTCATCAAGTTGCATCTTGCTCGCCTCAATTTTGCTTGTATCAAGAATAGAATTCAATAAACCTAAACAAGTACATAAGTTATACATATTCATTGATAAAAAGAATACTAAATATAAAACAATTTGCCTAATAAGGTGTGAAGAGATTACCTAGTAGGTCCTTTGCACAAGTATCCATTTGTCTCAAATTTGTCTCCAATTCAGAACTAGAGGTAGCTTCTTCATAGCACAACTCTATCAAACCTGTAAGGCCTGCTAGTGGCGTGCGAACATCATGGCTAGCGCTAGCAAAGGCAAGACTCTTGTTCATACTCTTCCTCTCTGCTTGTTGAGTTGCTTCCATTTGTTTTATAAGAGCAGCACACAAGTGCATCTCTCGCTTGGCAGCTCTAACGAATATATACGCAAAACTTAAAATGGAAACAACCATGGAAGTGATGATTACTATAAGGAGGGCCAGTGCCACTATCCTGTTCTTGCGGACAAGGCTGACTAACCCTTTTTGTGGGAAAGCCGATACATATACCTGAAAAGAAATAGAATTCAGTTATACTACATAAATATATGCATAAACTGTTGAATTTAACTAATCTCTATAATGTTGGTATGACATGATATTTATCCAACTGATTTTCATCAATAAGGTTTTGAATATTATGGCCACTTGGCTAGCTACAATCTATAAAAGCCACAAGTCTATCATGTGTGGAATGGATTAATGATCAGTGGAGCATTTAGCATAGTATTTTATGCCTAGCACAAACAAAAGCATTTATAATACTTATTTCATAAGATTTTTCTAGAAAGAAAAGGAGGATAAAAAGGTTTGCATCTAATTTCTAACCTGTTTATAAATAGGAATAGCATAATTCTTTCTAGTCTAAAGCATACCTAATGTGTACAAAAACAAAGAAAGAAAGGCACACAAGTGATGTACATGATCATATAACTTAACAAGCAAAGCTTCTTGTAACGTTTAGTATACAACGCAACAACAAGAAAATATAAATATTTACAAATGAAGTTTTGCATATTTGCAAGATAGTGAAGAATTAAAACATACCGATTGGACTCCCACCATATCAAGTGACGAACAATAAAACATGTATTCTGTTCCTTGAATATTCAAAGTAGAAGCTATTGATGAGCCATCTTTGATGTTACAGGAAACATTCCCAAGAACTTCTTGTTCCCCATTTGGTTTCTTCAATTGGACAGAAACTATATTACCAGCAAGAACCATGAAAGCTCGAAAATGTGTTAAAAACACGAGCTGTTTAGACCCCCCCCAATTAAAAGATTACAGCTCAATAGATTTTACTCTAACTTACTACAAATGCGGAATAGTGTAAAAATGAGCGGATAATCAAGCAAGCTACTCTAATCCATATTATAAGCAACACAGCAGTATAATAGAAATATAAAAGAGTAGGGAAGAGATAATGCAAACACAGATAACACGCCGATGTGTTATCAAAGAGGAAACCGAAGAACTCGGCGAAAAACCTCTCCGCCGCCCTCCAAGTGGTAATCGATCCACTAGACAATTAGTTGGGATATATGGGTTAGCAAGAGACCCTCCAAGCCTAATCTACCCGATGTACCTAAGCCCTCCAAGCTCCTACTCCAATAAGACTTCTCGGAACCGTGTCTTGTCTAGCTCTCCGGATCCCGCAACAAGCTCCATGTTGCATCTGCCATCCTTGGCTTCTTCCAATGCTTCCCAGCAACTCCAAAAACACTCATTACACTCTGAAAATGTGTGGATTGTGTTTGGGTACAAATCTCCTCTTAAGGTATGATAATGGGAGAGGGAAGGAGAAGAGACTACAATGAATTCTCACTAAGGATGAGTAGCTCTCTCTCTAAAAGATGGGTGTGTGTGTTGTAGAAAATCTACCTAGGGTTTTTTCTCTCTGAATGACCTCAATTGCATTTGTGGGTAATGAGGGTATATATGGGTGAAGGGTATGAAAGTCTCACTTAAAAATCCTCTAGGCAAAACGTTTCGCGACTGTCTCGCGGGAAGGCCTTACCCGCGAGACACTCGCGAAAATGACAGCATGACATGACTCTTCAGCTTCCAGTCATGTGCTCCTCACGTGCTCTTTCGCGGCTTAGCTTCTCGCGAGCTTCTCGTGAAATTCACTGATTCTTAATTTAAGCTTGAGTCTTCACCAATTTAATACTAAACTCAATACAATAAAATCCCACAAAATATAAAGAACAAAATTGAAGTAATTACAACACTTTTTATCATGGAATAAAGCCAACATAAAACATAGTTGTAAATCATAACTTTTCAATCTCCCCCTTTGGCTATTCCGTGACAAAACACCCTAAAACAGACTCCAGACTTAAACGTGAGTTTGGGAACAATGGCAAAACTCACTCACACCTAAATCTAGAAGTTGTGTAGCACTTGGAACATATATACCTGTAACCTGAAACACTTGCACAAAACACATTAGACCCTCAAGGTAAATCAAGTGATAAAAGGACAAGTATAATATAACAAGTAAAAAGCGATCAAGTAAACATCATGTGAAACATGTGAGCAACTTGACCATACACCAAAATAGTCATATAGAAATGACTACAATGATCATATAGCAAAGCAAATGATCATCCGAACATGCAATCAATAAAGCACAATGGCATAAAGATAAAAGCATGTCCAACACACGACCAATGCAAAATACACGAAGTATATGCATCTAGGAACAATCCTACTAGGGCACAAGTGTGAAGTGCTCAAGACATATTAGCAATATCTAAAAGTACACAAAAAATGCTACAAAAGCATTGAGATAGTCACAAATACTGAATATTAAACATAAATAAAAAACAAAACAAAACAAGGTTTACTAAAAAAAAATGTCTTCTCTCCCCCTTAGTATATGCATCTCCCCTATGGCTTTCTCTCCCTACGAATGTGCACAAGGTAGAATTACTCCCCTTAAGAGTGTGCACATGAGTCATATAAAAATGACAATACAAACCGATATACTCTTCGGTATACTCTCCCCCTTTTTGTCACGAATAGACAAATCAATCAAGAGGAAGGAGGGAAAAAAAAGAAGATATGAGCAAGGGTATGATGCATGAGGGGTGCAAGATGAATAAGACAAACAAAAAAAATCTTTAAACATGCTACAAAGCATAAAGTATACATGACATGCTAATGATGATGGAACATGATGTAAACCAAGGCATGACATAGACACAAGACCATGTTATATGTGCTAAGAAGTCTAAAAGGACATAACTTGCATGAGTGAAATGCAAAACATGTCAAGTGTTAGAGTGTGTGCAGCAATGTGCATCTAGTGTGCATCTAGTGTGCATGTGAGATGCATGACCAATGCATGAATAAGCATTTACGGGGCAAAGTGTACAAAACACACCACCAATGATCAAAACATGATAAACATGAATAATTATGGTGATCCCCAAAGTTTGGTACTCATCGGAATCCAAAACAACGAGAAAATGTCATTTGGACATTTTATCAAACACTTGGAGTGCACACACTACACATGTATATTAAACAATGCAAGAACATATGAAAATCTTGCTTAAATACATGTTATTTTTGCCACAAGGGGCCAACATCCAAAGCAAATCATCATTTAAAACAAAGCCCAATCAAAAAGATTGACAAAAAATAAGTTTTCCAACTCCCATTTGAAAAAATCTCAACTATGAATATAAAACTCCCAAAAATATAATTTAAGGATCAAAATAAATAAAAAGAGTTAAAGATTACCTTAGAGAAGTTAATAGAATGAAAAACACTTGAATTTAGTTGGGTTTTGGTATCTCGCTGGTTAGCTTCCTGCGAAAATTTCGCTGGTACCTCGCTGGTAAGCCTTACTAGCAAAATACTCGCGAAACAGTCGTGATAGCCTCTGTACAAAGCTGAAAAACTTGAGTTTTGGACCATTTAACTCCCAGTTAAGCATACACATGAAATGGGTCACGAAAACACCCAGAAAAACATGTTTTTCACACAAAAACAACTTGAAAAACTTTGAAAAACATAGGTGATACAAATCACTTCCAAAAGCAAACAAAAAGAACATAAATCTTTTTGGTTTGATCCACATATGGTTGAGCACACACACATCACATTTGAACATGTACAATCACACAAATGAAATTGATATTCATTGAACATTAAACTTGTGTATTGTGTGTGTGGATCAAGTGTGGAATAGTCCTTAGTCCAGAGTGAAGCTTCAATTATCAATTCAATCAAGTCATACACAACTAGTGCTAAGTCGAGTGGTCTATCTCAATTATAGAAGTGAACATATATGACCTTCCACAAGAAAATGATTACAAATATTAGAAACTTTTCATTTGGCTTCTTTACAAATCATAACAATTGATCATTTTTGAACAATACATCTCATTTTGAGATCAGTGCTTGAAATTTTTGATATTTCAATATTGAGAATAAGCCTTTGGCTTTTTGAGCACCATACATTTCAATACAAGAGTCGCTTTCCCTTTTTCCTAGTCAAATACTAGTATCTGCGACAGACTTTTGCAGCTCATAATCTCTTTTTCATTTTGAGATTTACATTTGGTGAGCTCTAATGCAAAAACATAAAATAAAGCTGGGAAGATATATAGGCACAAGTCTATGCATGTATCAAGACCATTAAGACTATTGACCAATCATTCATGACAAGTTTGAAGATCTATTTACAACAATCACCCATAGATTTCAAGATTTCTCCCACAAAAATATATGTGCATACATAACAAGCTAAACTCGTAAATGCACTACGCCATAAGTACGAAGGTACTAGGCCAAACTCACATGTGAAATGTGCTCAAACATATACAATCAAACTTTTTGAATTTTTCACTTTTTATGTGTTTTTGGATTTTTTACACACACAAAAACAAAAGCATAAAAGTAAGATCAAATGCAAAAACAACAAAAACAATGCATATAAAGAGATGCATGATGCACAAATGCATGACAATAAAGCATCTAATGCATAAAGGGTCCTACAAAGATCGAACGAATTAGATCAAGGACCAAATAAGCAAAAGCTCAACCAAAGGAACTCTTCCTCATCCAAACGGAATGATTGTTTGGAATGAGTATCTCATGAGAAGTGAGACGAGGGTTGGAAGAATGAGAACCAGAGATGCACATAGACAAGGAGGTAAGAACATTAAAAACTTTCTTCAACAACTTACCATTTTCCATCAAATCCGGTTTAGCTTGCAAAGCACAACTTCCAAGAAGCTCAAGTTTCTCTTTTCTTTTTATTCTTTTAAGAGCTTGAAACTTAGAGCAATGAGGTCTAAGATGACCAAGGGCACCACAATGGTGACAAACAATGTGTTTAGGTCCACTAGGCCTTTTGGGAGGGGATCTAGCAACATGGGTTTGTTCTCTCTTCAACTTATGACATTGAGGTTTTATATGACCAATCACATCACAATGGTGGCAAGTAGGAACAAACTTAAATCCACTTAATTCCCTAGGATGGGACCTAAACAGAGGCTTAGGCTTAAGAACCTTTCTCTCCACTTTTTGGTTTCTTTTATATGGAGGAATGTACACCGATTTGTCTTTAGAGGTAGAACTCATAGTAGGGACAAAATTGGGTACCACAATATGATTGCAACATATATTATCTTCCTTTTTAACAACAGGTTCAGCAATCAAACACTTGGCATGCATCTTAAGAGATTGATTTTCACATTTAAAATCATCAACAAGTTTGTTAGACAAAACAAGTTTAGCATCCAAGTCCATATTCAAACATTCAAACTCTTTCAGCTTTTCAAGAGAAATTTCAGCAAGTTTTTTATATTTCTCAACCAATTTGTTGGATTCATTGAGCTTAGCAATCAAATCATCCTTTTCACAAAATAACTTGCTCAAATCCTTATGAAACTTCTTAGCATTTTTCTTCAAGAGTTTAATGTTAGGAATATCAACAACACCCATAGATTCAAGTAACATGTCATCACAATTATGAGGATTAACACTCATAGAGGCATTTTCACAAACACATGGCATGTTACAATCAACAATATCCATAGAAGCATACAAAGCATTATCCATGGCAAAACACACAAGGATTCAAGGATCACACTTAGGTAATGAAACCAAAGCAAGTGTACTCGCTCTGATACCAATTGAAAGCTCGAAAATGTGTTAAAAACACAAGAGCTGTTTAGACCCCCCAATTAAAAGATTATTGCTCAATAGATTTTACACTAACTTACTACAAGTGCGGAATAGTGTAAAAATGAGCGGATAACCAAGCAAGCTACTCTAATCCATATTATAAGCAACACAGCAGTATAATGGAAATATAAAAGAGTAGGGAAGAGAGAATGCAAACACAGATAACACGCCGATGTGTTATCGAAGAGGAAACCGAAAAACTCAGCGAAAAACCTCTCCGTCGCCCTCCAAGCAGTAATCGATCCACTAGACAATTAGTTGGGATACATGGGTTAGCAAGAGACCCTCCAAGCCTAATCTATCCGATGTACTTAAGCCCTCCAAGCTCTTACTCCAACAAGGCTTCTCAAAACCATGTCTTGTCTAGCTCTTTGGATCCCGCAACAAGCTCCATGTTGCATCTGCCATCCTTGGCTTCTTCCAATGCTTCCCAGCAACTCCAAAAACACTCACTACACTCTGAAAAGGTGTGGATTGTGTTTGGGTACAAATCTCCTCTCAAGGTATGATAATGGGAGAGGGAAGGAGAAGAGACTACAATGAATTCTCACTAAGGATGAGTAGCTCTCTCTCTAAAAGATGGGTGTGTGTGTTGTAGAAAACCTATCTAGGGTTTTTCTCTCTGAATGGCCTCAATTGCATTTGTGGGTAATGAGGGTATATATAGTATGGGTGAAGGGTATGAAAGTCTCACTTAAAAATCCTCCAGGCAGAACGTTTCGCGACTGTCTCGCGGGAAGGCCTTACTCGCGAGACACTCGCGAAAATGACAGCCTGGCACGACTCTTCAGCTTCCAGTCATGTGCTCTTCACGTGCTCTTTCGTGGCTTAGCTTCTCGCGAGCTTCTCGCGAAATTCACTGATTCTTAATTTAAGCTTGAGTCTTCACCAACTTAATACTAAACCCAATACAATAAAATCCCATAAAATACAAGGAACAAAATTGAAGCAATTACAACACTTTTTGTCATGGAATAAAGCCAACATAAAACATAGTTGTAAATCATAACTTTACAAACCATATGAGTGTTTTTGAGACCTTCTATAAGCACTTTCCCATCTTTGGTAGCCAAGGACAAGCTCCCATCCTGACGATCTATACTAGTAAAATGGGCAATTAGTGCTTTGACCGAGAACCCTAGAGAGATAACTCCTTCTCCATTAATTCTAGTTGAGCTAAGTAGTATAAGATCTTGAGAATTATTCCATCCAGTTTCCAATGAGGCATATCCATTGGTACTATTCAAGGCTTCTTGAAACCATCTTTTATTGACCAAATTTAAGGGAGGGCATTCAATGGAGTTTCCATCTAATTCTCCTGTCTCATGGTTCACATGTTGCATGTAACAATTAAGGTTCTTTTTTACATTTGGAGCACTCCATCTAGGATTATATGAAGAGTTAGAGTACACCTCAAGAGTTTGATTCTAACTAGTGTAGTATGAGAAATATAGACCTTTTAACCCAGCATATGAAATTTGAGATAAGTATGGAATTGTAGACCATGCTTGAAATAATATAGGAGCCACCTATAAATTAAATATAAAATAAAAAATAAAATTATGAAATATCTAGTTGTTTCTTATTGAAAGTAATCATTTAACTACTTATATGATCTTTGTGAGAGAAGCATATGGATACCAACCTTAGTTTCAATCTTAGAGAATGAGAGTTTAGTTCCATTGAGGGGCAACCTTAAAACTCCTGCTAAACTTGTTGCTGATGAATTTATTGGATGTAAGAACTTTCCTGTGTTCTCAATTTTAGATTGCATATTGGAATGGAAGTCATGACAGTTCAAATTCACTTGACGCTCAACACGACTGATCATAGAATACCAACATGGGATCAATGCAGTAGGAAGAGCATCACAGCAAATGCCTACATTGAGGGTTTGACAGAATGCAATCACAATTTGATAAAAAATGAAGAAAGAAAATCACATAAACCATTTGGATAAAAACATACTTTAGAGTGGGCGATTATTTACGAATGCTTAAAATTATTTTTCTCATGTTATTTTTCAAACCAAGGATGAAGGGAAAAAATTTGATTATAGAGAAAAAGACTGAAAAAAATAAGTAACATCTTTTAAAACCCTATACAAAGTACAAACAAATCCAATACCCAAGAAGTAGTAAGAATGTGTATTTTCTTTTGGTTTCAATAGTTTTTGTAAGCATGTAAAATACCAAATCCTAACACACTGCCACGACTTGAAGACTTACCAGAAGAAATAAAAAACAAACAGGTTGTAAAGTTATCATTAAGCCTAGTCGCATCATGATTAGGTCCTCTAGTTATGATCACCAAAGGCTACTACATTGAAAAATATGTAGAAAAATAAATTTGCGAATATATATTGCAAAATAAATAAATAAATCAGAAAAGTTGCATACTTAAATATAGTGAATTTCTTTCATAGGCATCATACTAGGAGCAAATCTCTCTCTCTCTCTCTCTCTCTCTCTCTCTCTCTCTCATAATAACTCAAGAAGATTGATTTCTTAACCAAATCTTTAATGAACTTTTGTATGAAAGTTTCAGCCTTTTTACTATGTCTTCTATACCAGGAAGTCAAATCTTACTTTCTATTGGGTGAATAATACAAGAAAGCCGTTGCATTAATATACAAGAAATATAATTTCATAATAGAATATTTTCCTTGATGATTAAAGCAACTCATCCATGACTTGTAGCAACTTAGAAAGCTTATTCTTTGTAATAAAAGGGTTTAAATAACTACAAGAAAAATTAGGGTTTTCAATAGAGATTTACATACACCATTAAAGTATGCCTAGTGATATTAGGATTTTTTTTTTCCTTTAATACCGCAAGGGTGTATAAGCTTTGGCAAGCAACAGTCTTTTATTTTTATTTTTTTTATGCAAGATTGAAATTCTACTCTAGCCTAATCTAAGGGTATATGTGTGTAAAGCCCCCTCCTAAAAACTTGAACCCCGGCCCTTACTCCCCATACTCCACAAGCACTTATACTTGTGAACTGATAAAAAAAATACTGTACAACCAAACAATGAAGATTTATCGATTCATTATTGTACTCATTCATTCATTGTTCACTGAAGTTGTTTATAGGCACTCCATGCTAAACTATTTAGGAGAAAACTATGATCACGTTATTATTTATTTATTTTTATAACTAATAATCAACAATGCTACTAGATATGACCTTTACTAGTCGATTGTGCCAAAATAAGTTGAAAAGAGGGTATGAGACAGTATGATCATGCATGCAGAAATTTAGAAGTCAAACTTGCACGTAGCACAAAAGGGAGTAGAGGACATACTCAAACTTCCAAGCCTTGCATTGGAAGGATGCAACATTGATTTAACCAAACTGAAGTTTTGGCCAAATCATTATCATTCTTGTGTTTAACTCTTAGATGTAAGTCCTAATTTGTTGCTAGGGTAACACTATTTGATGATGTAATGAAAATTTACAAGTAGTATCTCGTCCATATAAGTCGTCCAGAGAAAAGAGGAAGAAGGAGCATGCTCGTCTGTGGCAACCTCATCCGTCTCCATAACAACCTCATCTGTCCATCCTTAAAGAACGGACGAGGTTGTTGCGCCCTGAGCACTTTGAGCCTTAGACGACTCAAATTTCCACCAGATGTAAGAGATGAGTCGAACCATTACAAGTCAAGTCCAACAACCGTTGCGGAATGCAGATCCAAATAATGTAACCTCCATGGCAGTTATGGAAGTTATCTCCGAATCTTTCGAACTCCTCAACAATAGGAACGGTTACCAAACAAGTAACCGTTCCCCGCATGCTATATAAGCGCTCGCCAACAAGAGGGTAGGGCATTCTAATACTTCCAATATACTTGAAACTACCAAAAAGACTAACTTGGCCATCAGAGGATTCTTGGCCGACTTCCACCGGTCTCCTCTGATTCTGTGTTTGTTTTCTCAGGACTCAATCATAAAATCATCAATGCCGGAAACTTTCAGCCCACTGATATTACAGGATTCATCAGTTGGCGCCGTCAGTGGGGAAAGGAATTTTTTGCGTTTGAACTTCATCATTGAACTCTGCGATTTCTTTCTACGACAAAGGGCTGAAATGGTCCAGACAAGATCAAGGGTTACTAGTCCAGGCCCTCAAGAGAGCAGGGACGCCTCTAGTAACCCTCATCGCAACAGTCAATTGGTGCCTGCCGTGCCACCATCTTCTGTCCAACACGTGCAATCCATGGCCGCCACTATGGCAGAGTTAACCCGCCAGAACCAGTAGTTGGTCAGAGAACTTAATTTAAGGAGGCAGCGTCACGAAGGGAACACTGAAGGACAGGCCCAGAGTCAATAAGATGGAAGGAATGTTGAACTTGAAAGCCAGTCAAGGGGTACCACTTCACGGAGGGTGCCTCATTTGGAAAAGGAAATGGACCAAATGAGAAGAGCTATGGATGAGACGAGGGAGAATATGAGGAGGATGAATCCTGTAGAAGATTTGGTTCACAGAACTGATTCCCCCTTTACGACTTCCATCAATGCTCATCCTTTGCCACCCAAGTTCAAGATGCCTTCTTTAGATTCGTATGATGGGACGCGGGATCCCTTTGACCACATTGCCACCTTCAAAACTACCATGCACCTTCAAGGGGTTCCGGATGAAATAATGTACAGAGCTTTCCCTACTACCCTCAAAGAACCCGCACCAGTGTGGTTTAGCAAGATACCTCCGAACATAGTAACGTCCTTCGAGGAGTTAAGCAAGTTATTTGTCAATAATTTTATCGGAGGGCAAAGGCACAAGCGTTCCTCATCCAGTTTGCTAACAATAAAGCAGGGAGAGAATGAAAGTTTGCGGTCCTTCATCACGCGGTTCAACAGGGAAGCCTTGGCAGTGGACGAGATGGATGATAAGCTCCTTTTGGCGTCTTTCCATAATGAGGTTCATTCTGACTTGTTCATCCACAAGTTATATAAGCAGGAGCCTCAGACCATGGCTGAACTCGTTCATTCAGCCCAGAACTTTATGAATGCAGAAGATGCTATCATAGCCAAGAAGAGGAAGAGAATTGAGAAAATGGAAGCCAATCCAACGCGCCATTCAGAACAGGGTCCTCGTCCTAAGAAGAGACGGACGGAAGACAAGAAGGATCGGGACAAGAAGGCTGGCCCCTCAGCACGAAGTCAACAGTACACACCACTGAACATGCCGCTCGAGCAAGTCCTTATGCATATCAAGGATGATCCTTCCTTGAAGTGGCCGGAGGAAATGAAGGGAGATCCTAATAAGTGCAATAGGAATAAGTATTGTCGCTTCCATTGAAACCATGGGCATGATATGGACGAATGTTTTGATCTAAAGCAACAGATTGAGAATCTTATAAGGTAGGGAAAGTTGAGGAGTTTCCTTGGACGAGACCACAAGGACGAGAAATTGAAGGGAAAGTAGAAGAGTCGTCACGACCACCGCTCGGAGAAATCAGAGTTATCATAGGGGGAAGTTCAACAGGCCAGTCGTCCAAGTCCAAGAAAGCATACCTGAAGGTAGTGCAGAGCGTCCAACCCTCTAGACGGTCACCTAGAGCAAGGACTACGGACGAGCAAGCAATCACATTCACGGAGGAGGACGCTGAAAGAATTCACCATCCTCACCACAATGCTATCGTCATTACCTTACTTATTGCTGACTACATGACCAAAAGGGTGCTGGTGGATAATGGAAGCTCGGCGGACATTTTGTACTTTCCAGCTTTTCAGCAGATGATGCTAGGATGAGACCGGCTTCGTCCAGTGAATTCCCCCCTGGTAGGTTTCGGTGGAATGAAGGTGCAGCCTGTGGATACTATTACATTACCAGTGGTAGTAGGGGCATATCCATAGCAAATCACCAAAGACGTGAATTTTCTTGTGGTAGACTGTTCATCCTCCTACAACGCCATAATTGGAAGGCCAACTTTAAACAGTTGGAAGGCTGTTACATCTACCTACCACCTGTCGGTCAAGTTTCCAACAAATTATGGAGTAGGACAAGTACAAGGAGACCAACTAACAGCAAGAGAATGTTACCTGGCCATGTTGGCCACGGACGAGCAAGTTCAGACCATGAATATTGAAGAAAAGAGAGTTGTGGCAGAACCCACCGAAGTGTTAGAAGATATTTCCTTAGATGAGAACAACCCTGAGAGGTGTACCAGAATTGGGGTAGATCTAGAAGAAAAGATTAAGAAGGACCTTGTCCAGTTTTTGAAGAGAAACACTGATGTATTTGCTTGGAGTCATGAGGATATGCCGGGTATAGATCCTAGTGTCATCACCCATCGTCTAAACGTATGTCCTTCCTCCAAGCCAGTACGACAAAAGAAAAGGGTGTTTGCCCCTGAGAGAGATAATGCTATTAAAAACGAAGTTCAGAAGTTGATGGCAGCGAAGTTTATACGAGAAGTGTACTACCCAGATTGGTTGGCCAATGTAGTAATGGTCAAAAAGGCGAACGGCAAGTAGAGGATGTGTGTAGATTTTACTGATTTAAACAAGGCTTACCCCAAGGACAGCTATCCATTGTTGCGCATTGATCAACTGGTGGATTCTACCGTAGGCCATAAATTACTTAGTTTTATGGATGCTTTCTCAGGATACAACCAAATAAGGATGGACGAGGCTGACCAAGAGAGGACATCCTTTGTTACTAGTCAATGCTTATTCTGTTATGAAGTAATGCCTTTTGGCTTGAAAAACGCTGGAGCAACATACCAACAACTGGTCAACCACATGTTCCGTGGTCAGATTGGACGAAACGTAGAAGTCTATGTGGATGACATGTTAGTGAAAAGCCTGGACGAGAGAAAACATCTGGACAACCTGCAAGAGACCTTCAATACACTCAGGCAGTACAGTATGAAGTTGAATCCCAGCAAGTGCGCTTTCGAAGTAGCATTAGGAAAATTTCTTGGATTCATGGTTTCACACAGAGGGATCGAGGCAAACCCGGAAAAGATTAAAGCCATTCTAGATATGAAGCCTTCGCAAAGTATCAAAGAAGTCTAGTCTCTTACCGGGCGAGTTGCTGCCCTCAACAGGTTTGTTTCTAAAGCTACTGACAAATGTTTACCATTTTTCAAGGTTCTAAAGAAAGCATTTAAGTGGACGGACAAGTGCCAAAAAGCCTTTCAAGACTTGAAGACGTATCCCGTTACGGCTCCGTTGCTGAGTTCGTCCGTGATGGGAGAAGAGTTGTTTTTATACCTGGCAGTGACCCCGCATGCCGTGAGCTCAGAATTAATAAGAGATGAAGGAAAAGTACAAAAACCAGTGTACTATACTAGCAGGGCATTGAGAGGAGCGGAAGGATGATATCCGCTAATAGAAAAGGTAGCTTTCGCACTTATCACGGCTTCCAGGAAGCTGAGACACTACTTCCAAGCCCATGTAATCAATGTTATGACAGACCACCCGCTCAAGAAAGCCATGAACAAGCTAGAAGCCTCAGGACGATTGATCCAGTGGGCCGTCGAACTCAGTGAGTTTGACATCCGATACCAACCAAGGCATGCTATAAAGGCTCAAGCCCTGGCAGACTTTATTGCGGAGTTCACACCAAGCTGCGATGACGTAGAAGGAGTGGAAGACAGTAAGAAATGGGTCATCCATGTGGATGGCTCGTCCACACAACATGCAGGAGGAATAGGAGTGGTTTTGCAATCCCCTGAAGGAGATAAGTTGAAGCATAAGATCTGTCTGCAATACCAAGCAACCAACAATGAAGTTAAGTATGAAGCCCTCCTTAAAGGGTTGGAACTGGCTAAATCTGTGGAAGCGAAGTCAATACTCGTCCTGGGAGATTCTCAGTTGGTCATAGGCCAAATAAATGGAACGTATGAGGCAAAGGAAGGACGAATGAAAAAATACTTAGAAAAAGTGTTGCGTCTTGTGAAGAAATTCAAGGAAGCTAACTTCGTTCAAATCCCAAGAGAGGAGAACGTGGAAGAAAATAATTTAGCGAAGGAAGCCTCAGTGACTAGAGCCATGGACGAGTTCGATGAAGTTCAATACGTCCCAAGTATAGATCTCCTGGACGTACAACAAATAGAGAATGAAGAAAATTGGATGACCTCAATAGTATCGTACTTGAAGGACGGAAAGCTTCCGAAAGGGAAGGATGAGGCCAGAAAACTCAGGGTTAGAGCAGCCAGGTATGTCCTTATGGACGACGTTCTATACAAGAGAGGCTTTTCTCAACCTTATCTCAGGTGTCTGGCTCCGGACGAGGCGAACTATGTGTTGAGGGAAGTTCATGAAGGAGCCTATGGAAATCATTCGGGAGCCAGATCACTCATCCACAAGGTCGTCCGTGCAAGGTATTATTGGCTAACTGTCCAAGCAGATGCAAAAGCTTATGTCAAGGTATGTGACCAATGCCAACGATTTAGTAATGTCCCCAGACAACCATCAGAGTATCTCACCCCAATGATGGCCCCGTGGCCCTTTGCTCAATGGGGCCTAGACATCCTGGGTCCTTTTCCCCTCGAAACCAGACAGATGAAATTTTTAGTAGTGAGGATAGACTATTTTACCAAGTGGGTGGAAGCAGAACCCTTAGCAAGTATCACGCAGCAAAAGGTAAAGAACTTCGTCTGGAAGAACATAGTGTGCAGGTTTGGGGTGCCCAAAGTACTAGTATCTGACAACGGGCGACAATTCAACAATGCCCTTTTCAGGGACTTCTGTGAACACTTTGGAATCCAAAATCATTATTCCTCCCCAGCCCACCCTCAAGCAAACGGTCAGGCCGAAGTTGCAAACCAATCCTTGCTGAAAATCATCAAGACTCGGCTTGAGGGGGCAAAGGGAGTATGGCCAGATGAGCTACCTGGCGTCCTATAGGCATATAGGACGACAGTGAGAACCCCTACAGGGGAAACACCTTTTAAGCTAGCCTATGGGAGCGAAGCAGTCATACCTGTGGAAGTGCACATGGCAAACCATAGGGTGATATCATATCAGGACAAGGATAACGAGGAGTAGCTCCGCTTGAACCTCGATCTGGTAGACGAGGTAAGGACGGACGCGGAACAAAGGACGACGAGGTACAAAAACCTCATGGCTAGGCGATATGATTCAATGGTGAAGCCAAGGCGATTCAACATAGGAGACCTCGTCCTGAAAAGGGTTTCTTTGGCAACCAAGAACCCAGCTCATGGGAAATTGGGACCTAACTGGGAAGGACCCTACAGAATTGTCAACTATAAAAGACAAGGATCCTATTACTTGGAGGCCCTGGACGGGAGAAAATTGGAACATCCTTGGAATGTTGAACACCGGAGGAGGTACTACCAGTAAGATGCCAGCCTGAACGAGCGTAGTTCTGGACAAGACTGAAACCCGCTCATCTATTTATTTGTCTACATGTTTTTAATAGTATTTCGTTGTTATTATAGTGTGATTATGGACGAAGTTATAGTTTGTATTTATTTTCACAATAGGCATTAGCTTCTTAGCACATGCCTCATTGTTATTATGGTATGATTATGGACGAAGTTATGGTTTGTATTTATTTTTCATAATAGGCATTGGCTTCTTAGCACATGCCTCATCCGTGAACAATGTTTGTGGAATGTACATAATGTTGTGTAAATTCCTGATTTCCATACTACTTCTGTTCAAATTAACCAACGAGAAGGCTAAAAAGCTCAAGACAAGAAAATTCTCTGGACGCGGAGATATAACGTCAATAAGCTTTCCTAAGGGTAAAGCAAAATCAAGGCACCCTCGTCCAAAGCAAAGGACGAGGTAAAGCCTATGCCTTAAGCAAATCACAGTAAGCCCAAGGCATACTCGTCCATATAATGGACGAAGTAAAGCATAATGCATATCCAAACCATGGACGAGGAAATGCATAGACGAGTGTTTTAAACTTGTTAAGGCACCTACTAAAACAATCCAGTACATGGACGAGCAAAATGCAGGGTCTTAATCCTCATTAAACATGAAAATCAACCAAGTCTAAGGACGGGTAATGCTAATAATTACCATTTCACATAGACGAATTACACTTGGTGAAATTCCAATAAAAATGGTAGAAGTATATATATGAAATACGGACGAGTTAAGCATGAAGTCTTGTATATGGAAATAAAAAGTTTTGTCCATGCATATATAAAAGAAAAGTAACAGCATTCATTCAATTGTTTTAAGGGCAGACGACCAACGTCCAAACACCCTTATGAAAGTACAAGTTTAATAACTCGTCCTAAAACCATGGACGAGCCTAATGTATTTGAGTTACATTAAAAGGTCCCAGAACTAAGGTCCAAACAAAAACAAAAAGGAAAAATACAAAGTTTAGTAAAAACTCGTCCTCAAGCACGGGGGGCATTCACCTTGGGATCTTCCTTGGACGGCTGGGTAGAAGCATCGTCCTCCACATTAACGTCATCGGAGCTGCTTTGAAGAAGAGAACTAGTAGCAGCATTCAAATTAAGCTTGATGGAGCTGAAGTCCACTTCAGGGAAGTTTTCAACAGCGTCCAACCTGAAATCCTCAAAACCTGCTGCGTAGTTACGATCCAATAAGTCCGTAAATTCTTTGGACGCCTTAAACTCAGCAACTACCTCTTCTTTCGCCTTGGAGAGAAAAGTACTTAGCTCGTCGTTCTTCTTTTGCATATGATCAAGACGAGTATCTTTCTCCACTACATCAGCTCTCAACTCCTCGATTAAATTTTGACGCTTCGTTGCCTTCTCCTTAGCCTTGGCAGCTATCCCAGCCCATTTCTTATTCTCGTCCTTAACATTTTGGATTGTCGTCTCCAATAAGACCCTCGTCTTGTCCAACTCAGTGGCCTGCCTAGACGCTACGATGAACTTAGACATAGCCTACAAGGGATAGACATAAAAATGTTGGGTTAGACGGAAAAAAATCATGAAATAATAAAGACGAGACGAGAGTAAAGTTACATACCTTAAAAAGATCATGAACACCTGAGTGTTCAAAATCCTTCAGGGACATGGCGTAACAGACATTTATGTCTTCGTCCTTCACGGCTTCCCTGAAGCGTTCCCAAGCCAAGTCCTCATTTTCAATAATGTTCGAGGGAACCTTTGGAGGAGGCGGGGACGAGACAGATGCAGTCGTCCTAGGAGGGGTCTTGGACGGGTAGTCTCAATTAGCGTGGATACATCCACATCAACTATTTGGATGGAAGGTTGGGACTGAGGAAGGATAGGCTTAGCTACTTTGGACGACCCATGCTTAACTCTTTTGTCACGACGGCTGGGGAGACTTCCCAGATCCAAGTTTTTTGGTAGGGACTTCCTTTTGTCCCCAACAGATGGACGAGTCTGGGATGGGATCTCAGGACGATCCCCCTCATCTACAACCTCTTTTCCTTTGTTTCCTTTCATTGTTGCCATTTCTTTAAAAAATAAATAAATAAATAAATAAAAAAGGGAAACAAAAAAGAGAAGTTTTTAAAACTAAAACAAAAAGTGTGTAAGGGATGTTTTGAGTTTAAAACTTACTTCTCCTTACTGTAATCTCGTGTGCAAGTGCCTCTTCAGAAGGATTAGGGCCTAATCCCCACTTAGCAAGTCGTCTAAGCGTCACTAAAGAATGGAAATTCCTATCTGCGTGTAGACGAGCTCTGTGGACGTGGTCACGATGAAACTTGCTAAGAGAAGGTCGTCCAACAGCTGTAAAGGAATAAAGTAAAAGTTAGACGCGAATAATAAAAATAAAATAAAATAAAAAAATAAAAAAAGAGAAAAAAGGGGAAGGGACTTACCCTCAGGACGAAGGTTCCCTAGGTCCCCAGTATAACTACCAAATGTGTCCCGGCCAACGTCCATAGGATTCCTAGCCCAGGAGCCGGAGACGAAGAAAAACTCTGTCTTCCATTTTCTGTCAGACGAGGGCAGGGACCTAATCAGTCTACAATCTTTGCCCCTGGCTGTGAACTGGTAGAAGCCAAGGGACTGATGAATTTTTGAGGGTTTATAACAGTAAAGGAACTTGTCTACAGTAAGAGGACGGCCCCCTCCGAATACCTCCCTCCACAAAACTTGCATAGAGATGATCAATCTCCATGCATTAGGATTGAATTGACATATTCCTAGACCTAGCCTAATTAATAACTCCCTAGTAAAAGCATTCAAAGGAAACCTTAGACCCCCCAAAAGATAAGCTTCATAGACGCCTATCCCAAAATGAGAATCACAGCACCATTCTCCACGGACGGGAAACCTAGGGTTAAGCTCGTCTGGAATCTGGTACCATGTCCTAAGATTATTAAGTCTTTGCTCATCTGTTTTGGAAGGAATCTCTACTGCACAACTATACACAGTGACCTCCTCGTCCAAAGGGCCAGACGAAGGGACGTTGGACGAGGTGCCTGCCTGAGACCCCGAGGCCTTTCTAAGCTCTTCTTATATGGCCTCCAAGGGAAACCCAGGGACGCCAGAAACATATTCCTCTTCTGTAGAGTTCCCCCCACTACTATTACTAGAGCCACTAGAATTTGTACTATAACTACTTTCGTCTTGATACTCGTCTATAGCTTTCTCTAAACTATCACTAGACGACATTTTAGAAAAAAGATCAAAGAGAAACCTAGAAGACGAGAGAAGAAGGAATACTTGGCTCTAGGACGAACGAAGGCTATGGACGCGAGGAAACTCCTAGACGAGGAATGTCAAAGGAGGAAAATTTCATAAATGTGAAGGGTAATGGAGGAATTCCCCTATTTATAGGCAGTTGACCTGGGCATATGATACGACACAACCAATCAGGAGGTGACACATGGCGTTCACCTCGAAAAAATGAATCGACGGGACTTATCGCCAATAAAATGGTGACACGTGGCACGTCAATTCACTAACACCTGTTACACGCATTCAAGGAAGTGACACTAGGTTACCCCTTCCCCTTTAGACGACCCATATGGACGAGGGGGCAACTGATGATGTAATGAAAATCTACAAGTAGTATCTCGTCCATATAAGTCATCCAGAGAAAAGAGGAAGAAGGAGCATGCTCGTCCGTGGCAACCTCATCCGTCCATCCTTAAAGGACGGACGAGGTTGTTGCGCCCTGAGCACTTTGAGCCTTAGACGACTCAAATTTCCACCAAGTGTAAGAGATGAGTTGAACCATTACAAGTCAAGTCCAACAACTGTTGTGGAATGCAGATCCAAATAATGTAACCTCCATGGCAGTTATGGGGGTATAACAATTTCTAACTCTCAAGTGTATTTTCTAGGGTTTTCTCTCTGAAAAGCACTCATAACAATTTGTGGGTAATGAGAGTATATATAGTGTGGGTAAAGACTTGGTAAAGCAAAACACAACTTTTTGCCAAACAGAAAGTTTCGCGGATATCATTGGTACCAAGTGGATCTTCAAGAACAAGACCGATGAGGATGATGAAGTTGTGTGAAACAAATCTAGATTGGTGGCTCACGGTTATACTCAAGTTGAAGGAATAGACTTTGATGAGTCATTTGCTCCTGTAGCAAGACTTGAGTCAATCCATAATCTTCTCTCCATAGCATGCATCATGAATTTCAAACTTTATCAAATGGATGTGAAGAGTGCATTTTTTAATGGGATTTTACATGGAAGAAGTATTCGTTGAGCAACCAAAGAGATTTCAAGATCCTCACTTTCCGAACCATGTACTACAATTGAAGAAAGCTTTGTATGGACTGAAGCAAGTGCCAAAGGCATGGTATGATCGTCTTACATCATATCTTCTGGATCATGGTTTCAAGAGAGGTCAAGCCGATTGAACACTTTTTGTCAAACAAGATGAGAAATATCTACTTATAGCTCAAGTGTATGTGGATGACATTGTATTTGGTTCAACAATTGATGCCCTTACTCAAGAATTCTCAGAAGAAATGAAGAAAGAATTCGAAATGAGCATGGTGGGGGAACTAAACTACTTCATTGGTCTTCAAGTGAAACAACGAAAAAATGAGATATTCATATCTCAAGAGAAGTATGTCAAAAATCTCGTGAAGAGGTTCGGTTTAGACTCAAAGAAACATGCACTTACTCTAATGAGTTCCTCGGTAAAACTGAATTCCGATCCAGTCGATGTGGAAGTAAATCCAAACCTTTACAGGAGTATTATTGGTTGTCTCGTATATCTCACTGCAAGTAGGCCGGACATAGCTTTTAGTGTTGAGGTATGTGCTCGATTTCAAGCAGCACCCAAAGAGTCCCATATGACAGCTGCTAAAAGAATCATCCAATACGTCAATAGAACATCTGATTATGGAATTTGGTACTCAAGAGACTCAAATGACTGTCTAGCCGGATACTCGAATGCTGATTGGGCTGGATGTGTTGATGATAGAAAAGGCACATCCGGAGGATGTTTCTATCTTGGAAAAAATTTGGTGTCATGGATGAGCAAAAAGGAAAACTCAGTGTCTTTGTCAACTGCTAAAGCGGAGTATATTGCAACGGGTAGCTATTGTGCTCAACTATTGTGGATGAAGAAGCTTCTTCATGATTATGGAATCTCTTAAGACACCGTGCGTCTTCTGTGACAATACTAGTGCCATCAATCTATCCAAGAATCCAATCCAACACTCAAAGTCAAAGCATATCGAAATTCGATATCATTTCATTCGAGACTTAGTGGAAGAGAAGATTGTGTGTTTAGAGTTTATCAACACCACAAATCAAAAGGCTGACATCTTCACTAAATCTCTTGATGGTCCACGATTTGAATCCCTTCGTAAGACCATCGGTGTCAGTATCATCCCTTGACTCACTTTTCTTGTGTGACCCACAGTTACTTATTAATGCTCTCATGTAGAAAGGGTCTCACATATCATCATGTGTTTCTTTTACAAGTCTTTGTTTGTTTTTCCTTGTTTTTGTTGATCTTACTTTATTGTTTTGTTTTTGAGTGTGTTGAAAAATTCAAAAACCCATAAAAAGTGAAAAATCTCAAAAAGTTTGATCGCTTGTGTTGTGTATATCACATGTGAGTTTGGCCTAGTACCTTTGTACTAATGGCGTAGTGCATTTACGAGCTTAGCTTGTTATGTATGCACATTTTTTAAGTGTGAGCGACATCTAGAAATCTACGTTTGATTGTTGTAAATAAATCTTCAAGCTTGTCATGAATGATTGGTCAATGGTCTTGCTTGACCTTGATACATTTGTAGACTTGTGCCTATATATCTTCTCACATTTTTTTTTTTCTTTTTCAAAAGAGCTCTTCAAATGTCTATCTCTAAAAATGAGAAAAGAGCTGAAAAAACATTACTTCGAAAACTAGTTAGACTAGGAAAATGTGGAGCAAATATGTATTAAAATGTATGGTGCCAAAGCCAAATGCTTATTTGTCAAATATATATAAAAAGTTCATGGCATCGTTTCTAAAAAATTTGAGTTGTATTTGATCAAAAGTATGAAACATGAAAGCCAAATGAAAAGCTTTCAATCAAATGTAAACACATTGGTGAGGGGTCATATATGTTCATTTCTATAAGTGAGATAGGTCATTTGACTTCGTACTAGTTAGGTATGACTTGATTGAATTGATCATTGAAACTTCATACTAGACTATGGACTAGTTCATACTTGATCCACACACACAACACACAAGTATAATGTTCAATGAATGCCTATTTTATTTGTATGATTGTACGTGTTCAAATATAATATGTGTATACTCAATTGCTTGATGATCAAATCTAAAAAGATTTTTGAGTATTTTATATGTTTTTTGAAAGTGTTTTTATGAATTTTTTTGTGTTAAGAGTTTTTCCAAACAGTCAATTTTGTTTTTGTTGAAAAACTCATTCAGAGGCATTTTCGCGAGTACGTCACGAGTAAGAACCTACCCGCGAAAATGAGGAAGCCAATTTCAGTTTTTCCAGAAATTTACATAGAGAGTTTCGCGACTCTCTTGCGACTCTTTCGCGAAAAGAAACTTCCTGCAAAACATGTTTTGTGCATGAAGGCCATTTCGCGAGTAGCTTACCCACGAAATGAGTGGATTTTCAATTTTTAAAGGGAAAACAGTGACAGTTTTTCAAATCAATCTTTTTGCCTCCTCCGTGCCTCTTTCAACCCAAAAACACCTTTTCACTCAAATTCTCACCCAAATCTCAAGAACTTTTATTCCTAAGGCTCATCTAAGGTATGTTTTAACACTTTTTCACTCTTGTTTCCTTAGATTAAGTCTTAGATTTTAGGATTTCTAGGGTTGGCTTATTTTTTTGAAAGGGGTTGGAAAAACCTATGTTTATGCAATTTTTTTTATTTATTTTTTCTTGATTGGGTTGTGTCCCATTGTGTTTAGTTGTGTTTGTGTTGGCCCCAAGTGGCGTTTTTAACATGTATTTAGGCAAGATTTCAACATGTTCATGCATTGTTTTACATGTTAGTGGTTTGTATGCACTCTAAGTGTTTGATAAAATGTCATGATAAAATGCCTAAATGACATTTTCTCATTGTTTTGGACTCCAATGAGTACCAAATTTTGCAGATTCCTATGTTTTTACATTCTTAACATGTTTTAAACATTGGTTGTGTTTTTCACACACTTTACTCCATGAGTGCATTGTCATGCATTGCTCATGCATCTCACATGCACACTTGATGCACACACTTGATCACTTGACATGTTTTGCATTTCATTCATGCTATGTAAGTCTTGTTAGATTTTTAGCACTTAAAACATGATCTTGTGACTTTGTTTGTTTGTCTTTATGCTTTTTAGGACTTTTTGTTCATTTTTATGGACTAACTTGTGTCTAACCAAGTTTGTTTCCTTGTTTGTATTTGTCTTTATTTCTTTGTGTTGGTGTTTGTTTTACAGATGTCTCTTATTAAGAAAAATGCCACAAAGAAGCCTTCTAAGCGTCCCCGCACCTCCTCGGAGTCATTTCGAAATGACAATGCTAACATGGCCTTTGTTGATCATTACAAACGGGCCCTAATCATCCTAGAGATGCTTGTGGACTTAGATTCCCTAAAGGGCGTCTTCATTCTGGATGTGTTCAAAGAAAGGACGTGGACGAAGTTGCTTAATTCGATGGGCGATGTGTTTGAAGATATCATTCGAGAATTCTTTGCAAATGCCATTGTGGAAGGTGATCACCTCAACTGTTGGCTAAGGGGGAGAGAGTTCTCAATCACGAGGGAATCAATTCAAGATGTTTTGGAGATTCGTCCGACGACTCCAGACACATCTCTGCAATATGATGAGAGAAAGGAGAAACTAGAGCCCTTTGTGGAAGTTCTTGGTGGACAACTCAAGAAGAAGGCCTTGCACACCATTATGTTCACCCCGAAAATGCGGGCTTTGGCCTACATCATGATCTTCAACTTCTACCCGGTGAAGAACTTGACAACTTTGTTAGGACCAAGGACCATATTCCTATTTGATCTCTTCACTCATAAGGAGATCAACATCTGTGGTCACATTTATCACATCTTCATCAAAAGCATCACAAAAAGGAATTCAAGGCTAACTCTACCATTCCCAAGCCTTGTCATGTCTCTTATTTTAAGGGCAAAGGTGAAGATTTCAAGTGGACTTCAAGTGATACAAAGGGAAGATCCTATTAGTGAGCAAACCATCATCCGAAGCAAAGCTCATATCCCTGGACTAACTGTTAATGTCTCTCAAATTCCAAGAGATGATGTTGTTGAAGAAGGAGGAGGCACTAAAGAGGAAATTGAGCATTTCACTTCAGTTCCGGAGGACACTGCACAACCTTCTTCCCAAGCGCGCGCAAGAGCACCCGATCACCTTGATCATCTAATTGAAAAGGTTAAAGAGTTGCATGTAATGCTAGCTTCACATATCAACTACTCCACATCTCAATTCACATACCTTGAAGGCCAGATCACTGCCCTCTCATCTCAAATTGATGACATGATGAGCAAATCGAAGCCGGAGTCAGATTCGGAGTCCGATGCATTCTAGTCTCTTTGGCCATTCTAGTAAAAAAGGGGGAGTAAATTGAGGGGGAGTACAGCTTGAGGGGGAGTAGCAAAGTAGCAAATTTAGTATACATTGGTTTATTTTGATGGTTTCTAGTTTACTTTAAGTTTTTATAACTTTTGGATATTTACAATGCTTTCGTTTAAAGCTTTCAAGTACTTTAGTTTAAAACTTAGTTTTCTTTAGTACTGTTTTGTATCTTGGTTTTTATAGCCGTTTTGATGCTTATTGCTTTCTAATGCTCTTAACTTTAGTTTCTTTAATGCATCATGTTTGTTGGACATGCAATTGATTTTAGCATTGCTCTTAATTGCATTACGTGTCCGGATGATCATTTACTTGATAAATGTTCATTGTAGTCATTTCCTAATGACTGTTCATGTTTGATCAAGTTATGCTTTATTGCTTACATTTCTTTTGGTATCTTGATCACATTTTACTTGTTCTTTATACATGCCTTGTGTTCTACTTGTCCCGTACTTAATGAAGTTTATTTGTTATGTGCAAGTGTTTCAGGATACAGGTGTATATGGTTCAAGTGCTTCACAACCTTTAGATTTAGGTGTGAGTGAGTTTTGCCTGTGTTCCCAAACTCACGTTTAAGTCTAGAGTCTGTTTAGGGGTTTTGTCACGGAATAGCCAAAGGGAGAGATTGTAAAGTTGTGATTTCCAACTATATTGTGTTGGCTTTAATTCCGTGCCAAATTTAATTGTAATTTTTTCAATCATTTTCCCTGTATGTATGTGGGTTTTAATTGTAAGGGATGAGAGTGAGAGATCGGTAAAAAATCAAGTTTCAAAAGTTGAACAAGTGGATTTCGTGACTGGCTCGCGACTGTCTCGTGAGAAGCAACCCGCGAAAAGGGCCACGTGTAGAGCACATGACTGGAAGATGAAGAGTCGTGCCAGGCTGAATTTTTCGCGACTGTCTCGCAGGTAAGGCCAACCCGCAAAGGACCCGCGAAACTTTCTGTTTGACACGACTCTTCATCTTCCAATCATGTGCTCTACTACATGTGGCTCTTTTCGCAAGTTGCTTCTCGCGAGACAGTTGTGAGCCAATCGCAAAATCCACTTGTTCAACTTTTGAAACTTGATTCTTCACCGATCTCTCACACTCATCCCTTACAATTAAAATCCACATATATACAGGGAAAATTATTGAAAAAATTACAATAAAATTTGGCACGAAATTAAAGCCAACACAATATAGTTGAAAATCACAATTTTACACGATAGATGAATGCCGAAAGATGGCTACAAAGGCCTAAGAATGGTTGCACCAATGACCAAAAAGTGAACACCATGGCTAGAGAGGATGGTTACACTGGTGGCCTTAGGAATATTGGAAGAAGACGATGTCATGATGAAGCAAGGGTCATAAGTGACTGGACAATAGTGGTTGGCAGTGGTCAACAGCTAGGCTGGGTGATGGTTGACATAGGCTGCTTGAAATTTAGTGAAGGTCACAATAAAGTGGTTTTGATACCATGTTATATGTAAGCTTGGTGTTATGTGCCCTTGGTTGTGTCTAGAAGAAGGTTATATTAGCCGGAATGTGCTATTGACTGTGATTAAAGGGAGGTTAAGTTGTTGGAGTAGAGCTTTGTTGTTCCAATCCATACTCAAGCTTTTGATTATAAAAAAAATTAAAAAATGAAGCAGCAAAGTTTTTACAAATTTTATTACAAAAAATTACAAATTGATATGACAATAAATGTGGTTAATACCACTTCAACAATAAAACAAATTCATGTTGAATTATTATTATTACTAGTTGCAGACCCACGCGATGCGTGAGAATATAAATATTATGTAATGAGGTGTAATAAAAAAAAAATGATTACTTCAAGTATTGTCTATTTAACAAAAAAAAAGATTTCTACAAGTAATTTTTTTATCTTTTTATCTCTACAAATATATCATTTTATTATTATTATTGTATTTTTATGTTTGATTAATATTTTTTTAAGGTGAACCATATTCTTCTAACTTCTATTGTAGTGTATTATATTTGCTCAATATACAACTAAACTTTATAAGTTTCAAATTTATTATTCAAATTTATTATTCAAATTTCTCATCTCTTAAGGAATAAGGAAATTATCATAATAATCAAAACTCATTACAAAATTACAATGTTATCTTAACCAAAATTAAAATGAAACTAAAGGAATAAATAATAAGCTTTATAATAATTTTTTACTCAAACAATTGGTAGGCATATTCAAATTCATGTTTCCCAAAAAACTAAGTATTAACTCAAACTAAAATTCTCAAAAAAAAATTCTCTTAATAAAGTATCTTTGCAGGCTTGGTCCTAATTCTCAAAAAAAAAAAAACTCAAACTAAAATTCAACCAAAGGTATAAAAGGGAAAGAGAAGACTTTCTGATAGGATATTAAAAAGAAAAGAAAAAAAAAAAAAAAACCATACCAAAACACATATTAAAAAAAAAAAACCATCAACCTTCATTAGAGTTATAAGAAAGAATAAAAATTCACCGAGAGAGAGAGAGTACTCATAGTTTTGTGTGAGAAAAATATGGATTAAATGGGAAAATGATATCAAATTTATACAAAATAAAATGGGTAAAAGAAGAGGCAAATTATAAAAAAAGAAGAAGGAAGTATAACGGTAAAGTAGTGGGGAGATAAAGAGGCAAAAAAGAAGGGAAAAAGTTGGAAGAAGTGTAATAGTAGGTGTGTGAACTAATAGGGAGAAGAAGAGTTTTTTTTTTTTTTTTGAAAATAGGGGGAAGAAAAGTTTAAATAGAGAAAAGAAAATATAAAAAAATAAATGAATGATATGGCTGCTGATGTGGCTCAACAGGAGCGTAGCAACAATAAATGTTATGCTTAAACTTTTAGTAATACTAGTCGCTAATCCGTGCGATGCAAGGGTTTATCTCTTTGAATTGCTTTTGATATGAAACATGTAAGTTCAAGTAGAACATGTTCTTAGCAACAATAAATGCCACCATAAAAAATTTCATACCCAAAGCATTTGTACGTATAATGTAGTTTTAGTTGTTATAAAGAGTTTTTAAATTTTTTTTTTAAAATTTTAGAAACCATTACAAAGTTGGCTGATAACAATTGTGCAAAATTTTTATAAATTGAAAGTATGAAATGTCTATAGATTAAAAGACAGAAGTTGATAGTACATTTTGCCTTTGTGTAGTAACTCATAAAACAAATAATTAAAAGCATAAAATCAAATTTCCAAAGTGAATCACACCTTTTGCCTAGGAGACAAATTGAAGCATTCTAACATCTTAATTCACGTGTAGTACATTACAATATGTTGAGATATTTTTCTTGATGGATTCTCCTCAAATGTTTTGGTACGTCCATTTGGAACATTCACTTTCCACTTCAATTGCTCGTCATCTTAATCAAAAACTTCAATTGATACTCTACCCAAGATGAAAATTCCTAAACCTTTTGTTTTCTCAAGCACTAAGATTCATACACATACATACATAAATACATATATAGACAAACTAAATAATAGATTAACCACAAAAATATTTAAGCTCATTTGCTTTTCTTTTTTCTTTTCTTTTTTTGAGGTAGGTAGATAATGAGGGAGGGAAGTGTGGGGTTTAATCTGATATTAGGGTCCACAAAAATGCTATTATCACTTGAACGCCTAAAAATTTTTATTTTGGTTTTAAAGATTAATGAAACTCTATTTCAGTAAAGAATCAGATTTCTTTTCTGAACTTCCAAGAACACCATCAATCTTAGCTTACGGTTAGCCTTGCTGAAATGATAATTGCCAACCTACTTAAATAGGTTTTCAAATATTAAGTAAACAACTTCTTCATATGGTCTGAGTTCTAAAAGAATGCTAGGCCTAGGAGTTGCACAATGCACTGAATAGTCTTTTTTGTTTCTTCAGATAATGCAGTAGCTGGGTATTCATACTGATATTTTCAATAGTTAGTTCTTTACTCTTTTTTTTTTTTTTTGAAAAAGTTTTGTTACTAGCATTAGGTATATGTTGTGTAATGAAATTTATTCATCTAACAAAGAAAAATAATATAGATAAGAATGATTTTAGAAACAGTCAAGAGGCAACATCTCAGTTAATACAAAAGGAAAAAAGTTGATTTTTTTAAAGGGAAAGAATTGAACTTAGTACTGTTTATTAAGTGTTTTAAGTATTTTTTGTGTAATGAAATCTATTCATCTAACAGAGAGAGAGACTCATTAAGCTTGAAGTTCACAATATGTCACCATAAAACATGTGTAAGATGCTCAAGAGAAGAGATACAGAACTGCCACTGTCAGTCAATAAGGACTATCATGGTTTGTGAGGGCTGGCCAGTTATGGTTAAAATATCAAACGTGCATGAATTTTGTGCTCTATTAGGATTTGAGCACATTTAGTAGAACCATCATTTACATATTTATGGTATCTAAACAATGTCAACCCAAACCAAGTATCATACACGATAGAAATGAGTTTTGCAAGGGACTAAGATTGACTCGTGTTTTACAACATGCCCCTGCCACACACAGGTGCACACGCATGCAGACACACACATGCATCTAATTATACTCTCATGGCAATAGGGGCGATGCTCACCATATATAGAGACTCAGTTCTCTGATAACCACACCAGTAGTTCAATTCTGTTCAGCCCAATATATCACATAGCATTCCTAACTTGCAGCCAATGCAGCACTGCTCTCATGATTGGTTCTCTATATTTTGAACTCCCTCTAAACAATAGTTTTCCATTTGGAGAACTTTGGGACTCTTTAAGTTATGGACTAAATAGATTGATATATAAAAGGGACAACAAATCACCCATTCACTCTTGCTTAGGTGGTAAATTGAATGATATCATTAGAAAGTCAGAATTGGTAGAGATTTATTGGAAATTTAGACTTTAATTTTAAAAAATCACCTGAGAAGGAACCTGAAAAAAAAAATTCAAAAATTCAGAAAATACAAAACATCATAAAGAAGTAAACATTGATAACCTCAACTTTAAAATTTCCAAACTAAATCCATGCAAATTTGTACCAGCCAAAATTCAATTAACAACTTCAATAGGGTAATCAAAATTCTATGATGGAGTGAAGCAGAAGGATCAAATTCAATGAAAAACTTCAATTGTCAAGTCAAAATTCTAAGGAGAGTGAAGCAGAAAAACTCAACCGCAAATGAAAAGAAAAACAGCCTCAACTTAAAAAATAAAATTCCTATATCAAAACCAATAAATATGCAATCAGATTCCAATTTCATATTCTTTATAGAAACATATTAACAATAAATATGCAAGAAACCATACAGATAAAGGAGAAGACTGGTAAATACCTAGCTATTCTAGTCTCGTAGTTTCTGAATTGTTCAAGTAGCAGGATTTGTGTAACGTATTAAGAGTTTTACGCAGATGCAGAGAATCCACAGTTCCAAATAACCCAGATAATAAAATGCCAAATCTCTGTAAGCAAAACAATAAAGAATCTAATTTTCAACCCACATTTAGGAAACATTAATAGAAGAGAACAGATTGAATAAACCTCAATGTAACTGCAACTGGAAAAGATCTACACGTGCAGGTATAAACTTCTTTCTGAAGAACAAAAATGCAAGCCTTATGGGAGCATTAAAATATTTTTGCAACCCCATCAAACAAAACATTATAATTATCCTTTCAAAACTAACAAATCCCAGTAAAAATAAAAACCAAGAAAAGCACAAAGGCTTAAAAGAAAAAACTGACCTCTTGACAAAAACCACAAAACTGAAAATACAAACCCACTTTTGAGAAAGCTAAGAACTGTTTGATGAACTGGAACAATTAGGACATATGTCATGAAGAAACTTTCACTTCTCAAACTATTAAATTCATTAAGCAGAAATATAAAATGCAAAGAAGCTAACACTATCATATTGTTATGAGACGGTAAATTAGTATTTGTGCACATAAACAAAAACGTCATGGCTTTCAATAAATTAAGATGCAATCTTTTTAACATCAAATGCGGAAAGGGTCTTCAATGCCCAATCTAAAATACATATCTGATTTTCTCATGTCATGAAATGAATTAAAAACTCAAAAACCTCTGTATGCAGTAAACATACCTTGTGAGCCTTATATCAAAACTAAAACCTATACTTGAAATCTACCTCAATTTTGGACCCCTAAAGTCACCAATAAAAAAATAAGAAAAAAAAAATTGTGGGGACTAAATCTACCAACTCTCACATGTTATAGAAAGCTAATCAGTTAATTGTTAACATGTACCAACTATTAGTATAACGATTAGTCCAATCATTACAAAACCAAATATCTAAAAATGGTATCAAAAGCTTATCGTAAAAATAATTAGAAAGACACATTCATTATCAATTCTTCAAGTTCCACAGCCATTTATATATGGTCATGTGATTGATAATGGATCATCAGTATGAAGGAAACTGCATTTTAAATTATAATTAGTCGTGAATGAGTCAGTTCCAGGACAACGTTAAAAATAGATTTTGTTTTTGGCAACTTATGAAGTGTAATTCATGAACTTAAGGCTCCAACCTTTATAATGAGTTAGATCAAGACTACCTCATGCATTGTCTTCAAGAAATGGACCAACACCCAAAATTGCATTATGCAGCAAAAACAGTAGGCTAGACATGTAGTTTACATGAACTAAATCAAGAATAAGAATAACCTGTCTCTTCTTTTTAGGGGCTGCTAAAAACTACTGTTACCAATGCCACATATTGCCTTGTTTGTTTATGTTGGAATCTAAGAATTTCCCAAAAGCAGAAAAATTGCTGCAAACCAACTAAGCCAAGAAATCAATTACAACTAAAACCTTACACACAAAAATTAAACAGTTGTGGTCAATTGGATTTTGTGAATCCAACAAAAGGCCAAAATTTATATCAAGATAGGGAAAAGAAAAGATTGAATCAAAGGATTATGTACCAGCTGTCAAAGAGAAATTTCCTCAAACACATGACATGCAACATTTTTCAGAGTCCTCCAATCATACCATTCTTTTTCTCATCTTTCTAACTCCCTCAAACCAATTCCAAATTTTAAACCTTAATCAAAACCAAATCTAGGCTAGATGCCTAAATCAAAACTAAGCAGTCCATATCAATTTTTTTGTGCATAAAAAAATACATTTACCGATGTGGTGACGGCAGTATTACGGTGGTGGGATGCCGACTGAAGGTGGGTGTTGGCTTGACAATGTTGGCAGCCCTCAGACTTCTCTCTCCGGCTCTCTATTTCTTCTCAAAGTGCCTTGTGAATGTTTTGCTTTGAGGCTTTGCTTGCAAATAGGGAAAAAATTGTGTTGCAAGAAATAAAGTACAGAGTGCGGGAGAGGGGGATAAAATACAGAGATTGGGAGAAGAAAGGAATATGTAATGGGCAAAATTTGTAACTGCCCAGTGTACAAAACGTTGTGTCTGTTGTTAGCATAGTCAATTGGCCTTGGGATTGTCAGTGATTTTTTGAAAGACACAGGTGCATGGTTTGCAAAATGAAACTGTTTGTGAAGGCTTTTCCGGGGAATGTGCAAAATAGACAGGGAAAAGGGTTTTATATGGTTAGTTAAGCAATGTTTGAAATAATAATGAAAAGTAGCATCTTGAGTTTTAGAAACTCGAGATCTATATTAAAACTCGAGTCCCAAAGACTCGCTTTGCGAGTGTTTGGGGACTGAAAATGCCACATAGATCTCGAGTCTTTAAGACTCGAGTTCCATGCAAAAAAAATTTCCCCTATAGTGGCATTTTTAAGCCTTACAGTGACGTTTTAAAGTCCTATAGCAGCGTTTTCCTGCAAATTTTTTTTTTATAAGTAATCACTCCATACCAGATTTAGGGAGCCCTATAGTGGCGTTTTTAAGCCCTATAGTGACATTTTAAAGCCCTATAGCGGTGTTTTTCTGCAATTTATGGAACTCGAGTATTTAAAACTCAATTTTCACGTGGATTTTTTTCCAAATCAAATCCATCCTCTTACAAATCGAGACTTAAAAACTCGAGTTTTATCTTGGAACTCGAGTTTTAGACACTCGAGATGCTAGTTTTCAGCATTGTTTTGAAACGTAACAACTAACTAAATTTTTTTATATTTATTGTTATTTGGAAAGGCTGTTCAGGCTTTTCCAGATTGGTTAAGGGCTGGTATTTATAAGCAGTAAGGGAAAAGCAACGTTAATTACCCAAAAACCAAACGTTGTACACGGTTACTTTAATGGCTTTAGGGAAAAGGCACAATTTTTCCAGTTTTTTTTTTTAAAAAAAAAAAAATGTAAATGTGGCATAAATTTATGTTTGATTTCTCAGATTCTCTCTCCCAACTCTCTGCGCCTAATCGACTCGTTCTCTCTCTCTGTTTATCAGACTTTCGGTCTCTTTCAATTTAACGATATTTTTGTTTTAAACCATTAGGGGTTTCCCTGATTTTAACAAATAGAGAGGAAAAGGGTTATGAATCCAAATTCCTAAATTGACAATAAAAAAAACAAAAGCAAATATCTACAAACATTTTGATAGAAAACCCTAAAACCCAAAACAAAAACGAATCAAATCTAAACCTACCTAACAAAAAAAAAATCAATTAAAAGTAACATTTCATACCCAAATTTGAAAAATGGAAAAAGAAAAAATTTAGCGATGCGGTTCCGTCGATTTGGGTGGTTGATACATGACCTAACAGTTTCTTTCTGTGCTTGCTGTTCGATGGTCTAAGTCTGGCCAGGGAATGGACAATGGCCAGCCTTGGATCTTTCTCTCTTTCTCTTGGGGTCCGACGAACAACTCTGTTCTCTCTCTTTCTCCGTATACGGGCAAGCCTTTTGAATGTAATTTACCCATTTAAGGGCCAAAATTAGGAATTAACACTGTTTGCCAAACAATATAATTAGTAGGCACTGTTTTCAAACTATATTTCATACTAACATCTCGAGTCTATAAGACTCAATTTAGGGCCTATAAATCAAGTCTCAAAGACTCGGTTTTCATGTTCTGATCAGATATGAGCTAGCCCTTTTCCACGTGGCGTCTACCTAGAAATCGAGTCTCTAAGACTCGATTTCTATCTCGACCCTTAAATGCTCGATTTATGTTCATACCTGCATCCCACGTGGATTCCAGCTGGATATCGAGCCTTAGAGACTCGGTTTTTAAAAAGAGTAATTGAGTCTTAGAGACTCGATTTTCAATCTTTGGTCCACAAGCTTCCACGTGGTTAGGGCAGCTACTAACCTTAGTCCTCATAATGTGGGTCTAGGGTCTCTCCATTTTTTCCTCCAAATAACCCAGCAGCTCTCTCTCCCTCTCTCACTCTCTCTCTCACTCTCATACAAAACTCACCCCCATTACAAAACTTCAAATCAAACTCACCCTCCATATTTTTACATCCTCATGTCAGGTAAGGTTTCTCACTCTCTCTAGTTGTTAGTTACATATATATGTATTGTTAGGTTTTTTTATGGGTATGTATATCATGACTATTTTTTTTTTTTTGGTTTGATATTGTTCTTTATATTTTTGATAGAATGATTTGAAGGTTTGTAATGGGGTGAGTTGTGTGTTTAGTTTTTTTTGTTGTTTGAGTATGATTAATGATTTTTTATTTTTTTATTTTAGAAACAAATGATAATGATTGAGTGTGTTTGTATGTGATAATGATTGTGTGTTTGTATGCAAATGTGGGGTTTGTATATGCATATGATGTAACAAGTTAGTGTATATATTTGCTAGGCTTTTATAAAAAGTAAAAAATATTGTAGATATATATTTGTATTGTTAGGCTTTTTATCATGACTATTTTTGTTGTTGTTTGGTTTAATATTTTTCTTTATTTTTTTGTTAGAATGAGTTGAAATTTTGTAATGGGGGTGAGTTTTGTCTTTACTTTTTTTATTTGTTTGAGTATGAAATGGTAATGATTGAGTGTGTTTGTATGTGATGTGGGGTGAGTATATGCAAATGTAGGGTGTGTTTGTATATGCATATGATGTAAGAAGTTGTAATTTTTGTACTTTGAGTATATAAAATGGTTTTGTAATTGATGTTAAATGAAAGAGATAAAATATGTCACTAACATATTACACTTGACTCTAATAGGTTCACAATCTCTGAAGAATATCGATATAAATGTATACTACGGTGGACCCCTTCTCAATCGTGATGAGATTAACGAATTCCCATTTAAAGGGCCAAGTATTGAATGCTATTACATGATGATACGTCATAAGTTGAAGACGTTATATGATTTGAAGATGAAAATAATGGAAGAATTGAATTTGAACCCTGCTTGTTATGATATAAAGATTATTTACTGTTACCCACAAGAAGTCCTTCATGAACGGATAAATTATGGGTATATGGCGATCAAAGAAGACAAACATGTAAAGATCATGTTTAATAGGATCCATAAAATGCCTCAAGTAAATGCTGCTGAGTTGTACGTAAGTTCGGAACCGCTTGCAAAAGTTGATGCCAAGGAGGTGCAACAAACAATTACATCTTTACAATTTACAACCCTAGATGATGGATGCACTACAATGGGGCAGTGGACCACGCACTGGAGGACCGTAAACACCCACTAGCGGGCCATGCTCAACTGCCGAGCACAAATAGGGGAACCTGGCCCATGCCCAATACTGGACCAACAGCAAGCACCCATCAATCTGATTGGCTTTCTTATTGCTTGCCCTGCATAACTCTCGGTACAACCATGCAAGGCAAGCACTTCCCCAACTGTACCTTTGTGGGTTGCGAAGGTCTCCAATTGCTGCACCCACATTAGATGCACCCTATCGCCGGATTTGTCCATGAAGATTATGTCCCCCAGTAGCGCTAGGATGTAGCATCGTGTGTACTTATGCAGTTGATCCTCTTTAGCATTAGGCGGCAATGGATTGACAACTTGCTCCAAAAGCCGTTTGATGAGAATCCTCTGGCCATTAAGTTGCTTTCTCTCATTATTTACAAGTCGAAAGCGAAGGAAGTCCCGGCACACATTCTCCCATTCTTTCTGCGTGCTCCCTGTTATAGCCTCGCCATTAACAGGAAGCCCAAGAAGAACCTCCACATCTTGCAATGTGATGGTGACCTCACTATGTGGCATGTGGAAGGTGTGAGTCTCGGGCCGCCGTCGCTCCACTAAGGCCGTTATCAGGACATGGTCAATCTCTCTACCCGGGATCCTGAGGAGTCCCTCCAAACCAAGTGCCTTAATGATGTCAATGACTCGGTCGTCCACCATTGGCTCTTGATTGGAGAACTCTTCACTACGGCTACGGCAGGTAAGGGACCCTGGATCTTGCACAGAACAGAACCATAGATTAATATATGACAACAAGTGCGTGTACGTTGTATGAATTAAATGCGTGTACATTGGTTAAATCTGTAGTGTTGTGTTTTACCTGCCCATTCCAAATAGCTTCAGACCGATGGTCGGCCTACTGTATCAACACCGACCCGTCAATGGGTCTAGGTTGTGCATGGTCAACATCTCTTATTGTCATATGTACTATGCATGTATAATTGTATCAATGTTCATTCATTTTAAACAAAAAACAAATCATTTCAAATTATACTAATCTGAGAAAATAAATAATTTTTTTGTTATTTTGCTTGAAAATATTTTAACTCTTTTAAAATAAATTTTAAATTATTTATTTATTTTAAAAAATAGCATATAAAATTATACTAAGTTAACACAAATATGTTATTGTAGGGATCTTGGGCCCATAAGCTCATAGTCCATGTGCACATTGGGCCCGAGAGCTCTCTATCCATGTACACACTAGGCCTGGGACCCAATCCGAGGATGCAGCGTTGCCCGAGGAGGAGTAAACGTTGTCAAGGGAGTCCAAGTTAGTAATTGGAAAAGTTAGCTTTGGTCATAGGGGCTCGGGAGGGTAGGCCGAGGATGAATGCTTCCTCGGCTAATCAAAGCCGAAATCAGAGGAGTCGGTTTGCCATCCAGGGGAACAATCCAAGAAAGTTCATTGGTATGGATATACCTTACAGGGACGCAGGACAGGGAGGAGTCCTAAAATATCTAAGGAGAAAGATGCTACCACCACATTAAATGTTTCACACCTAACTCCCTGGCCGCATTAATGTGGAGAAAACCCCTGAACAGTGTTACATTAGCTACCCCAATGCACAGAGGGCCTGGGAGGGTGTCCGATAGGACAAGCACTCAAGTGGTGACTTGGATGATCAACAAGTGCAGGGCCAAGATCGTCTAAAGATAACTATATAATGGAAAGGACTCTCCATGAATGAGGGATCGAGAAATCAAGAGAGAAACACTGTAGCAATCAGGAACCAACTTTGTGAACAAACTTGTAAGAAATATATAAGAATTGACTTCCTCGGACTTTGCCGAGAACGGTTTTCTTTGGATCAATTCAATCTACTTTCCTGTTCTTGTCAATTGAATTCACCTTGTTTGTTGTCCAACTCATTTTAACCCAGATTTCCAACTCACTCTCTACAAATTTATTGTTTTGGGCTTTTTGGGCCTAGGTCCATTCATCGTCTGGGCTAGGGACTCAAATCTGGTCCTTACAGTTATTAAATTGGAATATAATAAAAATAATAATGTAACGTATATGTGTAATGTTCTTTCAGTCCCAAATTTTTAATTCAAATCGGTATATACTATAGTACTCACGCCTACTTCTATTTACATTTTTTCATTTAAGTTTTATGCTAAATTTTAAAAATGTTTTTAAAAAATAAAATAAAATAAACCTTTAACTCACATATATTCCATACTAATTATACTCTACGTACTTCAAAAAATGACAAAATTTAGGTACGGTACTTAAGTACTATTCTTTAAGTTCCTCTCTTAAAATTTTGTCATGTGGATTTTTTTTCATGTGATAGAAGTGTATTTTTTAATTAAATAGCCACATGGCTAAATCTTAAGAGGGGAACCTAAGGAACAACACCTAAGGTATTATATCTAAATTTTGTCCTTAAATAAAAATTATAGTTCTACATACTTTTTAAGGTATGATACATAAAATAGAAAAAGGAAACAAAAATTGCACCCTAGAATGACTCCATTGACTATGCTTTATTCAACTTCCTTTTTTTAAAATATGCTTTTGAATGATGTATAGATACTTTTTTTTTATACATTGACAATTGGGGTGAAAGGATTTGAATTTTGAATATTTTTGTTGGATAGACCAAAAGATATTGATGGAGTTGCAAGGTTCTTAGCTCAACTTGATTTGGTATACATAAGATAGAAGTAAAATCCATACCAACCATATAAGTAAAAGATCCACCAAAATCTACTTTTATAGAATAAAAAACTAAATTGTCCTTTTGGAAAAATGAGTTTGTATAATAACAATTCATCGGTAAATCTCATACACATTACATGCATGACAGGGCGGCGCCACCTTAAGGTCAGGGTGGTCCTAGGACCACCCTAGCCTGAAAAAAAAAATTTATATATAATAATTTTTTTTAAAAAATTTATATATAATAATTTAAAATTTTTTATTTGTCTACCCTTCAAAAAAAATTTGGGAACATCCTCAGTTTTTTTTATCCCAATAAAGATAAATGATAATAAGACTATCATGCAATGATTTCAATATGAAAACTCGTAGAATGCAATTGTAAACTTTATATATTTAAGTGTTTTTTTTATTGTTGTTGTTGTCAATATATGAATTTCTCTTTTTATTAGATTGTATAATTTATGTTTTTTAAGGAACACCCTGAGAAAGGTTCCTAGAGCCACCACTGATGCATGATGCAAGCAAGAGAGACGGAAAAATTATTTCTTACCTTACAAAAGCAAGAGAGACAAAAACTTTATCAAGCCAGAAGACAAGAAAGAAAAAAAAATGTAAAACTAAGAGAAAGGACATGTAATTATGGTGCAAGGCAAACTAGTAGCAGAGAACACGGAGAAAATCTCTTAGTCTTCGTCCTTTGTCTCTAACACATGCAACACCTTCAGTTTTCTGGTTTCTACAAACTAAACTATGAAACATTTATATATTTTTAAATAAAAAAGAAAAAGAAAAAAGAAGTGTTAGAATACTAAACTACTTCAGTCTTATTCTTCATAGGCATGGTATGAGGAGGAAAACTCTCTCCTCTTATGCCTATGAATCCATAAGATTTATTCTTTCACCGAATCTTTTAATGAACTTTTATGTGAAAAGTTGATGCTATATATGTGCTACAATGTGTTTTATACAGGGAATTGTTAAATCCTACCGCCTGTTGAGTTATTAAAAGTATGTCTTAGCCGTTGGATTATATATATACATGATATGCTGTATTATATTTTCCTTAATCCTCTAAGCCAATCGCCTGTTCAAAACATACTCCATTTTATTTATTTTCTAAAAGATCTGACCTACATGAAGAAAGAAATTAGGGTTTGACCCCAGAAAAAACTGGTAGTTTAAAAACAAATTGGTTAGTCAAGCCTAGATATTATTATTATTTTTTAAATATTTCTAATATACTAGAAAAATACCAACTTAACTTTATATGCATCATCACACCAAGAGCAGTAAAGTAAATCAAGAAATTTTTTCAAGTCCTTTTATTAGCGCACTGAACAAACCATGTCATCCTTTGATTACCATCAGAATGATATATAAATACCATACAGCCAAAATAGTAAGATTTGTCAAGAAAATAATTCCATTGCATAAGCCATGCAAAACAAGATACTATGATGCCTTATATTGACTGGATATTGAGAGTTAATTTGGGTTTTATTAACATCTACAATGAAATTCAATTATGACTAAACTAGTCCTTTTGGGACATAGTACATATGTGGCAAGCATTTTTTATTGGGTCAATATTGATTAAGTGTGTGTTGTGTGGGTGTGTGTTGAGTTAAATATTAAAAGTCATTTAGGATTATAATGTGGCTAGTACCGACCGTCAAAATATTAGGATTGGGAGAATTGTTGGTATAAAATTGGTTAATGTCATAGCAAGCCATGAGAAAGAAGGAAGAAGTTGACAAGAGATGAATGCTTCGTTTGTTTTGAAATAATATATTTTCAAACGTAAAATATTTTCAAATGTTTGGTGTAATATGTAAAATTTTTCAAACAAACCACCAAAACTAGTGCCTCAGCCACAGAAGTTGCTAGTGTCGGAGATCCAATGATTAGATCGCCAGAATCAGCAGCCAAAATGGTGGCTCCAATGATTAGACCACTGTTGACCTCTGTCGAAATGAGGTCTCTAGTGACCAAACCATCAGCATTGGTGGCCAGATGGCGGTTCCGGCCACCTAACCATTGGCGAATGCTGCCTAAACAATGTCTTTAGAGACCGAAGCACCAACACCAGTCGTTGGAACAATGGCTTTGGCCACTAAACTGTAAGCAACTGTCACCGGAGTGATGACTTCATGATCAGACTGTCTAAACCAATCGCCGGAACAACAAATCCAACCACTGGATCAACAACCAAGCCACCATATGGGGTCAAGGAGGGGAGACAATGTGTTTTTGGAAAATGTTTTATCAAAATTTTAAATTTAAAACGTTTTACAATTTTTATAAAGGATTTTAGGATAAATGAAAAATATTTTACAAGTTTGACCACATTTTACATGCAAATAAATACTTAAAAATAGGAAAACATTTTTTGGAAAATATTTTTTCAGAACAAACGGAGCGGAAATGAAAAACAAAAATCCTAGAAATGGATGGCTTTGATACCATGTGAAGAAAATGATAGTAGGAAAATGGCTTGTCACTTTTATTTATTGTATTGTGTGTGTATATATATACATACAATCTATCAAAATTAAAAAAAAAAAAAAAAAAAAATTTAAAAAAGTGTGTGTATATACTAAGATATTGATTCTCAAAACAAAAAAAGAAAAAGAAAAAGGATATATGGTACAAATCCCACAATTACATAATCACGATAATAATTAAATTCCTAAAAATAAGTATTTGACTATATACAATCAATTTAAATTATTTCTATAACGGAGCACTTAATCATGATAGCTGATTTGTGATTCACAATCCAAATCAATTTGAGTTATTACCGAAAATATTTCTGTAATTTTAATTGTAGTTTTGACTATGCAAATGATTTATAATTAATTTGATTTATTTCCTGAAATATTCTTGACAATATTTTTTCTTTAAATTTTTTTCACATAAAGTGCTTGCCACCTTATGTTTTGAATCGTGTATAATGGAGAGACAGTGTTAAAATTATACAAAAAAAAAAATTCCCATTGTTAATTATGCCAAAAGAAATTGGCAAAATGATAAAGAAGCTTGTCCAAACACTCATACCAAGTTTCTATACCAAATTTTTTATTATTATATGTAATTATATATAAATTCATTTTTTTAAGCTAGTTATATATGATTCATATAATTTTCTCTAATAAAAATATTTATCAATGATAGCCTTTAGAGTAATTCTATTTGCCCCTAAAATATGGAAAATTATTGCCTAGTCCCGGACTACAAGGTTAGCATGCTGACCTTGTAGTCCTAGCCAGTAGGAGCATGCCAGCACATTAAAACTTGTTTATCTCAGCTGAACTGTCACGTCAGCCCAATAAGTGTTGATGATCCTAACGTCTGTTTAACCATGAAACGGTGAAAGCAAATTCAAAATTTGGGAACGTGAATGGTGGGCTCAAATTTGGGTTTAATTAATGTGCTGCAAATTTCAGAATTCATATCTCTCTCCATTTTCTTCCTTTTCTCTTCTCTTCAGCTTACTTTCTCTGTTCATTTTCTTGATTTTTTCTTCAGCTTCACCAAATTTTAGAATCTCTGTTTCTACCACACTTTTCTGTGGGACACCCATGGCCGAATCTCCATGGTTGCATCAGCCACCGAGTCCCACACCACCACCACCGGCTGTGCTTGCCCATGTGACCTCCTATCTTAAGGCTTTCTCATCTCTCTCTCTCTAGCCCAAATGTGACTGATTTATATTTGATTTGATTTTAATGTTGTTTTTGAAATGCACAAATGATGTTTGTGAAATACCTGTTAAAAACTTTGATTCCAATGCATTGTGCTTTACGGCTTTGCCTTGAGCTGATGTGTTATTTTAGATGGTGGTAGTTGTTTTGCTTATTTTTCTGCCAGTTGGTGTGTAAGTAAACTATATTCATATTTTCTTAAATTTCATGGTTTATTATGTTAGAGAGGATGATTTTAAAATTTTAATATATTTGGAATATTTCAATCAATGTTGAAAATGTTGCTTTTGATCTTATGTTGGTTCAGTTTCATGGTTGAGTAAGAGGACTACTTAAAGTTTGTCATAGTGTTTCATGGCTGAGTAAGAGGACTACTTAAAGTTTATCTGCATTTTTTCAGTAGTGCAATTTCTTCCTGAGAATCGATAATGAAATTTGTGCTAGAGCACCTATGCATGTAAGAAGAATGTTGTTGATTTAGAAGATAACGAGTCTGCCATGGACATCCAATTGATGAATTTGGAGGAAAAGAACATCATGAGGAAAAGAATGATTGCTGAGATTTAAATTGTGCATTAGTAGAGGGAGAGGGACTACTTGTTTACTTGGCACTAAGTTTTTTGTTGTTTTTGTGGTCATTTTAGCCTGTTTAGTGAAAGCAAAAAAGACAAGGAGAGTACTTGTATTTAGAATAGGTGAAAATGTGGATGAACTGTAGTTTGGTGATTGTGATATATTGTAATGACAATTGTTTTGAGATATTGGTAAGCCTGGTCTCTTGTTTATTGTAATGAAAATTGAAATGGCCACTAGTTTTACCATTTTGTAATGAAAATTGAATACACCGCTTTATGAGGAAGTTTGGTCGTTATGAAATATTTGCACCAATTGAAAAAAGTAATTTTCAAAAAATAGAGGGTGTTCAGTTTCCTTGTATAGTAACAGTTTTGCAATAACAAAAATTTGTCCAAAATTATGTAACAACAATTCTGCCTACTGCAGAGCCGATAGCCCAAAATTAAAAATTGAACTTAATAGACACAATGGTCTCATCAACTAAAATTAAAACGATCAAAATGGATTCATCATAACATTGGCATAATATTAAGTTGGTCATTACAAAATTGCCTCATGAGTACACACTGTCTCTGAAAGATATCAACACAAAAAAGAAACTCGTGGAGAGCTTACAAAAGAGCGACCACAATCAACCTTAATCTAGCACTAACATATCCTAATAATATAAATTCCTAACAACAAGAAAAATGAAATCCATCAAATGCTGATCCAAATACACATCATATATCTCATGTTCTAGCTCTTCCAGTCTCAGCTCCAGCTCCAACTCTACTTTTTTCATATCTAGATCCAGCTCTTCCTTTTCCAACTCTAGTTACAAAAGAGTGGACATACGAAAAGATTCTTCTGCCATATTTAGACACAAGATATACCAAAATATGCCAAAAGGTGGCCTAGAGCAAATTTATACTGATGGTAGCATGAAATTTTCCCCCTAGAAACATTTAAAACATTGCATCAATTAGAATGGAACAAAAATGAACCAAATCCCAATTAATATAAGCTATAATACAAAATACCTTAATGAACTCTCTTACTTAGTTCATTGTGGCCATTGCCCATGTCTTACTTTTGTAGCTTTTCTATGTGGGTGACAACCTAATTTAAAGAAAAATAAATAAATAAATAAAATGTATAAAGCAAGTAATCCTTGAGAACAAGAAATAAATGACACTATTGATAAAACAAATATGCCACAATAGTCCTCTTACTCAACCATGAAATTGAACCAACATAAGATCAAAAGCAACATTTTTAACATTGATTGAAATATTCTGAATATATTAAAATTTTAAAATCATCCTCTCTAACATAATGAACCATAAAATTTAAGAAAATATGAATATAGTTTAGTTACACACCAACTGGCAGAAAAATAAGCAAAACAACTACTACCATCTAAAATAACACATTAGCTCAAGGCAAAGCCGTAAAGCACAATGCATTGGAACCAAAGTTTTTAACAGGTATTTTCACAAACATCATCTGTGCATTTCAAAAACAACATTAAAATCAAATCAAATATAAATCAGCCACATTTGGGCTAGAGAGAGAGATGAGAAAGCATTAAGATAGGAGGTCACATGGGCAAGCACAGCCGGTGGTGGTGGTGTGAGACTTGGTGGCTGATGCAACCATGGAGATTCGGCCATGGGTGTCCTACAGAAAAGTATGGTAGAAACAGAGATTTTAAAATTTGGTGAAGCTGAAGAAAAAATTGAGAAAATGAACAGAGAAAGTGAGCTAAAGAAAAGAGAAAAGGGAGAAAATGGAGAGAGATATGGATTTTGAAATTTGCAGCACATTAATTAAACCCAAATCTGAGCCGGCCATTCACGTTCCCAAATTTTGAATTTGCTTTCACCGTTTCATGGTTAAACAGACGTTAGGATCATCAACACTTATTGGGCTGATGTGGCAATTCAACTGAGATAAGCAAGTTTTAATGTGCTGGCATGCTCCTATTGGCTGGGACTACAAGGTCAGCATGCTGACCTTATAGTCCGGGACTAGGCAATAATTTCCCCTAAAATATGGGAGTATTGTTTTTTTTTTTTTTTTGAGAAGGGGGGTGTATTGTTGTTTGTGTTCTACTTTTGATCATTAAATTTATGATAGTACCTATTCATGTAAGATGAGTGAAACATTGCTACTAGAATATTGAACAATTTTCCATTTGAGTTGCACGGAATATACATGTAAGGGGGAATGCAACCAAATCAGCAACGAACACGACTTGAGTTTTTATAATCATATGAGTTGCTTTTTACTAATTATTGTAGTTCATTTGTAAAAGATTTGATAAGGAATGTGTTAAATTTCTCCTAAATTAAAATAACTGTTACTAATGATTCAATTAGTTGTATTTTTACTTCTTATTAAATTCAATTATGTTTCCTCAACTCCAAAAATTAAATACTCCAAACTAGTTGGAGCTATCTTCTTCCAAATGTGGCGATTGAAGAGATTATCCATGTGTAGTTTTATTTACATTACTTTTTAATGAGTCATGTGTTTTTTTAAAATAATACACATGAATAGTCTTATAGATCGCTACATAATAAGTTAAAAGAAATTTATCCAAATTGGTTTGAAGCTTAACTTTGTCTTTGATTTTTTGGGAGATATAATACGTACGGTATAGATTTAGAGTTAAGACTATGTATATCTAAAAGACAAACAAGAGTTTTAAAGATGGTAATAGAATATTTATAAAATATATATTATAACTAGGACATGTATATAACATATTAAATTATATGTATAAATAATTTAATATATATTAAATAATATATATAAATATATATATATATTTAGGATGAGGCAGGAAAAACCCATCCCTACTCCGTCACCTATTTGGAGTGGAAAATTTTGCTTTGGATGATGTAGGATATGGTAGATCATTTTTAACATCCCTACTTTACATTGAACCAACAGTATATTATGGATTGAGGCTTAAACATTGTTCTTAAAAAGAGGGAGATGCACCTAAGAGTAGCCTTTTCTATCCAAGTCACTACCTTCCTTATATAAATAAAGCTTGGATGATTATAAAGAGTGAAAGGTATAAATAGTTTTTAATTTAAAAATAAGCGGGATTTGACAATGACAAAATGACGCAGGAAAGAAAAAGATTTAAATTTATTTTCTTTATCCTATATTTGGATGAAGGGAAAGGTGGGGAGAGAAGAGGAGAGAAAATAGGGAAAAGAGGAAAGGAGAAAGGTATAAATGGTTTTTAATTTATACACGGGATTTGATAATGACAAAATGACGTGGGAAAGAAAGAGATTAAATTTATTTTTTTTATCCTATATTTGGATGAAGGTAAAGGTGGGGAGAGAAGATGAGAGAAAAATAAGGAAAAGAGGAGAGAAAAGAGGTATAAATGGTTTTTAATTTAAAAATACGCAGGATTTGACAATGACAAAATAACGCTGGAAAGAAAAATATTTATATTTATTTTCTTTATCCTATATCTGGATGAATGGAAAGGCGGGAAGATAAAATGAGAGACAAATAAGGAAAAGATGAGAGGGGAGAGGTATTAATGTTTTTTAATTTAAAAACACGCGAGCTTTGACAATGACAGAATAACGCGGGAAAGAAAGATATTTAAATTTATTTTCCTTACAGTATTTGGATGAAGGAAAAGGCATGGAGAGAAGAAGAGAGGAGAATGGAGAAAAGAGGGGAGAGGAATGAAAGGTGACCGGAACGCACTAAATTTTAGTGTATTCCGACTACCTTCTCTACTCTCCCTCCATCTCCCACCGTTCCAATTTTCCAAAAGTTTTAATATCTCTTGATCTATTGAGATTTGCAAAGTTTTGTAGCCATGAGCCTTGAAATCATAATAATTAGAGAACAAGGGAAAGGAAAAAAGGAAGACCAAACAGATGATTTAAGGCTAATTTCATTTAGATTTTGGCTGATGATACCTTTTACAACAAATCATTTGTGCCAATTAAAAATTTGACCTGCATGTTCACTTTTTATGCATTTTTCCTTTCTCTGATTCTCCTACTTGCAAACGATTTTTCCAAGGATCAAAAATAACGAAAGATGTAAGATAGATGTAATCATTTATCAAAAAAGAAAGCGGAGAAGAAAAGTTATTTAAAAGAAAAAAATTTAGATAATTTTCTTAAGTAAACAGATACATGATTTGTAAAACTCCTTAGAACAAACCATATAAGTAAAAACTAATTTTGAAATAAATGAATAAAACCTTAAAATTTAGTTGTAAATCACAAATGGTTGCAAAAACATTAAACAGTCTAGACGTCCAACAAAAAAAGAAAAGCAAACAAAACAAATTAAACACTTATACATTTAATATTATTTAAACATTATAAGTGCTAGCAAATTGTACAGCACAAATCAATGCATAGTTATCAAATGGAAACGGCCGTTAGGCATTAGTTAACAATCTATTTAAAAAAAGTTTTTATAGAAAAAAAAAAGTAATTAATATTTTGACAATTTTTTTTTTATTTCTCATAAAAATGGTGGCAAATTTTTTTTAAAATGAATCGTTTACCAATGCTCTATGACCCATTATGAAAATTCATTTATATAGGTTTTCGCGTAGAGTATATACACACAGCTATTCACCTTAAACATAAATAAGGAGACACATACAAATAGGGACAAAGAAAGAGAGAGAGAGAGACCAGTGCCGATTGATATGTGGACAGAGTCGGCGCCAGTCACTGAGTGGATGCTAGAAGGTGGCGACGAAGAAGCAAGGTTTATTTTTTCCCTTCAACGGCAGATTTATGTTAAAGCATGAATAAAGATTTTTTTCTTCTTCTTATTTTTTCATTATGAGGAGTACTTCTAATTGGAAGAGGATTCTTGATATTGACAAAGAATTTGTTTATCTTTTTTATTATTATGGATTATTTTTTCCCCTTATTGGGATATTGTTGATTTGGGAATTTGTTAAATGTTGTTTTGTATAAGAGAATAAACTGAACCAAGAATATATTTTACCTGCAAGACTTAGAGCATGCACGCCAGAAATCAAAGGTTGATGGAGAAGAGGGTGAAACCTGTCTTCGTATCTTTGATTTGTCAAAAACAAACAATGTCTAGATGTCTATGTCAAAGGGTAGTGCACTTTCTCAGTCTCTCCTGGTCTTTTATATAGGCGAAATTGCATGCATCAAATATGGGAGCAATGGAAATCGTTCTTCTACAACAAACCTGACATGTTTTGACGCAGCTTCAACACAACCCCCAAAATAATTGTCCTCAAATATTTCACCCTCGAAATAAAGGCCAAAGCTCAGAAAGAATCAAAGCATAAAAATGAGTTTTCGTTCATTTTTGTTGATTTTTAGCTCTCCCCTCTCTCTGAGAAAACTCAAAGAGCTGAGCCGCGGTGGTTGACAATCCGCTTCGACGATGATCTCATCTCCAACGACTAGCAGAGGCGCAGTTGTCAGCGATCTCAGCTCCGCCACTTCTTCATCGGATTACAGGTCTCTCTGATCTATTTAACTCTCTGTTAGTTTATTAATTTACTGGTTTAATTGAGAAATTTTTGTGTGAATTCAATAGATTTGTTAATTACATTTGAGAAAATTTTGTGTGAATTCTACATTTGTTAATTACACTGTGGAGCCAGTGAATTTGGGGGAACTCACTTTGCTCAAGGTAACTTTTCTCTTTTTCTCTGTTTGTTTACTGAGAAAATGAATGAAAATTTCATGCTTATGTGGAAGCTTGGTGGTTAATGTCTATATGCCTTTGATTTCAGAAAGAGCAACAATTTTACCCTAGAAAATTCAAGGAAAATTAAAGAGGAACACATATAATACGAGAATTAAAACTCTGAATAGTTTGTTATTGAAGAATCGATCTTTGATTGTAGCATTCTATTGTCCACTGGATATTGGAATAAATGTGTTCTTGTTGTGAATCTTGTAGTTTCAGTAGAATGCGAAAACTTGTGTAGCTTTATGTCTGAATCTTACTTGCAAAGCATTGCAATGAGTCTGAAACTTCTTGGCAGGGTCTGATCATATTTGTGGATTTCAAATTTCTGATTATGGATTGCAATCCTTTAGTTTTCATCTTTGTAAAAATGTCTCTCTTAAATGGTAAGTCTTTCCAGGCCACTTACCAAAGGAAATTGCTGATTACTTAAATAAGATGGGTGCAAGGATACCAATCAAAAAACCTGGGAAGGCTACCATAGAAGACCTCACAAAGATTCAAGCATCGACTCGTTTTTGGAGTATGTATTTCTTTCAAAGAGAGCATTTATGAGGTATAGTCTGCTGCAGAAGTGAAATAATATGTTTCTTCATTATTCTAGTATGAGTGATGCAATGTTCACTATTCTAGTTTTTTAGCAACACTGTTTCTCTTCTTCTTCTTTTTTTGTTGATGGGTGCAGAAATCTTGGTAACAGTCCGCTGAATAACTAGTTGAGTGATATTTTTGGAAAACTTTCAAAACTGTAAGGGATGTAAGTATTATTAACATGGCAGATCCTAACTCTGTTTGTTTACAGGTCCTCTCTCTTTAACTCTGTTTGTTTCCTATAAAAAAAAAAGTGAATGCTGTACTGTTTTGCTAAGGTTCTGAATTCTTTAAAATTGATGCCTCTCAATGTATTATATGAGTTAGTATTGATGCAGATTTTGTGGTTTTGATCTGAGAGTTTGATGCTGATTTCGAAAATTCTATGTTTATGTTTAGCTAATTTGATAATTAGTATGTTACAACAAGGAGCCTTTTGGTTAATTTCACCTGCAATTGGTGGTTCTTGGAATTGGAGTGAATAGGAATATATGTTTGTTTCTCTGTGCAATGACTAATATATTATTGGTTCTGTGAAAATGCAATTCATATGCTTATTTTTCACTACAATAACTTGTTGCATGCTTCTTAGTCATTTGATTCCTTAAGAGTATGTTATAGTAATTGATTATGAACATTTCTTGAATGTATGATTTCTAATTTAATGCAGTTTGGAAGTTTAGAGGAGTTCTAGGAAGAGTTTAAGGATATCAATCAAGAGGAGCAAAGTTCAAGCAGAGGCCTATGCTGAACAAAAGTTATCATATGAATCACCATCTAGAGTTTTTATGGTAGCCTTATATTACATTTCCTTCTAACTCATCAAGGACCATGATGTCATGCAAGGTGGTTAGGATAAGTTGAATGTGTGAAGACAGTTAGGGCTGTAAATGAACCAAGCCGATCATGAACAACTCGGGCTCAGCTCGATAAAAAGTTTGTTCTTGTTTGTTTGTTTATAAATAAGCCAAGCTTGAGCCTTAGTTTTAAGCTCGTTTAATAAACAAGCCGAGCTCAAGCAAAAAAAATTGTTCACGAACAAGCTCGTGAGCTATTAGGCTTGATACATAACAATTCAACCATAGACTCATTTATAAGTTTATATATGTTAACTAAATATACTTATTACACATATCTTAACAATGACATGGCCAACATGAGACCACTACTTATATTACCTTAATTTTTTCCTTCCCTTTAAACTGATCAAGAACCATTTTAGCCTATAGTTACATTTAAAAATAAATAAATAATTATGTAGGCCACATATGATCCTTCCTTATCAATCATCTAAAGTAAAGTTATGAAACATGTTAGTATTTTCTCATTTATAATAATTACAAACATGTATTTTTCTAGTCCTTCACCATCTAACGTGAATGTAAAGATTGTATTTTGAACAATTGTTGAAGCTGTAGACAAGGAATGATGAATGAATGAATTTAATTATGTAAATTATTGATTTGAATAATAGCTAATCATAAGTAAGACTAGATGCATGATAAAATGAGAATACTATTTTCTTTTTCTTTTTTCCTAATTTTAGAGATTTAAGCATTTAATAATGTAATTTTTTTAGATCTTAAGCTCAAAAACTTGACCTAAGCTTGAGTTTGAGCTTGATATTAAGCTTGAGTTTGGCTTGACTAATCAAGCCAAGCCAAGCCAAGTTCAAGCTTTTTGGCTTTCTCATGAGCTCAAGCTCAAACACTATTTTTAGGCTTGTCACGAGCTCAAGCCAAGCTCTAGCTTTTGATTTTTCCTGATGAGTCAAGCTTGAACATGCACTACTCGACAAAGCTCGGCTCGTTTACGGCCCTATGTGAAGTAATTTAGGAAGCTTGGCTTGACTAATTAATCAAGCCAAGCCAAGCCAAGCTAAGCTTAAGCTTTTTGGCTTTCCTATGAGCTCAAGCTCAAACACTATTTTAGGCTTGTCACAAGCTCTGGCCAAGCTCTAGCTTTTGATTTTTCCTGACGAGCCAAGCTTGAACATGCACTACTCGACAAAGTTCGGCTCATTTACAGCCCTATGTGAAGTAATTTAGGAAGTTGTTCTTCATGCATTGTGCTCAAAGCAATTCAGCCAAGCATAAGGGCATGTGTCTTATTTGCAGCTTAATTTTATCAATTCCTAAAATACACTTTGAACTGATTATTGATTATAGATAGCATTATGTAATATCCATTATGGATAAAATTTTCAGAGACATTTTAGTAGCTTATGGTGCATTTACTGTGTTAATTGTAATGCCATAGATGCGGGTAAGCTCTAGATGAATTTGCTATAGTACACGGCATTGGATGAAAGTTTTATATTGCATGCCTTTTGATCTTACACTTTTTTTTGGGTTAAGAGGGAGTTAAACAATGATATGGCTAAGTGTGATGCTGTCTGTAATGCCGCTGTACAGATCCATTAACTCTTCTTTCTCTCCCTACTCTTATTATCAGTTTTTTAGTTAAAAAATTATATGCATTATGAGTTTTTTAGTTTGTTTATGTTGTATTTCTTGGTTGAGTTTTGGTAGATCCTGCTACTTTTCTTAATGTTTTCCTTCTAATTGATCCATTCTATGGCCCTTTTTTTCTAGTGAAGATGTCTAAAGTGGGGCAAAGTACTGATTTGTGTTATAAGGTATGTTTCACTGGTATTTATGGGACTGACTTTTTGTGGTATGGGGCAAAGTACTTACTTTTGGGTATTTTGTGTTGCTTCTCTTGATTAAAGTTTTAAACCACTTTTTAAAATTATCTGAACCTGTATGCCAAAACCCAATATGCCACATTTACGTTCCTTTGTTGTCTGAACTTGTATTATAAGGAGTTTTGAATTTGCAGGAAGGATCACTGTCACATCAATCTGATGGTAGAATTTGACTGTCTTGAGGCATAGGATATCTAATTTTTATTAAACAAATATTACTGCACCTTTAAATAGTGGTACCTTCTATTGAAATAAATATTTGGTTGATGTGGGTAATGGTCTAGTCTATTTTATAATCTGTTGTCAAGAGATTTTAAAGTTGAAATTCGATTGCAGTGTCCAAAATTTGGAAATTATTGAGCCACTTCATTCAAACCTTTGGGGCACAAGAAACAAAAAATGAAATTTGTTCCTAAACTAAATAATACTTGTTTTTATATACCATTGCAGGCAACAAAGGAGAGGTACAAAACTAAGGGGGCGTACACCATCCTGGAACCTCCTAATTTTGATAATCAAAAGTTTCTCACCTTGAAGCAGTTACTCCAAGGTCAAAGGTATGGGATATTACTTATATGTACAAAATTTGTTAAGATTTTGGAACTGTTGTAGACCATATATGTGGTCTTTTGTTATATTTTTTTTGAAGTATTAAGTTTATCATGTCAGGATTTTGGAATTATCATGGACTTGGTAAAATATTTGTTTTCAAAAAGTGAAAGTGTTGAATGCAGGTATTGATAGTTTGACAAGACATGAAGATGAAATCAAGAAAGATTGCATCTCAATGTGCTTAGCAAGTTGCTACTCTACACTTCTTTCCTCAGAAAATTTTTTCATACTTTATACACCAAGACATAGCGTTAGTGGGTTATTAGGCTCAAAAAGTTACATATTGTAATTATAGCATTAGTGGGGGTTTTAAAAAGTGCGGTATGAAATTGGGTTTTTTGTAAAAACTGAGTGTTTGGTAAAAGCTGTTAAAAAGTGCTTTTTAAAAAAACCGAGTGTTTGACTAGCACTTATAAAAGTGGCAGTTTAAGAGATAAATTACCAAAAAGAATAATATATATATATATATATATTTACACATAAGGGAGTTTGTTTCATACTTAAATCAACTACTTCATATACTTACTTAAAAATAAATTTTTGAGTAAGTATATAAGGGATTTTAATTTTAACACACCACTTAAATTAATTTTTTCTCACCTATATTAACTAGTAACAACCTATCATTTAAGATTTATTGTAAAAATATTGTGAAAATATTGCAATAGTATTTCTCAATTTTAATTTCTTATTCTTTATTTTATTTTTCCCTATCTCTTTAATTTTTTTTTTCATCCAAACGTTTCTTTTATTTATTTATTTTTCCTCTTTTTTTCTCCACACTCGTAACTCTCTATCTTCACTTTTGCTTTTCTTTTCTACCATTGTCCACTCTAGAACATATGAGTACCAAAAGCTCTCTCTCTCTCTCTCTCTCTCTCTCTCTCTCTCTCTCAGTTACACACACAGAGATCGTCGGCAGATGTTCATGCATGCCTGTCCTCCTCCCCACCGTGGCTCAGATGGGTCAAATTTGCTTTCTCTTCTTCTTCTTCTTCTTCTTCTTCTTCTTCTTCTTTTTTTTTTTTTTTTTTTTTTTTTTTTTTTCTGGTTTGATTAATTTTGAAATTGTAATTTGAGTTTGTATTTTGATTGAGATTGAGGCTGCGTTTGTTTTAATGTAAAATATTTTCCGAGTGCAAAATATTTTCAGGTGAAAATATTTTCGGGAAATGAAAATATTTTCAAGTGTTTGGTTGCATTTTAAAAAATGCTTTGAAAAATATTTTCTGGTGTTTGGTTGTATTCTTGAAAATACTATAGAAAACACATTTTCTACTTGTTGCTCACATTTTCTTAGCTTCCAAACAAATATATAATATCATTTCTCAATTGATAAACACAAAAGAAACAAAACCCAACAAAAAAAATTCATCAAATCCGGTCAAATTGAGAGAAGAAGGAAGAGAGAGAGAGGTGACTGGGTTCGATCTAGAGGCGGCGGAGGCAAGATCGCGCAGTAGAGGCGACTGGGTCACGGTGGGTCGCTCGTCTTGCGGTGGTTTGCTCGACATGGGTAGAGAGAAAAAGGGTAGATTGGTGACATGGGTGGCAAAGGGAGGAAGAGAGAAACAGGGCAGATCGGCGGTGAGAGGCACGGCCCAGACAGCAGTGGAGTCGATCTCAAGTTCAGGTGGCCGGCCTCTCTCTTACTCTGACAGTGGGCAGCTCTCTCTCACTCTCTGACGGTGACCGGTCTCTCTCTCTCTCTCTCTCTTGGTTCGGTTCTTTTTCTTTTTTCTTTTTTCTTTTTTTTTCTTTTTTTTTTTTTTTTTTTTTCTGGAAATGGTTTGAAGGTAAGCTTGGAGATGGGTTTTGGACCGTGGGGCGGCATGATCTGGGCTGGCCGAAGCTTGGCTGAGGTGAGCTTGGAGATGGGTTTTGGACCATGTGAGGAGTGTGCTCAAGCTCTCTCTCTTCAAGTGTGGTTTCTGGAAATTGTTTGAAGGTAAAATCAAAGCGTAAATGATTTTACGCTCAAAGTGGCTTATTTTCCTGTCAAAGTGTAAATGATTTTTCGTTGACCGTATTTTCCGTAGCTGCCAAACACACACAAGGGTGTAAAATAATTTCTTGAAAGCTTTTTCAGGCGAAATAAACGCAGCCTGAGTTTAGAGATGTTTGAGAGAGAAAAGATCTAAAATGATTTTGTTGTTAGCCGTTGTAAATATTGAGTAAAAATATATATATATATATATAAGACATATTTGGGTGAGAGGAATCTGGCGTGAAATGAGCTCCAAAGAGGTGTTATCATTTGATTTATCAAAGGATAAAATTGGGTTTTCAATAAAATATTTAGGCAATTTGGTAATTGAACACTGCCTCCAACGGTAATATTTATGAAACACGCATCGGCTTTTGCAAAAGTCTCTGAAAGCTGTCCACTGTTAAAGTGTTCTTCCTTCACATTTCAAAACGCAACTTTTTAGAAAAAGTAACTTTTAAAACCTTACCAAACGCACATTTTATTTTTTTTGGTTTCAAAAAGCACGTTTTAGCTTCTAAAAGCTTAAACAAACGCACGCATATTCTTGTTGTCAATCAATGTGCTCATAAAGTTTATCATTTTAGGATTTTGGAACTATAGTGGACTTTGTAATATGTAGTTCTTTAAAGTATATTTGCATGGTGGTATTTTTTTTAAAAAAATTGAATTTTGTTTTAATATTTGTGTTTTGGTATAATACAGATTTTGTAATATATGGTTCTTTAAAGTCTATGTGCATGGTTGTGGTTTTATTTTAAGAGAAAAACCTTATTTTGAGGGTTGGGAGACCCTTAAAAAAAAAGGTTATTATACTTTTATTTATTTTTTAACTTTTCAAGGGTCGCCAATCCTCCATAAAGAAAAAACAATTGTTTCAAGGGTCATGTAAGGCTTCGAAATTTCTGTTTTTGAGGGTCACGATGGCCTTCAAAATTTATCTTTTGAGGGAATTTGTTCCAAAGGTTATCAAGGGTTATTTAAAGCCTCAAAATAATTTTTTTTGAGGGCTTTTCATACATATTTCAAGGGTTTTGACCCTTGAAAAAAATCAACTTTTTTATAGGCAACTTGTGGAAAAAGTTTACTGAAAGAGTGTGCCCTATTTTGGAATTTTTAGAGATAATTACGCTTTTCAGAAAGCAAAAAAACCGTGGTGGAGATCATGGTTTCTTGCTGAGAATGCACCTTTTTTGGCATTGGTATATTGGCTCCATGAAGAGTAAACAAAACAATAAAGCTATGACAATTTTTGAAGGTCAACTGGAAAACCAGTACTGAGGAGTTATATTACCACACGTTAATCAGCACACAGTTTTTAGTTTTTCCTTCTAAAAAATCTTTCAAATCTGAGATAAGCTGGGCAGTTACGCACCTCTTTTAAGGATAAACAATGATTACTTTTTAAAAATTTACCAGTTTATTTATACATGATGAATAGTTGAAATAATACCGATGTTTGAAATTAAAGCATATCAATAAGTTCTGAAAGTTAAATTAAAATTTTTTTTTTTTGAAAATAAAAAGTTAGAATTACTACAACACAGGAAAATCACAAATTTGTCTGCATTGCGTTTCTTATGTTCATTTCATGATTTTCATCCAATAGCATTTTTATCGTTAAGGTGAATAGGTGTTATTTTAACTATAAATTAATTATTGGTATTAGCTTAGATGTTAAAATGATAAGTCCTCAAATATGCTCATTCTAATTTTTCAGATAAGAATGTTCACCCTGGTTGAATATGTGTCTCTAGGTCCCAAAGAAAAATAAAACTAATTCAAAATATATATTTAGAAAATTTGTTTTATAATATAATATTTATTAGGTCATTATATATCCATTTAAAACATAGCTATTTAAATTTAATACTGTGAAATTCAATTTTTAATACTCCAATCAAATAATTAAGAAATTGTCATCTAGATGGAGATTTTTTAGCATCACATGTCGCTTTCAAATAATAGAATTGCGGCAGATTTTTATTTTTATTTTTAGATAGTTACAATATACGGCTAATCTACAATTCAAATCATTTCTTCCCAAGACCCCCAAGTATTTGTTTATGAGGAGGTGACAATTAAACTACAAGGCTCTTGATAATAGTGTTGATTAGATACTTTTTTTTTTCTCTCAATAAATGTAATGCTATTGTAATCCAAGAGGATGCTGTATTAATATGCTAATAATTGCATATTGTTTTTTACTAGTATTTAGACTTCTTGCCAAACTAATGCATTTACAAACTTATTAAAGTAGTAATTACACTAATTTTTTTTTAGGGAAAGAATTCCACATGAAGGGTTCTAGAATTCTTATGGCAATTTTACTATTTTGTTTAAGAGTAATGCTACAGTCACAAACTATTGATGTGACAAATTATTATTAGTTCTAATATGAGTCCACTACTAACATCACATTTATGTTTATCAATAATTATTTGAAAATTACTAAAGCCACATCAGCAGTTTGTAAAAATGTTATAAAATAGTTTGTGTCTGTAGCATTCCTCTTTGTTTAAATATTGATGATATAGCAAAAGTCAATCCACTTATTTCAAATTTGATAGATAATATTTTAGTAATTTCATCATAAAGTTACTCTTGAACTTTAAAAAATCCACTTCAAAGAAAAAATGTTTCCCTTTTTTTTTTTCCAGATGACAACTTACTTTTCTGTACCGTCTCCCCTTCATAATGCCAAAAAATCCAATCCATTCTTTCCATACACGAGAGTGCATCGGCTCAATAGATTTTTTTTTTTTGGAGAAAATCGGCTCAATAGATGAACGCAAAAAAACAAAAACAAAAGTATATATTTTAGTAGCAACCCTTCTATAGGGATGAAAATCAAATCCAAACTATATTAAGGGTCCAAGTCATACAATCTCATTAAAAATATTTGAGAATCCCATCCATAATTGGATGGTCTAAGAGTCAAGTTTTTAGTTCTCTAAAGGAAATATGTGGAATAAAATTTTAAGAGTAAAGGATAAACTACTATCAAAAGCTGGTTGTGGACGCAGCAGTTTTCTCCTTAGGAAAGGGGAGTATGCCTCAGTCGAGTGGACCGAGGCGGATAAAAGATGGAGTCGCCACCTAGATTAGATTTAGGAACCATAAATATAGCGCTCTTACGTGGAAGGACTAATCTTATTACCAGAATATAAGTTTGGAGTTTAGGTATGGGGATGGGAAGGTGTAAGGCACCCAACTCCACTCAACCCGTGGGTCGGCTTCCGTCATTGTGTTTTACATCTTAATCTCATTAAAGGTTCGTTCAATATTGTTATCTATACTAACACACACACTAGCATACATCTAGCAATCAACATGACATCAATCATCCCAAAACCGTAACATACATCTATCATGACAACTCATATCAAACCTAGCATATATCTATCATGCATATAATATTATTTCATCTAAGGCAGCCAACAAACAAGATATCATAAGGGCAGAAACATAAACATGGTAGCAATGTATTAAAATCAAATATAAGTCAAACATCTAAACATAGCATTCAAGCATCAAACAAACATATTCATTGTGTTCATCATAAAAAATACACGCTCATGTGGATGCATGACTTACCTCACTTACCTTACTGCCACTACAAGAAATCTGGGTTTAGGCGACGTTTGTAAAACGTCGCAAAAAACCCAAAAAAAGTCGCAATAGAGTGGTCACTATAGGTCTTTTGCGAGGTTTCTAAAAACGTCACTATATGTGACTCTTTACTAGCTTCAAAAACTTTTAGTGCCATTTTCTAAAACAATAGAAAATACATTTAGCGACGTTTATAAAACGCCGTAAATAGTCAAACCTATAGTGACTCAAAAACGTCGCTAAAAAGTAAGAGGAAATCCTTTTTAGTGACGTTTCTAAAACGTCGCTATAGGACAAATTATTTGTGACATTTTTAAAAACGTAACTAAAACCTGCTTTTTTTTTAATATTAAAAATGCTATATAAACCTGCTTAAAATTCAACAATAATTAACATTAACTTGTAATAGATCAAATATACCTATTGATCATCAATATTCCACAATAACAAATGCTCAAACTAACACATTAACCATAGATTCAAATATTTATATATATATTTAATACCAATACATGTATCATCTTGAATTGAACAAAACACTTGTCTACATACAAAAAAAGAACAACCACCTAAACTATGACAATCTTATAAACAAAGTACAATACTTCAAAAATAAATGTAGTTGTAACAAAACACTTGTCTACCTACAAAAAAAAAAAAAAAAAAAAAAAAAAAACCACCCAAACTATGACAATATTATAAACAAAGTACAATACTTCCAAAATAAATGTGGTTGTTCAAAACAACTATGTAACGCCCATGGAGTCCTTAAAATACTGCATTTACTGTTATATGCTAGTTTCTTGATGGGATGAAGTTTGCAATCTATGAGGAATTGGAGATTGATGATCTAAACTGAAACCACCCTAAATACAAATTAAGAGTATCTAATAAGTTCATAAAGAAATCATTTTGAGTAACAAATTAATAGTTGCTATACTTAAAAAATTTAAACACCATGGAAGTAGAATTACGCATACACTTAAATATAGTGCACAACATATTCAAAACTACATAGTTTCATAAACATGCAAATAGGATTACATATAATCTTAAAATATACTAAACAAATTATATCAAGTCTATCAATGTCCTCATTCACACAAATGGACTGAGTCTTAAAACTCTACAAACATAAGCAAAAACCATGGAAGTAGAATTACACACACTTAAATATAGTACACAACATATTCAAAACCACATAGTTTCATAAATATGCAAATAGGACTACACATAATCTTAAATATACTAAACAAATCATATCAAGTCTATCAATATCCTCATTCACACAAATGGACTAAGTCTTAAAACTCTACAAACTTAAGCAAAAATCATGGAAGTAGAAAACAAACCTATGCTTCTAAGAAAACAAGGCAAAATTTCCAAATTTGAGAAAATGACTTGCAAGTCACACCAAGGTCCTAAGTGTAGGCATAAAGAGTCTAAATTCATAAGTAATTTATTAATACATTTGGTAACTAATCAATATCTCTTGATGATTGTCATTTAGTTTGCATGTTTGACATGTGAAAGAAATGAAATAATTAAACAATAATCCACCACAAAACAATTATCAATGCAAGCCACCCGCTTGCTCCAACTCAACAATCCACTACAAAACAATTATCAATAGAATGCTTACAAGTATTGAAGTCCAAAAAGTAATCAACAAACATAACTCAACAACTTCCAAATTTTCAAAAAATAATAAACACTGACAATATGAATGTAAACCGCCTTATAACACCATGCAAGCTACCCGCTTGCTCTAACACAACAATCCTCCCAATACAATTATCATAATCACAAATATAGAATGCTTACAAGTATTGAAGTCCAAAAAGTAATCAACAATTATAACTCAAAAATATCCATCCAAATTGTCAAAAAATAATAAACACTTCCAATATGAATGTAAACCGCCTTATAGCACCATACAAACCACCCGCTTGCTCCAACTCAACAATCCACCCCAACACAATTATCAACATCTCAAGTACAAAGTTTTAAGCAAAAATTACTTACTATGCTCAAACCAAGCATGTACCTTTCCAAAAAAAAAATCCAAACTTATCACAATAAATGAGTGGTTAACCTGCAAAATAAAAGAGGACACTAAAATGATGTGGAAGGCAAATAAGGGTGCCATTGCAAAAAAAATTTAATGAGTCGGGACTTGGTACAATTAGGCAGAAAAATTAAGGACCACTTTGCCCACAAAACCCCATATACACTTATAGAGTAAAAGTTCCAAGTTTGAATTGACATAGGGCAAGCAAAATGCATAACAATTAACAAGATCCTGTTTTGGCTTTGCTAAAGCACCTGTGACATATTAACTTATTGTCTTTTAGCATAAAAACAAAAATTAACATGATTCATTTAGACATATTCACCCTGACACAGATATAGGCCATAATTTGTAGTTTACTATTGAGATAAATTCCAAGCATGTGAGAGATAGGCCCCATATACAGTTGAAAGAATTAAGCAAGCCTATATAAATTGGATTATATGGATGTGGGCCTTACCTTAACTTCTTAATACATGATTTGACTTTTATCAAACACTAAAAACCTTGTCCAAACAATAAAGAGCTGGCTATTTGGACTTGCTTAGTATAAGATAAATTGGTCATTATCATTCCAAGCTATAGGTAGTCGTTTCCAATAATACAACATTGGAAAACATACCAATACGTTCATAACTGTAGTATAGATACCAAATACATATTTAAGCTATGGAAGAATAATCTATTTCTAAGCATAGGTGCTGTTATTGTTGGAAGACCATCTACCTAATTTTATTTTTACTAATGTCTAATGATATTAGTATATTACTTCCTCAATACATCAATCTTGAGGAATCCATATTGTCCAAGTCCTTGTATGCGGGCCATTAGTGGGCAGCGGGCACTTTTTAAAAATTAATCTCAAACTAGCTAAACCACAAAACCAATAACAAAAAATTCAAAATCTACAAACTATAGAAAAATTAAGTAGGAAAAAAAAATACAAGATTTACAAACTTGTACATAAACTTACAATCATTCGACCCTTGATCCTTAGGTCCTTTTGCTCAAAAAGCCAAATCTGAATAAGAGATTTCTGTACCAACTTCCAACTAAAACAAAAAAAAAAAAAAAAAAAAAAAAAAAAAAAAAGAGCGAAAATTCGCACAAAAGCTCCCTGACCCATTAAAGAAAAACCAAATCAAACCAAACCCATAAGCCAAAAACAAAGACTTACACTCTAAAGAAACTTGAACAACAAAAACTTTCCAACCAAAATAGAAAAAGAGCAAAAATTAGCACAAAAGCCCTATGACCCATTAAAGAAAAACCAAATCAAAGCAAACCCATCAGTCAAAAACAAAGACTTAAACTCTAAAGAAACGGTGGGTCAGCGGTGGCTTGGGGTTGCTACGGCGGTGGCTAGGGGTGGCAAGGGAGGAGAGAAGATGTGTGGCAGCTTGAGGGAGAAGAGGTGTGGCTGCTTTGGAGATTAGAGAAGTGGGAGAAGAGAGACTATTAGAACTTAGAGAACTAGGAGTGTGGGACGCGAAGTGAACAAAAGAAAAACAAAGTGGAGGAAAAAGAAAAAGAAAAAAGAGAGAAGTGGGAGTGTGGGACACGGTGAACAAAAGAAAAGAAAGAAAAACAAAGTGGAAAAAAAAAAGAAGGGAAAAATTATGGGAAATGAAATGTTGGCAAAAGTTTGTGCGGAAAAGTAAAAAATGGGGGGAACTTATAGCGACGTTTCCAAAACGTTGCTATAGAGTTTTTTTTCTTTTGCAATTTGCTGGTAGTCTTCTTTAATACCTACAATGACGTTTTCTTAAAATGTCGCTATAAACTAGGAACACGCTGCTAAAACTATACTTATTGTGGCATTTTCAAAAACGTCACTATTGTTTTGAGTTATAACGATGTTTTTTAGAAAACGTTGCTAAACGCTCACTCTCTAGCGGCATTTTTTAGAAACGTCATAGTATACCACTTATAGCAGCGAATTTAAAAACGTCGCTAAAAAAAACGTTGCCTAAAGAAAACATTGGAAGAAAAACCTAATCTAACATGTTAAAGGCAAACAAACAATCAAACAGAGAAACAGAGACTTAAAAACAAAAAGAATGGTCAGAACAGAAGCATATTATATAATGAAATAAAGAAACAGAAGTAGAAAAACTTGGATTAGGGTTTCTGAGCACGAGTATGTATGCGCATACATAGGCTTGCGTACGTAGCCTAGTTGTATGCGTACGCATACTTCAAGTCTACGTACGCATGCAAGAAGTATGCGTATGCATACACGCTCAGAAAGCCCTAGCCTAGACACCAGAATGTAGAAAAAACAGAGCAAAAACTTAAAACAAATAAACTAACAACCTAAACATGCTTCTAATATAAAAAATAAAACAACCTAAACTAACAACAAAGATATCCAAAACAAAATCTATTCCTAAATATGCATTGGATCTAACAACGGACAAGAACAACACTTAACACATCAAAACATGTTCATCAATATATCCAATCATTAAACTCTCCAACCAAAACATGATGAGATACAACACAACAAAATTATAAACAAAGCAAAGCATATTTCTAAGAATATATAACATATAAATCAATTAAGAACGACAAGAACACAAGTTATAAAAACCCTAATCAAGGAAAAGCCATAAAGAGAGACTCACTTTACTTATGGAATACAGCTTGGTTGATATTTAACCGGCCATTCAGTGCCTACACAACAAGATTCACTAAGATATCAAAGCAAATAGAAGATTTGTAATCACAACTCAAAAACAAGATTAGTTTTGAAAAGGGTTTGAGAAATTCAAATGAGAACAATTTTCTGCCTTAGAATTAACTAAAGAGAGGTTTTTTTAGGATTAAAAAAGCATGCTTGGTGGCTGTGTACAGAAGATGCAAAGAAAAGAAAGAGTTTTTGAAAGATATTAGGTCAAAAATCCACTCTCGCTAGCTAGGGTTTGAGTTTGGAGGCATAAGGTTGTATTTATATGTTTAAACTAGGGTTTTTAGACTCATTTAGAGGGTTTTGGACGTTCCAAAGGGTTTTGGACGTTCCAAAGGGTCTACGGGCCGGGGCCCATCAAAGAGGGAGGCTTTGGGCCCTACAAAATGAATTTATGGGCTTTTGGAAATCGGCCTGCGTATGCAAGTTTGGGGATGCGCATGCATGCATATGTCCTTAGAAACTCTAATTTTGACTGCTGAGTTGACCCGATTTCAAACGGTCATAACTCACTTAATATAAGTCCAAATTAGAAAAAATTTGTGTTTAAATTGAAGGCCAGTATGTCTAATTTCCAATGAAATAAATTTCACTCAAAAAATCTTTGTGGATCAAAAGTTATGGTCAAAACAGTGAGAAAATGTCATTTTTTAGCATCGTTTTCAAAGCGATTTGAGCACTTTTGAGCTGTCATTACTTCCAAACTATCAAAATAACTTTAATTACCTTTTGTAAACATTTTAAGCTCATCATTGGGACTAGGAACTAAAATTTATTAACAGGTGCAAAATGCGGTGTCTACACCGGTAGGGAAGTTCTAATCAAAGCCATTGCACAATTTATCTCAACATGATGAGTTAGTGTTGATGGGGTCACTATGGTTGAAGTGGGTGATATGTGCGTCATTGGGATTACAGCTTGCTTAACTCACAATTTGGTTTTGGCAGGTCATGGAGAAGGACGAAAGGTATGTTTTAAAGAAATTAATCATTGATTTGGACCTTATGCAACAAATTGTTATTTGAGAACCACAAAATAGATCCTTGAAAACTCGCTACATCTACCTTAAGTATCATAGAGAGTTCAAGCAACACTCAACAACTGCACCCAAATCTAAAATAGATAGCTTAATGTCAAGGGTAGTTTAAGGTAATTTTTGATGGTGTAATAATTAGGGAGGAAAATGTTGGTGTGAGAATGATTATACGAGACTCGGAGGGGTTATTAATTGTTGGGATGTCTAAGCAATGCTAACTCATCACATTTTGTGATCTAACGCGACAATTTAAAGTGATGCATTTTATGAAGAGTTATTAGTTTCTTTCAATATCCTAATGATAGTACTCGTTTAACACTTTTTTGCAAAGCTTTCAATTTCATATTTGCTTTTTTTTTTTTTTTTAACAACTTTATTGGTTTCTTTGTACTAATACAACCATGATCATGCAGAATCATGAAATACTAACTGTTTTATTGGCACGTTAATGTCTTTCACGCAAATATGACCATACTTATATGAAGATTTTTCATATACGTAAAATATTTTAAATTTAAATATATATTTTTAAAGATTTGTAAATTATAAATGGTGTATTTTTATTGAATACCTTGATTTAATTTCAAACAGATTCTTTTGAAATCTCACTCAAATTTACGGCCCTAAAAAATATAGTCTAATCTAGGGCTGACTTAACACATTTTAGGACCAGACGCAACTGTAAAATGTATTTTTATTTAATATTTTATAAGCGATACTTGAATTATAAAAAAATCCAACACTTTTTATATAATTTATTACATTAATTAGACCATTTTCATATATTTATAAAATGTATTTTAGAATAGTATCATAATAAATATCATATTTTAGATAGTTATAGTCTCTCTTGGCAATGTTGACTTTAGTTATTTGTAGGGTCTCGTATTGTAATCCAAGCCCAAAAGGAATGAGATATTGGCCCAATGAGCCCAGAACAATGAATTTGTAGAGAGTGGGCTAAAGAACTGGGTTTTAGTGAGCTAAACAATGAACTAATAGATTTTTGCGAAGAAAAAAGACAGATGGTAGATATTTGCTAAAGAAGAAATGTCTTTGATCAGGTTCGAGGAGACTTGTTCATTTAAATATTGCTCTTGAAGCTTTTGTAAGTCTGGTTCTAAATCACTACAATGTATCTTCCTCCCTTTTTTCAGGGGTTTCTTACATTATATACCCTCTTCCCGATGATCTTGGTCTTTTATTTGTTAATCATCCAAGCTGCTACTTGAGTAGTTGTCCCATCAGACACTCTTTTGGCTCTCTATGAGTCGCGGTTGCCAATGAAACACTGTTCAAGGGTCTCCTCCACATAAATGTGGCTGGAAAAGCAGCTACAACGCATTTAATGTGGTTGTTACAACTTTTCCTTAGATATTTATGGACTCTCCCTCCTCCTTGCGTGCTTAGGATACGTGTCTTTATTACCGAGATTCTCTGGAGGGCTCCCTGGATTGCTGGGATATGTGTCTGAGTTGCATTTACGATGTCCGAGGACTTGTTTGTCCTCGGACTGATCTCTCGTCGCCACCTTGCTCATAAAATCTCGAGCTTGAATCACTTAAAAATCATTTATTCCTCCTCGGACTGTCCTCGGTCTGATCACGTCCTTGGACAGACCCAAGGCCCAAAAATAGGATTTGGGCCCTTGACCCCACATTATTGAATAATAAATTTCAGTAATGAATTCGTCTCAAAAGCTATTAATTATAACTATAATTTTTATAAAAGAGAAAGAAAGAGTAAAATTTTTGGAGGATTGAAAATTTTTGATTTCTTAGATTACAACAAACATAATAAAACGTATTAATAAAATGTTTCTTTTTTGAAGGAATATTAGCAAAATGTTGAATATAAAAAAAGAGTATATTATTTTTTAAAATGTTATTTATTAAATTTTTGGGCTTTAATTAAAATGTTTACATTGTACCATAAATAGACAAGATATTCTATTGCCCAATTGAAGATGTCTTTTTTCCTTGCTTTCGGCCTATAAAAGATGTATTTTTTCTTTTTTTGTTTACTTTTTCCCCAAGGTTTTACTTTTTTATTTTATTTTTTATAACATGTTAGTTTTGAGCAATAGTAGAGGAGATAGGGAATTCCTCCTACTTTGATATCATATTAAATTATTAATTGGCCAAAAAACTTAAGTTGTGATAAAATAAAGTTTTAAATTAAGTTAAAATACCAAGTACTAACTCAACTTACAATTTTTGGAACTCTAGGGATATTAATTCAAATCCCTTTTCTCTAATGGTAGCTGTGAAATTAGAATTTTTTTTAAAAAAATTATACAATTTGTATGTTAAATAAAAAATACTACTGAATTATTACTACACACTCTTAGTGTGATGATCACTTTATAAGTATAAGTGATTGTAGGGTGTAAAGGGTAAGAGCCGAGGTTTAAGTAAAATTTATAGATAATTCTAAAGTAAAATTTATATATTTGTATAAAAAAAACTACTGTATCCAGTTAAGAAGACACAAACACAGGACAGGAAGCCAAGCTTTACAGGTTCACGCGTCACAAAAAACGAGAGGATGGATGCGCGCGGCGCAGCATTTCTACTCACAATCCCCAAACCAAAATTCCCGCCAAAGCCCATCTATCTATCTCCAAAACAGAAACCGAAACCCCCAAACCCCGGGAATTTTCCCGCCATACCCAAACTCACACTCCCGAATTTCTATAATCTAAACTCACCTTTTTTTTTTTTTTCACTTTCTTCTTCTCATTTCCCACACTCTCTCATCAAACACATTTTTCATTCAAATCACAATGGCACCGTCACGGCGCCAAAGCAATGGCCGATCCCCAATCGTAAACCAACAGCGCCAAATCACTGCCTTCTTCACCAAAACGACCTCGTCTTCTCCTTCTCCTTCACCTTCTCCATCTCCCACTCTTTCCAAGCAAAATTCCAAAATTTCTAGTTCTGTCCCTAACCCTAACCCTAGCTCTACCCCCAATTCCAGTCCAAGCCCTACAACCCCTTCTCCTTTCCAATCCAAGTCCAAGAACAAGCCCCTCTTAGTCATCTCCGCATCACCGTTAACTCCTAACGATAAGAGATCGTACGGTGATGATGTTGTGGGGAAGAGGATTAGGGTTTTTTGGCCCTTGGATAAGGCGTGGTATGAAGGCACTGTGAAGTCTTTCGATAAAGTAGCTAACAAGCATTTGGTTCAGTACGAGGATGAAGAGGAGGAGCTATTGGATTTGGAGAAGGAGAAATTTGAGTGGGTCCAAGAGACCCTCAAGAAATTCAAGCGGTTGCGCCGGGGTGCTTTGGATTCGAGTGAGGCGGTGGAGATTGTTGAGGAAGAGAAGGATGTGAAGGGAATTAAGCCAGTACAGAGGCGGAGAGGCGTGAAGGCCGTTGTTGAGGATGAGGATGAGGAAGAGGAAAATGGTGGTGATGATTCTAGTGATGAAGATTGGGGGAAGCATGTGGCGGTCGAGGAAGTTATGGATTTGGATGAGGAGGAAGAAGAGGATGTTGTGAAGGGGTCGAAAGGGAAGCGTGGTGAGAAGTGTAGATCGAGGAAGAGGAAAGCGAGTGAGGGGGAGAAGTTGGGGTCTGCTAAGAAGAACAAGGGAGGTTTCAAGTTTTCCTTGGTGGAGCCTACTAGTAATAATGCTGAAAGTAAGTAAAATGGAGTATTATATATGCGTGTATCTCATTGGGTTTAGTATTTGGAGACAAGAAATGTTAAGGTGAAAGAGTATATGTAGGAATCGTTTATGTTATAGCACAGGTTGCAAATGGAATAAGTTGTGTACTGTATTATTTGAAGAATTTATAGTTCATATGCGGGGGCTGTTATGTGGACCTCTTTATTTTTGGATATATCTGTTACAATGGCAATCCTCTTGAATAAACCATGTTTTTTGTATTGGGTTTTTGCAGTAAATATGGAAATTTTGTGCTAAAGTGTAATTGCTATGTTTGTATTTTTTTTTAATCAAATTAGAAATAGAAAGTGTAAAAGTCATTAGAAAACTATGATTTGTTCTTAATTTATAAATTAATGTGTCTGTATTCACTGTTTTCTTATGATTTATCACTTAGCATGTTTTCCTTCCTTAGTTGTTCCTTGTTTTTGGTTCTGATGTATGCTGTGAAAATGGAAGTTACAATTACAGGAGCAGATATTTGCGATTTATATCTTATTGAGAACTGAACTTGAGCTTGCATTTTCTGTAGGTGGAAAGGCATCTAATGAACTTGGTAATGCCTTAACGGGTGATGCCACAGAGAGGTTTGGTACGCGTGAAGCTGTAAAGTTTCGCTTCCTTGCGGAGTGAGTTCTCAATAATCTTTGTAGCTAATTTTTTCCAATTATCTTTTGTCCAATAACTGCACTTTGTGTCTAATATTTTATGGAGTAATATACCTCTCTTTACTACCGCATCCATATGTAATTGTGTGACAGGATTGGAATGTGTTGAGTGGGAAAATGGAAGTAGGCATTGTTATGCTAAGATTTAGTATAGAGATAATACTATGCGTAAATTTCTATTTATAGCTTTTGTGGCATTCGGATAGTAATGTGGATAGCCTTACCATTCATATATGCTGAAACTGTTAGTCTTGATACAGAGAACGCAGGGACGCAAAAAGAAGGTGTCCTGGGGATGCAAACTATGATCCGAGGACACTTTACTTGCCTCCTGATTTTCTAAAGAGTTTATCAGGTGGCCAGGTGATTGCTTATTTGCTTTCAGACAATATGTGGCTCAATGATCTTTTATGTCATTTTTGCCTTGTATTTTAATCTAGAGACCTTTATTTTTGTGCAGAGACAATGGTGGGAGTTTAAGTCAAAGCATATGGACAAGGTGTTATTTTTCAAGGTATACATTACATGTAGCTGATTTTAACTAAGCAAAGCTAGATTCTGTTATCGAAGTTGTCATTGTCGTTACTGCAGTTAAACTGTTAAAGTAATAATCATTTCATTTTTGCTGGAGCAGATGGGAAAATTTTATGAACTTTTTGAAATGGATGCACATATAGGAGCAAAGGAACTTGACTTGCAATATATGAAGGTATTAATTAGACCGGGTGCATTCAACACTGATATTCTGTTTTTGTGCAATGTCCACCCCCCCCCCCCCCCCCCCCCCCCCCCAAAAAAAAAAAAAAAAAATCAGTTATTGTTCACCCTGGAGGGTATTGCATCATCTAAATAGTCAGAAGAAAAGGGGAAAAAAATAACAAGATGTGTTTTCATTCTAACACACATAGTTTTGATGTTTGTTTTAGTATATTCATGATGTGCAACCCCCCTCCCCCTTTTTTGTAAGTTGATAATTGACAACTACTTGCATTTGTAGGGAGAACAACCGCATTGTGGATTTCCAGAAAAGAACTTCTCTATGAATTTGGAGAAATTGGCAAGAAAGGTTGGCTCATTCATATATCTCTATTTCCAGTTGGTTGTCTCTATCGTGTTCATGCTGTTTAGATTTCTTTGATGAGCCCATTTTGTACCCTGGAGATGAAATTTAATCTAAGCTGTCTTGACATAGCAGGGTTATCGGGTTCTTGTTGTAGAGCAGACAGAAACCCCTGAACAACTAGAGCTTCGTCGCAAAGAGAAAGGTTCTAAGGATAAGGTCTGTGCACCTAAAACTACTGAGAAGATATGTAGATATTCTAATATTATTTTGTATAAAGATAAAAATCTGATTCTAGTGGTCTAATGGTTAAGTCCAATCTAGGAAATTCCTGTTCAAAGATTAATTAGATGGTTAATTTATTAAACTGGCATGTGGACCTCTGTCTTGACAGCATTAACTGAAAGTTTGAATGCATTTTTGTGATGGTCATAATCATACTACCCTTTCAGAATGGTTTATGGCTTAGGATGTTGATTAAAGAATCATTATGAGTCGAAAGTATTATATATAGTTGAGTCATCATCTTGTTACTCCACTCTTTGATTGTTTATGGTAATTATTTTCTTAGTTTGGTGTCTATCTTAATATCCCATGGTGGATTTTTGAAAGTGAAAAAAGAAAAAAAGAAAAAGAAAAAGAGATAAATATGAAATAAATGTTCAGCATTTTTGACATTCTTCCTTGTGTCGATAGGTTGTGAAACGTGAAATATGTGCAGTGGTTACAAAAGGAACACTTACTGAGGGAGAGATGCTGTCAGCAAATCCTGATGCTTCTTACCTAATGGCAGTGACTGAAGGCTGTCAGAGATTGGCAAACCAAAATGCAGACCGCATTTTTGGTGTTTGTGTGGTTGATGTTACAACCAGCAGGATTATTCTTGGACAGGTATGAGTCTAGTAGGATCTTCAAGTTCAACAGCTTACATGTGTATCTCCTGTTCTCAGGTGTAACATGTATGCGGGTGTATGCTACGGAAAATCAGACTAATATGATTTTACTGAGACTCTTGTTCTGTATGCTGGGTTGGATTGATTAGTTGTCAAATGAGAAGTACTCTTATGCATCTGATCCTTTCTTTTTTTCTTCTCCTTTTTGGATTTTGCCCCGCTGCCCAGTTGGGGGGTTGCTTAGGGACTATGTGCATGATTTTTAATATTGTGAAAAAGGTCTTATGGATTGATTGTTGGTTGTCTATGTGTGTTTTATTCTTTTGTTAACAATTGGCTATGACGGGTGGCCATTGCATTCCCTTTTTTAAGCTTCAGTTCTGAGTGTTGTCATGATCGCAAGTCTTTACATATAATAGACAATGCTCTGCACTTTGCTGTACATTTATCAGATTTTGCATTAATAGCTCGATTAAATCATGCATTTTGTGTGGGATGTGGTTTATTTGACTAAGCATGTTACTCTACCAGTTTGGGGATGATGCAGAGTGCAGTGCCTTGTGTTGTCTATTGTCCGAGCTAAGGCCAGTGGAAATTGTAAAACCTGCTAAACAGCTCAGTCCTGAAACAGAGAGAGCGCTGCTGAGACATACAAGAAATCCATTAGTGAATGATTTGGTTCCACTCTTGGAATTCTGGGATGCTGAGAAAACCGTGCATGAATTCAAAAGTAGCTACAGCCGTATTGTTGAACAATCAGTTTCTGGATCTTTAAATGAAACAAATTTGGATGGTCTTCAGTCTCAAGTGGAGGAAAATGGGATGGGCTGGCTACCAGATGTTCTTTCAGATCTGGTAAAGGCAGGCGAGAATGGCAGCTGTGCACTTTCTGCTCTTGGAGGCACTATATTCTATCTTAAGCAGGCTTTCCTGGATGAGACATTACTTCGATTTGCAAAGTTTGAATTACTTCCATGCTCTGGTTTTGCTAATATCGTCTCAAAACCATACGTGGTTCTTGATGCAGCTGCCCTGGAGAACCTTGAGATTTTTGAGAATAGCAGAAATGGAGACTCTTCAGGGTAACCTTTATGTATGCTCATATACATACATCTTTATTGCCATTTTCACCTTCTGATTGTTTTTTCCTTCCTCTTTTAAGGACGCTCTATGCCCAATTGAACCACTGTGTGACATCAATTGGGAAGAGGTTGCTCAAGACATGGCTTGCAAGGCCTTTATATCATCCAGAGTCAATTAGGGAACGGCAGGATGCTGTTGGAGGTTTGCGGGTGAGTTCCACATCGATATGCTTCTTATATTCCATTATTATTAATTCCTTCCAAGGTTTCTTGGTTTGACATATCCCTCAAGCTATAGCAAAATGATATTGTTGGCTATGGTCTTAAAATTTTCATTTTTAGGATATATGTTAGCAATTTTGTTTTTAGTAAATTATCTTTTGATGTTTATGGACTTCTTAAATAGAGAACTTATCAAAAAAAAAAAAAAAAAAAAACTTAATTAGAGTAGAACATATTTCAAATCCTAATGATTGCAACTTTTGCCTTTATATTTTTTTCTTTTAAATTGGGGGGAGGGAGAAAGGGTGATTTCATATATTGCTTTTGGTGGAGGGTTTTAAGTGGTTGATAATTCATATGATAACATTGAAATTATAAGTCCAAGTTATGGTCTGAGCCTGTTGCTCTTTGTTAATTCTTAAACAATGATATATATATATAACTACATGGACTACTTAAATTGTTACTGTTACACATCATACTATGCTTGTATGAGGCAGGACATGAAGATTTTTTAGCAGTGTTTTCACAGCCGTTCACTTGACATCAAGGCTTTTTGGCAGTATTTGATATTTACTTTTCTTTTTAGGGAGTTAATCTAGCTTTTGCACTTGAATTTAGAAAAGCACTGTCCAGGCTACCAGACATGGAGCGGTTGCTTGCACGTGTTTTTGCTAGCAGGTAAAGCCAATCTGACTAGGAACACATGTTTGTATTAGAATATATATTAGATAGATAATCTATTGATGGTTATGAAGGATGATTTATGTTTATGGACATTAATTTGATGCAGTGAGGCTAATGGAAGGAATGCCAACAAAGTGGTTCTATATGAGGATGCAGCAAAAAAACAGCTCCAAGAGTTTATATCAGTGCTACGTGGTTGTGAATCAATGGCCCAATCATGTTCTTCTCTTAGTGTTATTTTGGAAAATGTTGAATCTAGAGTCCTTCATCATTTGTTAACGCTTGGTATGAGCAGCTTTGATTTTTTAAGCAATATACTATTCAAAGAGTCTAGTTTGGTGTCTTATCTTTTATATATGCAGGTGTAGGTCTCCCTAACATTGATTCGGTTATAAATCATTTCAAGGATGCTTTTGATTGGGTAGAAGCCAATAATTCAGGACGTATCATACCTCATGAAGGAGTTGATCTGGAGTATGACTCTGCCTGTAAAAAAGTTAAGGAGGTCGAGTCTAGTTTAACAAAACACCTCAAGAATCAGCAAAAATTACTTGGAGATGCATCAGTAAGAATTTTTTCGCAAACTGTTTGGTCTTTGAATTTTTAGTAGTCTACTTCTTTGTTTATTTATATTCAACAACAATAACCAAGTTCTGTTATTTAACAATCTGTAACAGATTACATATGTCACAATTGGAAAAGAGGCATATCTCTTAGAAGTACCAGAAAGTTTGCGCGAGAGAATTCCTCGTGACTATGAGTTAAGATCATCTAAAAAGGTGAAAGCAAAAGTTGTGGTGAATGAAGTAGCTACACTGATTATTTTTGATGCTGTAATTGAACATATTTTAGATACCAGGACTAATTAACAACCAGGTGTAATGCCTCTTTCTTATCTTAATTGCAACTTAATGGAAAGCATTGAGCTCTCTGTTATGAGCAATAGGGGCAAAACAGTAATATCATGTACTTTATATATAAATAATATTTTATGTGTTAGGGTTGACTCATCAAACCCTAAAACACTTTCACAGTAAACAACACTCTCATTATGACAATCATATTGAACTGTGAATTTTAATGTGATAATGCAATGAAGTAACCTCTGTCATGTTGAATAACATGGCATAGTTTATAGTAGTACCAGGATTTATTGATTCTTTTGGTTAAGATTTTATCTTTTTCCAGTTTCAATCCCTAGTTAAAATAATTTTAAAGTGCCTTATTTAGCAGCACATTAATTTGGGTTTTATATCTCTAACTGTTTTTTATTTTGTTTCTTGCCTGGCATTTTCAGGGCTTCTTTAGGTATTGGACTCCAAGTATCAAGAAGTTGTTGGGAGAGCTTTCACAAGCTGAGTCTGAAAAGGAATCCATGCTGAAAAGCATTCTTCAGAGGTTGATTGGACGTTTCTGTGAGCATCATAATAAGTGGAGGCAATTAGTTTCTGCTACTGCAGGTATGCATACCCTTCTCTTTTTCTCTTTCAGATACACTCAAACATACATGCAAACAAGTGTGATTGTGCATATAGAAGAGTGGAGATGTCACAGGGTCATAGTTCTCTTTTGGGGAAATGTCACATTGTCATAGTCCTCTTTTGGGGTAATAATGGTAGTAGATCTTCAGATCACGATGGATTAATGTCTGCTTCTATGGTATCTCAAAATTTAACTTTATGTCTTGGAATTATATTTTGTTACTAAGTTATCTGACATATTGTCAGATTTCATGTTTTCATGAATAAAAGAACAATATTATATAGTAGTTTACATTATACAAAATTTATTTCATTTTCTATGGCTAAAATTGGTACATGTTGCAGAGTTGGATGTTTTGATCAGTCTAGCAATTGCAAGTGAATATTATGAAGGTCCAACAAGCCGACCAATTATATTAGACTCGTCAAGTCCGGATGAAGTGCCATGCTTTTCTGCAAAAAGTCTAGGACATCCTGTTCTTAGAAGTGATTCTTTAGGCAAGGGTACCTTTGTTCCCAATGAAATTATGATTGGTGGTTCTGGTCATCCTAGCTTCATCCTTCTCACTGGTCCTAACATGGGGGGGAAATCAACTCTTCTTCGCCAAGTTTGCTTGGCTGTGATTTTGGCCCAGGTAATGTTTTTGTGGTTTTTGTTGTGCAACTCTGAGTTTTATTATTTTGTGGTTTTCACCTTAAAGGTTCTTTTCAGGTAGGAGCAGATGTCCCTGCAGACAGTTTTGAGTTGTCACCTGTGGACCGAATCTTTGTTCGGATGGGTGCCAAAGATCATATCATGGCAGGCCAAAGTACATTTTTAACTGAACTCTCAGAAACTGCATTAATGCTGGTGAGATTTGTCAGTGGATCAAAGGATTTTCATTGAACACTATTGTTATGCCTGTGATTTTATAGATTATTTGTAGAATCAAAGACAACATTCTTGAGTATGTATAAATTGATTAGTCTGCCCATATTGGTTCTGATTTTTAGCATAATTAATTAGATCTTAACTGTCAAAGGACAAGCTTATCACAAATTTCTCCAGAGTTACTTTATGTTGTCATACTATTAATTTCCTCAGTTACATTCTAAATTTTATTATTCTTGCATATTTGTCCCGTATCTCATCTCATGAGAAGTTTCTTCTTGCATAAGAAAAACTCACTCTTGTTTGATCATTATGCTTTAGAACTTTTAAAGAATAGTTTGCAAAAGTAAATTTTATAATGAGTTAAGATGAATATGATTGAATAATTTTCATGCCATAGACATATTTTTGATGGTTGATGCAGTCTTCTGCAACTCGTAATTCATTGGTGGCATTGGATGAACTTGGACGTGGAACATCAACTTCAGATGGGCAAGCGATTGCGTATGTGTAAATTATTGGATTAACTTGTCTTTCAGTGAATTCAATATTAATGATCAATTCTCTACAAATTTGCCTTTTCTCTGAGGGTTGTATCTGGTTGACCTTTGTTTCTACTTTGGTTCTCTATCCATTGCAGTGAATCAGTTCTACAACATTTTGTCCACAAGGTGCAGTGTCGAGGAATGTTTTCTACTCACTATCACCGATTAGCTGTAGACTATCAGAATGATCCTAAGGTATACCTCTGCTTTTTCTGTTATTTTTCTATTTCATCACAGACGCCGTTGATTCACAAGCTAAGGGTATCTTCTTAATCTTCAAAAAACAAGACAAATGAGTTTTTAGCATGATTGGCCATGTGATAACCATATATAATTGTATCATAGTTTACATTAGATTCATCATGGTTTAGACATAAAGGCCATGATATTGGCACTCTACCAATGGGCACAAATATTCTGAACATTGTCTAATTTGTTGTTCTTCATGTTTGGAATAGGTTTTGCTGTGTCATATGGGATGCCGAGTTGGGAATGGAGTTGGAGATGTGGAAGAAGTTACATTTCTTTACAGGTTGACACCTGGTGCATGCCCTAAAAGCTATGGTGTTAATGTTGCACAGTTAGCTGGTAAGATTCTTTTTGTATTATTGCCTCTTTGTTGAGAAGCTCTCTTCATTAACCAGAAGAAACGTAGCTGAGGTACAATGATTTGGTTTATGTGATTTTAGACTGTTAACAACGATTAGGCTTTCAGAGATAAGGACCTGGGCCTGAGGGTATTACTTATGTGCTACCTTAGTTAAGAAGCTCATTAGGTGGATATGGTAGCATAGTTAAGAAACTCATTCTTTTTGGGAATGATCTCTTTGCTTCCATGTCCTTTATGCTTTTCAAAGCTACTACTATAGGAGTTAAGACTTAAGGGTACTTTTACGGTAAAGATGAGAACTCGTTTATAGGCCTCATGCCCTCCTTACAACTACTTGGAAAAAAAAATGCTTACCCCTGCAAATTATCAGTTTTTGTTTATGAAGGCTTTGCCTAATACTACTTACCAAAAGAGATTTTGCCTAAAACTCCTCTTATTGATTGCCATTTTGTTACTGGGTGTAATTATTACTGCTTTCTCATAAAGTCCAGTTACTATTATTTATTTCAGGACTTCCCGAATCTGTACTTCAAAAAGCTGCTGCTAAGTCCAGAGAATTTGAGACTACATATGGTAAACACCTGAAGACATTTGAAGATAACTTGTATAATCAAAGTTGGATTGGGGAAATGGTAGAATTTGTCAGAAAGTTTATAGACATTACAGAAAATTTTAGTTGCAACAAGTCTCCAGAGAGCACTGGTGCCAGCTTCCTGACTGAACTTCAACATAGAGCACAAATACTTCTACAGCAAAGTTGAACTGATTGAATGTATTGCTTTGTGAGACTTGGGTGGCCAAGCTTTAGCCGTTAATGATGTAAATTTAAAACCGTTTATCATGATTCCTCATGCCTACTTCCCAGTCACTGTCAATAGTGTTGAAGCACGGTTTTCATATTTTCAGGACTAGCTGAGGGTGTAAAGTGAATATCCAGCCATGCTTGACAGAACTTGCTATATAGAACGACACTCAAGTCTAATTTTATTGTATAAGAATCACACTTTTTAAGTTCGAGTGACCAACATTTTTGTGTAGTAATTTGTGAGAACTTTTTAGGCTAATTTTTTATGCCCGAATTGTAAGGAGAGTAGTGTAGCTACTGTAAATTACAGTTGGATGTCACATTCGATATAGTGGCATCAACTTTCAACCAACAAAACAAAAGTTGTTGGCTTTGTCTATAATCTATGAATTTGGCTGTTCATCCGACTGACTTGTTTTTGAAGCTAACACATATAGGTTAAATTAGGTTGTTCATCTAACTAACTGGTGTAGCTTTCACAATGTTTCAAACTAACTTTTGGTTTTCGCTTTTAATTTTTGGATTGATGGGTCAGTAGGGTGAGGTGGATAAGAACTGTTATGTCACGAACTTGATAGTGCAAAATGCAAATAGGGATCTACCTGATCTGAATTTTTCATGAAGGATTTTTTTTTTTTCTTTTTTCTTTTTTCTTTTTCATTTGTATCCCAAAAAGGGGGAATTTTGACAGTGAACATTGATACAAGGCTCTGATTCAAATTTAAATAATGACAGACTACTTTAGGAGGATTGGCCTTTAGACTGAATGATGCTGCTCTTCATCTTCATTGGCTCCAATAAAGTTTGAGGTATCATCATCAGAATCCTGATAAATCAATAAAAATCAGTAAAGCTCCAATACATTTCATATAGCTTCAATTATGTGTTCCTAATATGTCTTGACAATACAAATGAAAACTCACAATCGTTCCCATATTCCCATCCAAGTTATACTTAAAATGTAGAACCTATTCTCTGTTAGTTGAATTAGGGCCACTCTATTTTTTTTTATAATTGGAGTAAGAAAAGGCCACCAACCTGGTACTGGTACTGGTACTGCCTCCGGATACTATTTTGAATTGCTGTGATTGTCCGCATCAATATCAACATTGGGAAAATAATTCCAGTAGCCCTTAGAATAAGTACCTGCAAAATACAAGAACATGATAAAATTAAATGATGCGGAATTAAGAATCTAGTTCAGAATCCCAGTTGCAGAACAACACAGGTGAAAAATGAAAAGGGGCTGACTTACAGTAAGAAGTGTGAAGGGGTAATCTTCCGTACCACCATGAAGCACGGCAAACATATGTTTCATTAGCAAGACCACTGTAAACTGCAAAATTCAATCAAACAAATAATCATATATAATGATATGCAAACTAAGTGGTGGATCATGTTATAAATTTAATTAATTGAAATCTAATATTATGTGAGATGAGAGAGCATTACTCCCAAAATACTGAATAATACTCAACCACAAAGTCATTAGCTTCTAAAAAGGAAACTTAATAATTGATTTTCCTTTCAAAAAATTGTGGGCTTGTGGCCCCAACCGTAAAAACAAACCAAAATGTAGGCAGTCTGAACTTGAACACATACTTAGCAGACAAACTATCAAATACAGAACAACTGTACACTTAGTAAATCCGACTAAAAAATTTCTATTTTTATATTTAAGGTCAATGTACGTTATTAAGTTTACAGCTTAAATCTATGTGGCTGCCAAATCGCATGCAAACAAATAGTCAACCAAGTACGCAATATTAGTAATCCTATCCATATTTTCCAAATAATCCGATTACAACATGTGTTTATAATAATTGTACTAAATTAATCATCAAAATTTTTTTTTTTGTTTGTTTAAAAAAAAAAGATTGGATTAATTAACAAATAACAACTAGCTATTATAAGATAAAAATTACACCACAAAGCAAGGTGTCACTATAATATGGGGGTACCCTATAAATAAGGTAAAAATGGATTTGAATCAGCCAAACTTACAGTTAGAGCCAGTGATCGACAGCAAGATGCACTTCTGTGTGCGGCGGATGTACACTCGGGATACTCACTTATGGCTACTAATCTTGGCCTTATTATTGTCTCTTCTTCTCCTCTTGGAATTTGCAAGCCATCTCTGTTACTGTTAATTAAAATATAAATACTTGAATTAATTATTAGTGTTTTACTATGAAACCGAAAAATGCCAAAGTTGTTTTTTTTTTTTTTTTTACAAGATCTAGCCTAATATAAGTTTATATGTGTGTGAAGCTCTATTTTGGAGACTTAAACCCCGGTCCTTGCCCCCAACACCCCACAAGTATTTATACTTGTGGAGTGATCACCGCACCAAAGGTGCACGGTGGTGCCAAAATGGGTTTCGGGTCAAGGCCAAGTTTGCACATTTTAAAGTTGCTCCTGGTCCTACTCTATAATTTGACCCAAGAAAAAAAATGTCCCATGTTAACAAACAAAATGGAATATTATCTTCTTTTTTTTGAGCAATATGGAATATTATCTTCTGTGGATTATTACTTCAATCATAAAACTACACGAAAATAAAGGTGAGTGACTTTTACTAGAATTTAAAAACGAGCCACTTGTCACGCTCAGCTCATGCGCCCTTACTTTCTAAGTTGTGTAATAATAACTAATAACAAATAATGGATTGGAAAAAGTACCTAATGGTTACTGCTTCATCAACCAACGACTGAGACTTCTTAGAAGGTGCTGTGTATCCTGGCTCATATTGCTGCGAAAATTCACATTTCATTCTCATTAATAATGGAAAACTTGTCACGTCTCTACTTATAAAAGCTATGGATATTGACAGCAATTAAAACATTCCCCAACTGATTTATTACTGGAAGATAATTCTATTCTCTCGTTTTTATTAAGGAAATATGATTAAAATTTTCAAAATACAAAATGAGTTTTGTTTTTGTATGTCACGGTGAAACCAAATGACATTTCAAATTCTCATAATTATAAAAAGAGAGAGAAAAGAGACGGACAAAAAGATACTTAATCATAAAGGAAAGTTAGGCAAACGACAAATTTGAGATAACCAAATTCTAAAACCAGAATAAGAGGATGATGATGCAAACTAATTTTAACAACTCAATCTTAAAAAAGACAGACCCAGTTTGAGTTTGAATTACAAGAAAAGAAAAAGAAAGAATTCATTTAATACAAAAGGTATTTTTAAAAACACAAAGTTTCTACAACAGAAAAAACAGAACATTAAAAAAAAAAAAAAAAAAAAAACTTAGAGCTCAAAACTCAGATACAAACCTGGAGGCATATTTCACAGGTGGTGTTGCCCTTCTCGTTACACCACCTCTGTATACAATCCCTGTGTGCAAACTGAAAACAAGAAAACAAAAGAAAGATGAAATTTTGTTGTGGAAAACAAATTGAAAAGCAAGATTTAAACACACCCACATAAATAAATTAAAAAAAAAAAAAAAAGAAGGTTACAACCTTGTTTAATATTACCAGGATTAAAACACGCCCACAAGAACAAAGAAATAGAACAAGCTTTTTTTCCTTTTTTTTTTTTGCTAAACACAAGCTTTTGCTTTACCTTAACGGTTCCTGAACAAGCACAAGGAGCTTCCAAGCTCTTGCAGCTCTGTAATTCTTCTTCATGGCAAATTCTACAGTATGAAAATGCATAATTTGATTTCAAATCATCCACAAAAACTACAACATCTCCCATGTTTTTTCACAGCCTTCTCTCTCTTATTTAAAAAATTCTCTGTTTATTCCTTTCTCTGTTTCTCTCTCTCTATCTCTATGTCTCCCTCTATCGAGTTTTGCACTTTAAATAAAACAGAAGGAAGTTGGAGTTACAAAATTGCCCTTGTTTTTTGAAATGGGAAAATGGAAATGAACATTCGCTTTGGTTTTAATACCTTTTTTTTTTAAATTGTGAGTTGGGCAGGCATGAGGTTTGTCTGAACTTGGAAGCTGGATCAAGACGCGTTTTGAAGAAATCAAAAACTTGAAGTGAAATCATTGACATTTGACGTAATAAATTTGGGCACGAGAGCTGAGAGGCTTCTTAAACTTCGGGTCAAACATGCCTCAGTGTGTGTATATATATATAAAAGGGTAAATTGTATATTATACTCTTAATGTTTGGAAATATTTAAATTTTACATCTTGAAATTTTAGGATTTGGAGATATAAAATCTAAATACCCCAAAACTTTAAGAGGTAAAATCTAAATTCTGAAACGTCATGATGTAAATCCAAATACATTCAAACTTCAGGGGTAAAATTCAAATTCTAAAACTTCAGGAGGTAAAATCTAAATTCTGAAACTTTAGGGTGTAAAATCTAAATTTTGAAACTTTAGGGTGTAAAATCTAAACACCTCCAAACTTTAGGGGTGTAATTTGCAATTTACCCTATATATTAAAAGCCAAAGTCAGAGAAAACTCAATTAGATTTCAATTGGATTCTCAATTTTGCACTATATGTTTCATTTAATTTTTAATTTTTGTACCAAGTGAATTATTGAGTATAAAAATTGAAGAGCCTAAATTCAAAGTGTAAGCTAATGCCATGTATAATTTGAACCATGTAATTGTGATTGTTTTTAATTGTACCTGTACATATGCACAGGATTACACACGAGTTAAGAGTAAAAATCTAAGAGTTCAAATTCAATTAAATTTTAAATTGAATTTTAATTGGAATCCAATTTTGCATCACGTATTCATATAATTTTTTTAATTTTTGTAGCAAGTGAATCATTAGATGCAAAAACCAAAGAATATAAATTCAATTAAATTCTAAATCATATATATATATATATATATATATATATATATATAATGAGAAACCATTACATATTTTAGAAATGTATGATTTAAAAAATGTGTAAGCTAATACCATGTATAATTTGAATATTTTCTAAAAAAAATGTATAATTTAAATTGTGTAACTGCAATTTATTTAATTGTACCCGTGCTTATGCATTGGGTTACACACTAATTTTAAGAAAATATAGCTTTCTAGGAATTTCATCTGAATCTTTTTATTTTATTTTTTAAGTGCATATAGATCTTTTTTTTAAGTGATAAAATACATTAGTATAACTCCACTGTTACTAGTAAAGTTTCTTGCTATAATTGAATAATAAATTTGAGGTTCAAATGTTATAGAACATAAGTTCTGTTCTATATTGAAATTGTATTTTATCTAAAAATTTTGATAAAATAATAATTACCATAAATACTATAGATTTTGTAATATCACAATGGTTTGATATTATCACTTTTTTTATACTATATTTCCATGTTTGCTTTTTGATGAAAACGTATAATTTTTTTTTTTGAAGAATAACTAAAACATAAATATAATGAACAAAAGCAAATAATAAAGATGTAACCTTTTAAAGTTTTATGCAATAACTTAGGTGCTAAGGTTGAACTGCATTGATGTTCTTTTTTATATATATATATATATATAAATATATATATATATATTTTTTCATCTACTAATCTCTTTATTTTATATACATACTAGCATTTAACATGTGCAACAAATGAAAATTTTTTACATATTTAAAATACAATCAACTACACATGACAATACAATAAAATACTTTAAAATTCACCCGGGTAATGTTGTACATCCATTCGTTTGTCCTACTTGTAATTATGCTATTTATAAAATTCATTGAGATAAACACAACTTTAATAAATTGTTTCTGCTGATCTATAACAATCAAGAAAACTAAGGAGAGCATATTCAGTAATCATATAAGGTAAAATTCCAATGTATAGATACAAAGAAACAATCTTTCAAATGTAGAAATACTCGAAGAAGCAAAATTTAAATGTGGACAAACCGAAATCAACCTTAATGGAAAAAAAAAACTACCTTAAATTCTATAAATTTGGTGGTCTTCGCTTCAATCTTATGTGGTTGCAAATTGTACGAATAATTATGTAGGTTTGGGACTGAGCATGCATGTTTGGTATGAAAACAATAAAGTTTAAAGTATTTTCAAATTGTGTAACGGTCAGGCTTTTGTAAGAATCAACCTTCTCTTGACTCCTACTTTTATATATATATTCCTTCAGATTTTTGTTGTTTTTTTCTTTCTTAAGAGGCTAGAAAGTTTCGAAGTTGTGTGTTTGGTCTAACCAGAGGAGCAACAAATATGAAAATCCAACATGAACTTATTTGGAAAAGAGTTATTTTCATTGGTTTGGTGGAAAAAAAAAGTTTGAAGTATGTGGACCTTCTTTTATTTCCCTAAGCATCATCTTCTTCTCGTTTAAAATTATCATTGCCGCTGTTTTTTCTTTTGAGAATACTAAGTATTTTTAACACACACACAGGGAGATGGCAGAAGATTTTTTTAAAGAAACTTACAGTGGTGTATATCCAAAATGGCCTAACTCTTGGATACACAGGACAAACTTTAAACCTTTTTAACTCACACTCATTTTCCAATGTGGGATTAACCCACTGTTTTTTCTTTTGAGGATCTCAAACATGATTGATTTGGAACTCTCATGGAAATTTTGCATTAGCTACAAAAATAGTTCTACGAAAGACTGCCCTTGAGGCCTTGAGTACTTTGCACAAAATAAATTTTTTTACCTGTAATAAAAAAACAATCATTTTTGTAATCAGCATATGCAGGCAACTATAATAATTAGAAGCTAGATGATGATTACCTCTTTTTTTTAAATTAAAGTCGATAGTTTTTATTTAACCATCATTAACTAGTAAATTTATTGAAAAGTACTCTCTAGTATCTACTACTAAGCTTATCATCATGAATAGATGGGAAATTTTCAAAGCCCAAATATTCCTACAACATTAGTGAATTTATTTGAAGGTATTATTTAGAGCTTAACTTAAAACATGTCAAGCCAAGCATATCCTATATATTCTTAGTATTTCAATTTTATAATATAACAAAGTTTTTTTTTTTTTTTTTGAGGAATCTATTCCAATCCATTTTGTGATGACTCAAAAACCATTCACGTGTATTATTTGAATAAGTCATATGATTCATTTAATAAGTCATGCACCAAAACTATGCATAGATTATGTAGGGACGCGTTTTGGACCCTAAACCCAAAGTATGATTGGATCCAAGCCCAATAAGCCCAATACAATGAATTTGTAGAGAGTGAGTTGAAAAACTAGGCTCTAATGAGTGGGATAACAGTTAGAATGGATTTTAAGAGATAATCAAACAGAAATGGACTAGAGTTCTCTAAGTAAATTTGTCCTCAACATAGTCCGAGGAGGTCTGTTCTAGTATATATTGATTAGAAATGGTTACAGATATGGTTTAAGCTGCTACAGTGCTTTCTCTTACAAATTTCCAATCCTTTCTCTCATTGCTTCTTTCTTCTTTTATACTCTTTTCTGTTTTCATCTCCACCCCCCACGTGCAGGCCAGATGGTTGGTCTTGATACTTGTCCCATCAGCACCTTCCTAAAGTCTTTAGGTATTAGCTGTAAGGCTGAAAGCCATTGTTCAGGTATCACCTCCACATTAATGCGGCCAGAGAGTTAGCTGCAAAACAATTAATGCGGTGGTAGCAGCTTTCTCCTTAAATATTTTAGGATCTCCTCCTGTCCTATGTTTCTACAATGCCTATCCATACTAGCATAATTTCCTGGAACGTTCCCCTGAACTGCAGACCATCTCTCTTGTCTTTGGCTTTGATTAGCCGAGGAGGCATTCATCCTCGGCACACCCTCCTGGGCCTTTATGATCAAAACTAACCTCTTCAGTTACTAACATGAACTCCTTTGGCAAAGTTTACTCCTCTTCGGATGATCCCTCGTCCTCGGATTGGGCCTCAAGCCTAGTATCTACTTAACTAGTGAGCTCCTGGCCCAATACCTCTATAGATTATTTTATCAATTGTCGTGTGTTTTAAAGGAAGAGACAAATTTTTTTTTCCTTTATTATATAAGTATAAGGATGCTGCACTACCTCACTAATCATGTATTGTGCTTAAGCAAAATGACTAGATTCATATCAAACTGCATTCTCTCCCAAAAAAAAAAAAAAAACTACTACGTAGTACATACATCCTCCAATAAGACATGAAAGATAAAATTACTATAAAAAAAAACCTAACTAAAGGTATTAAAAAATATTGATTGTAAAAATATGCCTTTATCATTTAAAAAAAAAAATTATCAATACCTCTAGAGGCACAAAAATTTTACAACTATCAAAGTAAAGTTGTTAACAGTAGGTAGAAAGTATTAATGATGAATCCAAATAAGATTTTTGCTAACCCAATTATTATGAAAAAATAATACTAAAACTTGTGTATTTAGTATTTTTATTTATTATTTACAAAAGCCTCACCCTGTCCTAAACTCCTTTTAGGGTCTGTTTGAGATCTGCTTATTTTGCTAAAACTAAAAACTTTTTTGTTGAAAATACTATAGATAAATGTAAAAGTTAGCTAAAATAGTATAGTGAGACTTATAAATAGTACCAAAAAGTGTAGTGGGGCTCATGAATAGTAACAAAAATAAGCTAAATAGTAAAATAAGCTGACTTTTTAATTTGGAGCCAAATGCATACTTAGGTTCTATTTGAAATCTACTTATTTTGCTGAAACTGAAATTTTTTTGCTGAAAGTACTGTAGATAAAGGTAAAAGTTAGCTGAAATAATACAGTGAGACTCATAAATAGTACCAAAAAGTGTAGTGGAGCCCATAAATAATAGTAAAAATAAGTTAAATAATAAAATAAGCTGCCTTTTTAATTTGAAGCCAAACTCACCCTTAATATTGTGCATTAAGGACATAGGGGCAGAGTTGTCACATACATTTAATATTTTCCATTCGACAGACTGAAAATTATTGCAATGAAAATGACCTTTTTATTTTATATATATTTAATTGTTATACCCTTTTTTGTCCCTCGTTGCCATTTCAAAATTCGCCTTTCCAGGTTTTGAATGTAGAACCTACGATCTCCAATCAACGGCCCCAATCATTTAAACTTCAAAAAATTTAAACTCTGGGCCCCCTTTTAGATTAGAAAATAGAAAACGCGGTCACCGAAAAGTATCCGTATGAGTAGCCACTAGCTAGCTGTGATTTATTGGGCACACTCGCTAATTATCTATTTTTTCTCCCTCTCAATGTTTTATTTTATTTTATTAACAATATCTAAAGATTACAAAGACAAATATAAGTTAAAGTGGAATTAATATTTGGTGTCAATAATTTTTGATAATTTATTTATTAAATATAAGATAAAAAATATATATTTTTGATAGTTTTTATAAAAATTAGTTGAGTTTTAAAAAGGTAGTTTTGTTATTTTTATTTTTATTATTTAAAGCTGAGATGAAAAACAAAAAATCTTTACTGACACATTATTAATATTATTAGTTTTGTTATCATTTATTATTATTATTATTATTTTCCAAAGTAATTTTGTGTTTCAACTTTCAACAAGTTTCAAGTATTCATTACTAAGATTAGCTTTATGATTTATATATATATATATATTTATATATATATATAAAAAAGAGATTAGCTTTATGAAAATGGCATAAATATCACGCTTATTACAACCAATCTATTGATGACACCTAAAAAGACAAAGAATTCTTGTAAGTACACGTGGCGTTGATAGCATGGCCTGCAGCGCCACGATTAAACAAAATAATTAGATAATATATAGTTTTCTCGTACTATTTTATTTCCCACTTAATTAATATATTAATTTTGCATATAAAAAATAAATTTCCATGAAAGACGTGGACAGCACAATCCTAATTATAAGTGGACGGGTAGGATCAGGTTGATGATGTCAACATCAATGGCCCCACAGGCACAGGGCACACCAACTTGCTTAAAGGTTCAAAAATCAAATGCAATATCCCTTTGGATTGTGCCATTTGTGAGCTCCATAATAAGAGGATTGCATTTGCATATAATTAGACAAATCCAAAATTGTAGGGTAGGCGATAAGAACAAGAAGGGATAAGCACAAATGTCAGCACCCACACATACCTAAAGATCAAGTGTGTGTGTGTATATATATAACAATTTTTTTTTTTAATTTTCAAAAATACCATAAACGAACACATTTTGAAATTCAAATCATTTACACTAATAGACATCCTTTCTTCTTATTCTTTTTTTCCGCATCTGCCACAAAGTGCTTTGATCATGTGGTTTAGTAAGCTTGATTATCAAAGTTTTTTTAAAAATTAAATACTATTCTATTTCGATTAAAATTCTATAATCAAAATTTTCGAAAAAAAAAAATATAATTTTTGTTTTAATTTTGTTTAAAATTATTTTAATATGGTGAATTTATGGTTTTTAATAGAACCGCGTTAACCTTTATAATAACACATGTTTTCAAAAAGAAAAATACATTAGTGATTGATTGATTCCGCATCCTTTCTAGGTACATATTTAAAATAAAAATAATTAATCACTCTACATTCAGATATTCAAAGAAACAAATCTTTTTATAATCCAATCAAAGTAAGTTTTGAGTATTTTTATTGATAGTCATAGTAAATTCTGTTTAAATAAACTTATTTTTTTTATAATACATTTTTTACCATACAACTTTTTAAGAACTCACTCATTATATATATATATATATAAATAAATTCAAGAATTGTCAATTAGTTGAATCCTAAAATTTTCTTTTAAAAATATTAAAATGTGTCAACAGGTTAAATTATAAAACTTATGTCAGTCAAACGAGTACTTAAAATACTTTTTTCCTTTGAAAGGAAGAGTGGTGGGGGAACATTTAAAAAAAAAAAAAAATTTAAATGAAATGCTTAGGCACACGAAAGTATTACAGGCCTATTAAGTAAAAGCTGTACTCGCATTGAGAAACATTAGCGTTGGTCGGATATAAAAGTTTGACGAGTCTCCACTTGTTTGTCTTTATCCTCTATATATCTGGAATTCTTTACCCCTAATAAGAGGTCACTAAGGAAAGAGATTTATTACAAAGGATGATTGTGAATTTAACAACCTGACCAGGAATGAGAGTAGTTGAAGAAGCCTTAGCTTCAAAGTTCATTTATGGGCTACTATCACAGAGAAGGACTTTCAGATAAGGTGGCCCATGACTTTTGGTTAAATATGTATATTTTAATATGCCATGGCCCAATATTTTTAAGTTTTTATTAGGTCCAGTCTTAATTAAAGTCTTACTTTAAAGGTCGCGTCCATTTGAATTAGGCCTAGGCGTAAAGCCCAGCCTGATACAGTTAGAACATCCAATCCATTGATGTCTTTTTCTTTTCTTTTACTAAACATGTGACTCGGACCTATAAACTATGCAGCAAGATAAACTGATTTTAAGTTGTTGCTTAATTGTGCATCCAACACCATAAATAGAGGCCTTGTAGTTCAACTTACAACTCCTAATGTTTCTAATAAATATATCTAGGGTTCAAATACTCCATCTCAAAACTGTCAAATTATCCACACAAAAAAAGAGCTAATTGTGATTAGGGAGAAAATAGGACATTTTTACAATTTTGGTAGTACTTGGCCTTAGCCCAAACTTTAAGGATAGTTTCTGTATTTACCCTAAAAGTTTTGTATTTAGGTTCATATTTAGGGAATTGAATGCCAAAATAAAAAATCTTACTTGGATTAGAAGAACCCGAATTAAGTAGTCAAGTTTATTTCTCGTTTAACACTAAGGATTAGTGTCACTAGTCATGGCTAGTTTGGTCTTTGATTTGTCATTCTAGATGGTAAAGTGTCAAGTTCATTCGTTACCAACAAGAGGAGGGCCAAGCCCAAGCAGCTGAAGCTGTCACACTGCAGTAGGAGTAGCCTTCTAAACGAGCAGTCATTATCTAAATAAGAAAAAAAACTCTTCTGTTCCTTCCTTACCTCTTAAGCAAAAATATTCTTTTCCATGCAAGGAAATTTAAGAATATAGTTGTAGGCTATAGGGATTAGCGTGGTTTTGAAACCACTCGCTAATGGATCAGGAAATGGGGTCCTCCTTTGAAGCTAATACCCTATAGAAAATGACACCACCTTTCATTTCAAGTTGCACAAGTAATATCAAAGACAGAAACCAATTTGGACTATCCAGTGTTTTATTTCAATTATTTGCATTTTTCGGGTGTTTAACATGACCATTTCCTGCTTTGTACAATGAACCAAGCAGCCCAATAGTTTCATTTGGTTTGACCTTCATCAACAGGTAAATATGAAATTCCAAAATTTTCCCATTAATTTCTTTACAAGGTTTCTCTCCAAACTAGTATAGAGAAAAACCTTTCAAACTCATCATATATTTTTTTTATTTGTTGTGAATTTTGAAAATCAAACGGTTGGATTGTACGTTCTTTATGTTCTTAACACGCATGTCAAATTTCGCTAAAATAAGATGTTATCTACTGTTCGATCAATAAACTTATTTTTTATGTACAATTTTAAATCACAAAAACTTGAAATTTTAATATTTTATTGATAATATTGCTATTGATCTTTGATTTTTTTGAAATTTTGCAAGAATGAATAGAAGGATTTTCAATGGTTAGATTTTCAAAATTCACATTCAGTAAAAAAAAAAAAAAAATAGGAGGATTTTGATGAGTTTTTCTTCAAGAAAACTTTCCTTAATTTATAATCAACTTATTTGGAGATATTTGTGATGAAATTCCATTTTTTTTCCCATCAATTTATACTCATTTTATTAGGAGATATTTGTGATAGAACCTATTAGGCGTAGTAATTGATCCTCCAAAAAAAAAAAAATGACGCTTTCTATGGTTCAATTTGTGGGGTCTTGGTCTTGAATTTTTTTATTTTTTTATTTTTTATTATATATATAAGATAGAATTTCTACTTTAGCCTAATCTAAGTGTATATGTGTGTGAAACTCTCTCCTGGAGACTTGAATCCCGGCCCTTGCCCTTCATGCCCCACAAGCATTTATATTTATGGAGTGACCACCGCACCAAGGGTGCGCGGTGGTCTTGATCTTGAATTATGTGTGTGAATTTAATGAATCTAGTTGTATCATTAGCCATTATCCTTCCTCAAAAAAGAAAAAAAGAAGCCCATTATCCAAACGGGTAAACGGTTAGCCCAAATTCTGGAATCTGTCAGGGAAACTTGGTACTTACTCTCTCAAGGAATAAGACAGTATAAAATCATTCATGAAGAATGTGACACCTGCTAGTGGATTATTGGATCAGCTTATGAATGCAACATATATGGTATGCTTAGCTCCACTTGGCTTTCTCTCCAAAAAAAAAAAAAAAAGGCTCCACTTGGCTAGTTAGATATTTGGTTCAGTGGCTAAGCTTTGCTCAGCAAGATGTTGACCTTTAGATGTACCAGAAAAAAAACATAGTATGACTATTGGTTTTGGTTTAATAATGTTCATCCTAACCAAAAAGGTTTTTCCACTTGTTTTGTTATATTTTCATTAATGTTTGACTAACAGACAGCCTTTTTAGTTTCGAATCCATGACAAATAATATTGTAAATTTTATGTAAATTAATCTAAAATTCCCACAGAACTTGAAAACAGGAAGACACTGACTAACAGCTATAAATGTTGATTCCTTTTCTCTTTGTTATCAACATTTTAAGGCTGGGAAATTCCTAAGAGCCATATATATTAGAGACTTGAGGCTAAACACTTTTTTTTTTTTAAGGTCATAGAGAATGGAAGGAACATATATGAAGAACACAGAGAGCAAGATTGTAGTGGCAGTGGATGAGAGTAAGGAGAGCATGCATGCCTTGTCATGGTGTCTCAGCAACCTTGTTTCTCATAATAGCAGGAACACCCTTGTGCTTCTCTATGTGAAACCACCACCTCCTGTATACACCTCCTTTGATGCTGCAGGTTTGCAATTGTTTCTCACTTTGAAGAAGTTTTTATAGTCTTGATTACTGAATATAAAGTCACTATATGATTTTAGTTTAATCTCGATTTGAACTGAAATGAAACAACAAAATTAGTCTGCAAGAAGTAATTTCTGTGGCCAATTTTTAGTGCATCCATATTAATAGAGAAAGATTACTTGATTTTACAGGGTATGTGTTTTCAAGTGATGTTATTTCAGCCTTGGAAAAATATGGCAGTGACCTGGTGAATTCAGTGATGACAAGAGCAGAATCTGTCATCAGGAGCAATGGCACCAATGTAAACCTCTCTTCTTTGATACACCAGCCTTTTTAGTTCAAAAAGTACAGGGACATAAACAATTTCATAACTACTTAAATAAATTCTTGTGATTGGTTTATAATAAAATTTGTTTAGTGTTGGGGTCGTATGAAAATGATATTGTTCCAATCACAACTTACCACCTTAACAAGTTATGAAAAATATTGTGAAAAGAAGAGTGTTCCTAGTATTGATCAGTTATTGATGGACTCTGTGCAGATAAACGTGGAGAAAATAACTGGAAGTGGAGAAGCCAAGGATGTGATATGTAGTATCGTGAACAAACTTGGGGCTGACACCCTAGTAATGGGAAGCCATGGATATGGCTTTTTTAAGAGGTACCAAAATACACATTAAGTTTATGGTATTGTTTGAGTGATGATGATCATTTTCAATTAACTCAGAACTCTACCTTATTCTTATTATTTTGGGTTTCTTTGTCTATTAGGATCAAAGAAATGACTTCTCTTTTTATATTAGCAGGGCTCTTCTTGGGAGTGTGAGTGACTACTGTGCCAAGCATGTGAAGTGTCCTGTGGTGATCGTGAAGCATACAGATGATAAATGAGTTTCTAGATGTCCTTTTCTTAGCTTATGATTATGAATGAGTATTCACCACCCAGACTTGGCTTGGTGATTGTAATCAGTGGCTTAAGGCTTAGTACATATTGTCCAAATCTTGCGAGAAAAAAAAAAAAGACAAAAGAAATAATAGTAATTATTCTGGTTTTCTATAAGCATATATAGTTATATATATACTTGCCAGAGAAAATTTTATATGTTAATGTCTTACTAGAAACAGAGCACAACATTGCATAAAAGGATGTGGTTGCATCAAAAGAAAGATACGGGAATGGCAAATTATGCTTTGTTCCCAATAGAAAAAATGCACCAATAATAAAACTGAAATGATATAAAGTTTATGGTATGTGATTCCTAGTATTTACTTAAATGAAACAAGAATGCTAAGACTTTGAAGAGAATTGGTACAGCTGTTTGCTAATTCTACAGAATCATATTCTCATCTCACCCTTTTGAAAATCAACCTTTGACTTTAAGCTCCAGAAGGATGCATGACAAGATGAAATTTCTAGCTAAAGACAACTTTCTTATTAGAATTAACATGAATTGAAAAATGTTAGCAGAGAATATTAGAACAAGACAAGGTATTACCAAAGTTTATATGCAAAAGTAGGCCCCAATACCACTGGCAGACACTGCCAAAACAACTGGTTTACAATCTAAACAGCTCAGCTAATCAGTTATCTAAACAATACTAGAAATTAATATATTCTTACACCTCTCAAAGGACAATATGATACATTATAATGTACAGTAGCTATTTATACAATTCTCTCTACCAACCTATATAACATGTGAATCTTGAATTCTTTCCTTTCTTCTTTGACGAATGTAAACACAAAAATTACAGAGAATGTAGTTATTTAAGACAAAATTTTCCTCAAACTCATTATGTGGCGATTCATAAAACCATCCATGTGTATTAATCACATGATTCATTAAATTAATTAAATAAGTGGATGGTTGTTTGAGTCTCCATATAATAGGTTTGAGGTATTTTTCTCCAAACTTGTTTGGAGATAAAATTTGTCCTAATTGTTATTTGTTTTCTTTCAGGTGAAAAGGTACATTCTTATTACTCTTTAATATCAAAAGGCATGACAGAAAGAGCATCTCTCCTCCCCTCTCACTTTCCAACTAAAATTCACATGAGAAAGCAAAGCCTAAATAAAGCAACAAATCCTATATAATGCCATAGCAGAAGGCTTCAACTTCCACCAAAATTAAGGCCACAATAATAGAAAAAAAAAAAAAAAAAAACAAAAGAAATATACAAATAGGAAATTTCCACTGCAATGTCACTACTTTATACCAAACATTCAACTCTGTCAACCATACTCAAATACAAAGCAGACAAGCTAGGAGGAAGGCAGACAAGCTAGGAGGAAGGACTACCTGCACACACTCGAGGTGCTACCAAACTAAGTCAAACCAGTTGATTGCCTAACAGCTGTAAAGGATCATTAATACACAATTCCTTATATATTCAGGAGTGTAGAAGTGGACACTTTGGATGGAAAATCAAATACTTGTAGCACAACAAATCACTACTTCATCACTATACGATGTCCTTAATCATTGTACTCCCGAGACAACCCACTAGGTTTGAGTATTCGGCAATTATTTCCACAGGGCAGCTTCATTTTTCCTCTGAACAAAGATGATCCAGATACAAAACAATAACCTCAACACACTGACAGTTGTAACTACTAAGGTAGCAGGGTAACCCTCAAAAGAATGGTATGCAAAGCAATGGGCATAGCATCTCCAAGTTTTTTTTTTGGATTGGTAAATTACATGCACTCAATGGGTCTTGAACCCAAAACCTCGGCCCCCAACCCATTATTATGAGAGGAGGAGGAAGTACCAATTAAGCCATGGCTTATTGGTCAAAATCTACAAGGTTTTTGACTCCCTTAATAAGTACCTAAGAGGTCATTATCACCAACACGTATATACAAACAGAGCCAGTACTCTTGAGGGATCTCTAGATCCCTCGTTTAAGTACTTCAATTACTATACAGAGATTCATGTTGAATTAACCATGAAGCACTCGTGTTGTGGGCCTCTCTACACCTCTATTCTTGTTGATAGCAAGCATCCCTTAGACATGGTTCTTCAAACAAACTCAAAAAAGTGAACTTAAAACTAATCTTCTATGTAGTCTTTCCACCATGAATCTTACTTATTGGAGGTTTCAAAATAAAATAACAAGACACTACAATTAAAAAAGAAGAAAACAGAGAGGCAGTGTTATTTTTGTAGTTCATATTACCGAATCTCCTCTTCATTGGTATGATGCTGCTCACAGCCATAGGTCTTGGTTCCTAACCAATCCTGCCTAATTGCTTTGGACATGATACCTTGGCCACACAAGGTTTGCTTAAAATAAGTCATCAACAACTAGCCCATTGTGGCTATCAATGACTAGTTACATTCATGGACAATAATGTGGCATAGTGGATTGCAATGTAAAAGCTGCATGACACAATCTAAACACTATTACTCTATTAGATGTGGCAGAACAACTGCAAAGACATATTGTGGTGGCACCATCACCTCAATGTTCCTTAGTGCTATCAACCAAGAAGCTTTTCCCCCATAAAATCACTTGGGAAAGCACTAGGAAGACCCCGGAGTAGACAAAACCGACAACAATATCAACCCAGCTCATACTAGCTAAGAAGACCTTAATTTTATCAAGATCTAATATAAAACACCCATAATGTACTACTTTTTAAAATCTCATTTATTCTTTAGATACAAGTTTTTAAAACATACCCACTTTTAAAAATAAGTGTCCTAAAATAAGCTATACCAAACTACAAAAATTTTAGCTTTTTGCCTTTTGCTTTTGTTCTCAGTTTTTTTTTTTTTTTAACAAAAAATTAACTAAATTATATATATTTTTAAAAATAAACTAGTTTTTAATTTTTTTTGTCACATATTTAACATAAAAACTACTAAAACTATATCTTTTTGTATCATATTTAGCAAATATAGTTCTACAAAATCTAATACAAAACTTTTTTCTTTTTTGAGAATCAAATCAAATATAAAACTTGTGGTACCCAAACCCAGTGGTCCTTCCTTTAGGGATGGAGAATTCGGGCTCCCAATTTATTTGTTGGTGGGTTTCCTTACACTTCTACTAGTTATTGCCTCAAACGCTGCCTTGATAGCCTAATCCTCTAATCTTTTTTGTATAAGCCTAATCCTTACTCACTTCGATTCCTCCTCTCTCTCTTTTTTTCTCTCGTTATCTCACACTCCTCTTTGTGTTTGTCAACCCCTTTTCACTCTTCCTCCCTTCTATTTTATAGTCTCCCCTTAGTGGGGACTCAACTAATTACTTCTCTACCTTATCCCACGTGGCCCCCACTTCTGCCCAGAATCCCTCGTAAATTGACCCATTCTGAAGATTTTCTTGAAACTTGCAGCAGACGCCAAACAGCGTTCGGCAGCGGATTCCCCCAAGGCATTAATAGTGTTCAGCTACCGACCCCATATTTGACTAGTGAGTCTTCAGTCATCCCCAGCCCATTTGTTGACATCGGGCCAAGCCTAGTTCAACAACTACTAGCTATCCCCGAGTACTGATCCTATGTCCACAAATTACGGTTATTGGGTTGGGCTTATCCCAACAATGCTGGGTCAGTCTTGGTTACTGACCTAAGGTCCCTACAAAATTTAATATATATATTTTTTTTTTATTTTTTATTTTTTGAGAAAGTAAAACTTAATAACTTGGTTAGCTAACATTGACCTACTAGGTAGTTCTCAAACGCAAACAATGAATCAAGCTATAGAGAAAGTCCCTACCAACAACAATACCTTTAAAGAGGAATATTGGTAGTAGCCTAAGGTTACAACTTTACTTAATAAAATAAACATTATTTCATATTTTAAAAATCTAACTGTTAAATTGCATGTTCTTTTCACTCTTAATACACATGTTAAGTTTTGTATCAATCAGATATTATTTACTCTATGATCTATAAACTTATATTTTATACATAATTTTAAACTACAAAAACTTGTAATTTAAACAATTTATTGATGACATAGCTATTGATATTTAATTTTTTAGAAATTTTGCAAGCATGAAGGATATAAGAAGAAGATGTAATCCAATGGTAGGGTTCTCGTTGATAATCAGAACTGTCACAACTACATTTTAATAATAATTCCTCTTTTTATAACATCCACTCCTCCTCAGTTGCTGATCTACCGTTCCGTTCGTCTTGTTGTGCTTCCTGGAGTACCTCTGGTTTCTCAAAAACTTGGGATTTATCTATATCACCAAAAAAAAAAAAAAAAAAAAAAAAACCGTAGGTTAAAACTATGAACACAATGCATGTATTAGTATTATGTAATATGTAAATGCAGTGAAAATGGACGCGTAAATTGTGCTTGTGCTTCTTGATTGTGGGCCTTGTAATAGAGTGGTTCTGAGCGGTGTGGCTCTTCTACTTTTGCTATTCCTCTGAATATTACAGACCAAACAATTGCTGTTATTTATATGGTGGTTTTGTAAAAAGTTATTATAACTGTAAGTCGTCGGCGGTGGTTAGGGCCTGAAAAGCGAAGAGGGTTATGCCATTACGGAGGAGGCCTTGGGCAGGAAAAATTATTTTATGCCCCTGTCCTATAAAGCCCACCAACGTGCTCCACACTAAAAAAGAAACATAGTTGTGTTTGAATTTAAGAGTACCTATGGAATAACCATGCATGTAACACACTAATTCTAATTAATGTGTTTGAAGCCTCAAACAATGGCAAAATTTGCCAAATAGTAGCTTTTTAGAAAAATTTTTGCTGCATAGCATGCGGATAAAACATTTTATTAAGTTGGACTACATTTTAGTAAGTTGGATTGTTTTTGGAACTCGAGTTTAACAAACTCGAGTTCCAACCCATTCCCTCTTGGATAAAGTCTAACATGGACAAAAAAGAAAAGAAAAAAAAAGGTAGAACTCGAGTTTCAGAGACTCGAGTTCCATTTGTACAGAACTCGAGTCTTTGAAACTCGGGTTCCTTGTGAAAAATCTTGGAACTCAAGTTTCAGGGACTCGATTTCCAAATAAAAAAAAAAAAAAAAAACAATCTAACCAACTAAAATGTTTCCTCCACATGCTTTTTTGCTAATATTTTTCCAAAAAGATGCTTTCCTGCAAATTTTTCCCTCAAACAATCATCAAAGCCTACTTATATAAAAAGTCCCAAATTTACCAATAATAAGCTATCCAAAATGTTGGTCATTGTTTGGGCTATTCACATGCTTGTTCAAGCAATGAAGTCTACCATGATTGGTCCTTCTGTAGTTTCTGTGGCATATTATACGTGAGTAGTGGACTGCTCTTAAAAAAGTGAGGTTGTGAGTTATCATGGTATTAGAAAGTTTAAGGAATATAAAGGGATGCCAAAAGTGGGCATGCCCGTCCGTATACCTCACCAAGAGTAACGTTCAGGAGAGGAGTTACTCAATGGAGTAAAGCCTTAGACCGTTACTCCACTCCACTCTTTTGCTCTGAGTTCTCTTAGTGTGTGTTTGGCATTGATTATTTTTATCAACTTATTTTACTATTCAGCTTATTTTTGCTACTATTCATTGGTCCCACTGCACTTTTTGGTATTATCATGGATCTCACTGTACTATTTCAGCTAACTTTTACCTTTATTTACAGTATTTTCAGCAAAAAAATTTCAGTTTCAGTTAAATAAGTTGTTCCCAAACGAACACTTAGTGTGTTTATGGTGTGTTGTAATGCTCTTAAGCTATGGGTAGAGTTTTTATCACTCTAGTAGTGTGCAACCATTGGTAAATTGATTTGATTGTGGGTTACTCAAGTTGGAACATAGAACAGGTTTGAAGTGCTAGTCTATGTGGAGGCCATCTATGGACAACATAGAACAACCTCGAAACTCATGTGAGAGCATCGGTTTAAGCCAAAAAAGGTAAATTAGAAAAAAAAAAAAATTCTACTTGTCTTGCGATTTGGGGGGAAAAATTGGGGTGAGTTTCATTCCACTAAGAAAAATACATGATATGTGTGTGTGTGGGGGGGGGGGGTGTTCAATGTTACATTTATTTCTATTTGCTATTAGGTTAGTTGTATACAATCATTCATCAAAAAAAGGTTAGTTGTATACAATCTTGTCTCTTTCAAACCTTTTATTTTTTTAACTAATAAAGATTAAAGCTTACTACAAGTTTAGTTATTTGATCTTAAGACAATTTCATGAAATTCACTCCATTTCTAGAAGAGAAAGAGGAATAAAACCAAAAATTGAATTGTTTCTAAAATTTAACAAACTAAATTTACAGAGTTGATAATTTCTCTTTCTGTTTTTTTAATAGAAATTAAGGAATGGGGCATGGATTAGGGAAAACAACTATTCTTTTGCTACTTTTATTATTGTTATTTTTTTAATTTTGTCTTTAAATTTTAACATTATTATCAAGTTGGTCTTTATGTCTATTGTAATTTATAAAATTTCCACTTTTTTGTGATATGATATTGTTTTGCTAGAATTAACAATAGTGTTATTAGCGAAAATGGACAAAAATGATAAAGTCTAAAGACTTATTAAAATGGCAAAAGAATAAATTTTAGGGATGAAACTGAAAATTCAACAAAACATACTAGGGGTTTAACTTAGAATTTTGACAATTTTGTTTTTATTTAGGGTAAATTTCACAAACCTCAGGTTTGTGATAATACCAACTAGGTCTAAAACATTTTAAAACCCACCAATTTGGTCCTCAAAAGACAATTTTGTTCCTAACAGAACAAACACTGTTTCTCTTCTTTCATTCTCTCTTCTTTGAGTTTTCTATCAGAACTCTCTCTCTCACCGAGGACACCCTTTCTAAATAACAATAATATTCTAACAATTTCGTTAGTTGGCCGGTTTGGAAAGAAATTGTGAAACTAGCATCTCGAGTTTTTAAAACTCGAGATTTTAATTAGAACTCGAGTTTGTAAAACTCGAGTTCAGTGTTTTGTGCTTCGCTTAGGTGGAAGAAATTGCGACGTGGCGACACGTAGAAATCGAGTTTATAAGACTCGATATCTGCAGAATTAAAACAAATCCACAGCACTTTCAAACACTCGCTCACTCAAACACTCGTTCAAACACTTCACTCTCAAACTCCACAGCACTTTCGCTCCGCCCTCTCAAACTCACTCTCGAACTCACTCACTCTCAAACTCACTCACTCACTCATTCATAAAGCAAATTTGTAGCCCAGTGCTGAAGCAAATTCGTAGCCCACTGTCACGAAGGTAGTCACTCTCAAGCAATCGTAGCTCAACGCCGTTCGTAGCCCACCGTGCCGAAGGTACTCTCTCTTTCTTCTCAATACTTTGTCGTTTTTGCTTCTTAGATTCCTCTGTCTCTCTCTCTCTTTCTCCAATTGTAGATTTTGGAATTTCATGATGTGACCTAGGGCTTTCGGATCTTTTTGGGTTTTTTTTTTTGTTGGTGTTCTGAGAATATGGTTATGTTTTGGCAATGACATTAGTTTTTATGTGATTGCTAGAATTGAAAAAAAAAAAGTTTGAAATGTGGTATTTCAAGGAAACCCAAGTACCCATTTTTGGATTTGATTCAAAGATGGCATTTTGGAACTTTGATTCACTTTTGAGGCAAATACTTTGCTGAAATATTGTTTACAAAGCTTATTGGGTGTGGATTACTTTGCTGGAATTGATCTTACTAAAAGAAAATTTTCATTAATTTGATTGATAGCTTCATGAGTTTGCTTTGGCAGCAACGTGTATATGACTGGGCTCAATGGACAGGAGTTCCTCTGCCTCCCAGTGACCAAAAAAATTATTACTTCTTGCACAGGATACGAAACACCCAGTTTAATAGTTATTCATGAATTCTTTGAACTATTTGTTTTCAACCTGGTTCTTTGTTGGAGGAAGGGATTGCTTATGTGCTATGTTTTTGTTTTGACGTGCTTTTGTTTGTCTTTCTAGAGTCTTTAAGAGGACTTATTAGTTTCTATGTAGTCTTTCTCTCTCTTGAAATTGCATTGTATTTTTAGGTGGGTGTTGGAGTTGATTGGTCAGAGAGAAAATGCCCAACGGTTTCTTGGAATTTGATTTAAAAAAAGAAAAAAAAAGAAAAAAAAAAGGGTATTGGTTGAATTAGGAATTTTTTGGCCATCAGCAGCATCTGTGCCACCAGTGGCAAATTTATCAAATAATACGTCTCTTTTTATGTGTGTGTATATATACACACACACAACTAGCATTGACTTCAGGGCCCTAACTGAAGAGACTCTTGTGTGTTGTTAAGAGTAATGTGTATGTGTGTGATGGGATTGAAGATGATGAAAATAGCATTTGATTTTGATACACAACACCCATCCATTTATGAATTTTGTACATTTTTGTGCGCGTGTGTTTCACTCACAAATAAGATGAGGATCAAAGTGGTTGAGAAGTTGCTTCCATTAGTATTGGAGTGTGACCAAGTACAGTGATAGGAAGAAAGAGAGAACCTTACTACCTCACTAATATTATGAGCATTAATAAAAGTCAAGATTCATCATGTAAAATTTGGTCAAATCTATAGTGCGCAGCAGACCCATCAAGAAGCAAACTTTAAGCTTCCGTTTTTGTTAGTGATTTGTTTGTACCACTAATTTTCCTTTTTTATTCCTTAATTGTGGTTTAGGGAATGATTTTTTTTTTTATTTTTTATAAATATTTTTCTTAAACTGTCATGTAACACAACTTTAGAGAAAATTTATACGTGAAGTGACACCAATTTTCTTTTTACCCGCTCAATTCTAAAACACCTTCATATAATGCTTCCCATCATCATCAATTTTTTTTTGCAACAATTCAAATTTCAAAGAGTAGGATTATCAAGAAGGTATCATTTTGTGGGCAGATAAGATAAATAACCATAAATTAGAAGAGAGAGAGAGAGAGAATTGGAGTTTTGTGATTAAAGTACCTTCTTTTTGCGTATAATAAAACTTTAAAACATCACTTCAGTGATTCCATTTGTGATGTTAGAATTAGAAGCATGAGAAATGGCATAAGAAAATATAAATAATTTCATAGTGAGTTAATGCATTAGCCACTAGATAATTAGTATTTTTTATGCTAATCATTTATATGTGAATAAGTTCGGTTCCAAAGTAGTGTTATACTACCAGCAAGAGCAGTAGTCAGATTCTAATTCTCATTCTCTAACACATTTCTTAATATGTTGTTCCGTATCCACATTATATAGTGAGTGGTTCTTAATTTAGATCACACTTATATTTTCAGAAAAAAAGCAATAAAGGAAAGAGAATCAAATTCTTATTTCTATTGGAGAGAGAGAAGGGTGGGGGACCAAATGCAATGGGTCATAACCATAATAATTATTGTTTGCATTGTGGAGTCCCTAACATACTCCATCAACCATGTAAACGATGGTTTTATTAGCTTAAGTCGTACTATTGAATTTATGAGCAAGTAAGAAACTCAAAAAGAGGTACAATTAATGAGCTTCTGGTCTGTTTGCACACTGCCTCCTTTGTGGGGTTTGATCCTTCCTATAGAGCATTTCCACTGGCTTCTTTAAAGCCAATTTTAGAGAGAAAATACTCTAAAAATTCACTCCAACAATTTCTCCATCTCCATTTTTTAGATTAGAATTGATATAGTGATGCAAACCCTTTGGCCATTCATTGGAATCCATCAAAGCTTTTGTGCACAATGACATGGAAACTCGTTTTTCCCTGTTACAAACCTACTGTGTTGGATGTTACAGTTCTTGAGTCTGGCTTATAATGTACCCAAAATTACGAATTCTATGTTTATTTTCTGAATGAGTTCATGTTTAAGATGATATTTTGATCATGGAAAAATTATGAGTTCATGAGTTCATGTTTACGAATTCTATGTTTATTGTTAGAGATTTAACTTTTTATCATGGAAAAATTATAGATTTATGCTTAGTTGAATGATAGAAATCCTCAAAGATATGTTTGAATATATTGCAGTAGCACACTTTGTAGTATGGAGCCTCGAATCGATGAGGAGCCAGAGATCGTGCGCCCTGGTCCAGAAGATCCTTCATTGTTGACGCGACAAGGAAATCACCGATCAGAGGACATTTGGAATGGCGAGGTGAAATATCTAGTTCTAACAACCGCTTTAATTTTTACGTTGTCTTTGACTTTTACCAAGTTTTTTCAAAGTTGTATATCTAGTTCTAACAACCGCTATAATTTTTATCGATTTTGCAGGACCCGGGCCCACTTACGTGCCGTGGTCGCACTAAGGAGATGGCAAACATGCAGATGCGAGATAATCGGGTGATTGACATTATCAAGTTGCTAAGGTTGGAAGGATTGTTTAGGGCCCCTTCCAGAGAGATAGATCATTGCCTAATATCGGCCCTAGTTGAGCGATGGCGGCCAGAGACTCATACGTTCCACCTTCCACATGGTGAGATGTCAATCACCCTACAAGATGTGGAGGTTATTTTCGGACTTCCTATAGACAGTGAGGTCTTGGTTGGGCCGACTGCTGTGGTGGATGGGAATTGGAGTCAACTGTGCATGGAGTTGCTTGGTTTTACTCCGGCGAATGACGGCAAAACTTTGGTGGGGCAAAGAATTCTCATCAGCCGCCTTCTTGAAGCCATTGCAGCGCCACTGCCTCATGACGCAACAGAGATGCAGATACACCAGTATGCCCGGTGCTATATTTTAGCACTACTAGGGGATAAGCTTTTCATGGACAAGTCGGGAGATAGGGTGCATCTGATGTTCTTAGCATTCCTGCGGAACCTTCGTGATCCGCCACAGTATAGTTGGGGTAGTGGTTGCCTGGCCTGGTTGTACAGAGAGTTGTGTCGGGCAAGTGAGAAAGGGGCATCGCAGATTGGTGGGGCGTGCACCTTGGTCCAGTATTGGGCATGGGCAAGGTTGCCATTCTTGTGCCCGAGGATAGAGCCCCCACCTGGATGTGATTATGGCCCATGGCCATATGCTCCACTTGCATTTAAGTAAGTATTTTCTTGATATTTAGTGTGTTATGCAATGTACTCTTCTTACTAACTAAGTGGTATTATCTTATCTCATGTTATTCGCTCGTAACTGTAGGTGGGTGCGGGTGCCAAGCTCGAAGAGTAGGCCATCCGGCACGGCCTTGATCCGCTATCGCGAGCAATTAGTTACAATGAAGCCGGACCAGGTAATAGTATACAAAAATTCTGTTTGGTTATGTTAATTTTCCTTAAGAATATGATTGCTTCATCCTTTAACATATCTTCCGTTTTAATTTTTGTTTTTCCCTTTATCTATGTATTCTCCCTTGTTTCACATTTTAAGATGATATGATAATTGTTTTTTGTTTCTATTGTAGATTGTGTGGCAGCCATACGAGGCAGACTTCGGCCACCTTCCTGACTTCTGCGTTGCAGGAAGGGATACGTGGACGGCAAGGGTGCCGCTTGTGTGTTTTTACATAGTGGAGATGCACCACCCGGACCGTGTCCTTCGACAATTTGGGTTGGCGCAGGAGCGGCCTAACCGTGTTGTGTATGATGAAAGACTGCATAGAATAGACTTGCGTGGGAAGGTGGAAAAGAATTGGAGAGAGGAGCATGGACCGTATATCATTTCATGGGATACAAGACAACAACAAGTTTGCCATGCACCTCCTCAGATTGGTGAGATGCCCCACGATCATGACTATTACCGTTGGTACCGTCCGGTCACTCGAAAGTATGTCGACCGCAACAGTGCTAAATTAAATATAATGGTAATGTGTTCTAATTAGATTTTATTGCCTGCTTTGTTTTTTCTTTAGTAGAACGTAGAATCAATTGATTTCTTTTTTCAACAAATCTGGTTTGATCTGACTGACATCCAATTAAAAAGACTTTCAGTTCTTAGTTTAGTTAGTATTTGAGTAGATTAATAAGTACTATATTATCCATTCTATAATTGTTACATAAATGTCTCAAATCTGATTGTACTGGTTCTTTCGCTGTTTTAGATTGAAAGTCATTTAGCGCTGTTGGAGATGCTTCCTGTAGGCAGCCGAGCACACAACCATGTCCGGCGCGTCCTACATGATGTGGCGGGGCTTGGTGGTGATCTTGCAGCAAATGGGCAGGTAAACAATAGGCATGAGACTGAATCAGCAGCTACTGCAACCCCAAGCACAAGCGCAGCACCTGTAAGTACACCGACCCGTGGTCGGCGTGCTACCGCAAGCCCAAGCACAAGCGCAGCTAGGGGCCGTGGTCGGCCTGCTACAGCAAGCCCAAGCACAAGTGCAGCTAGGGGCCGTGGTCGGCCTGCAACAACCCCTCGGGTTGTAAGTAGTCTTGAGATACCTGCACCCATCCCGCATGCATCTCCCCAACTCGAGGTCCCGCCACCCATCCTAGATGCATCTCCTCAGTCCGAGGTCCCTCCACCCATGGTAGATGCATCTCCTCAGCCCGAGGTCCCTTCACCCACCCCACCTTCGCAGCCCAGTTTTGATCTCGGTATTCATTCTCAGTTGACCCCTCCTATGCACCCCGAGACACCCTCATACCCACCCACCATCTCTAGTGCACCCACTTTGCCCATAGACCCACCCCGTACTGAACCTATGACAATGATCCCCACTCCTGGCCTCTACACAGAGCATCATTACCCACCTACCTCATCCTCATCCGACCCTCTAGGACCTTCGGTTGGGATTGACACTCTACAGCCAGATACTGATGTACCGGACGAGCATCCCCCTCATCAGCCCTTACCCCCATGAGGTAGACCCCAACGTGCTAGAAGAGCACCCACTTGTGGGACAAGTGGACACAAAATAGGACACAAAGGCAGCTCTATGGTACGGTAACATTAATTACGATGTTTACGCCTATTTTGCAGTTCACTTTATTCTTATCATTACACCGAATATTGATTGTTTGCATCTAATGTCTTTGCAGCACGATGATGAGCCTAAGGATGATGCCCCGCAGCCTCCTCCCCCGCCCAAACATTACACGAGGGTTAAAAAACGCAAAATTGGTGAACCTTGAAAAAGAGGTTTGTTAAAGATGCATGAGACTTATTCTCTCTCTGTCTTTCTTGTTTTTCATTTTTGGTTTATCTAAGGTCTCTATCGAATTTCATTAACCATTCAGTTCAATTTGTTAATAGTATTCTTCTTTTTCATTTGTTGCATTTAGTTTATTAAAAGTTCACTTTTTGGATTATTTGTTGCATTTAGTTTATCAAGGGTTCCCTTTTCGATTTAGGTCAAGTGTTGAGAGGCTTGGTGGCAAAGCCTGCTGGTGCACGATTTTTCTATAAGCAGCGGCTATTTAAATATTTGCAGGTACAACTATTGCTTCTCTAACATTTTTTTGAGAAAAAAACTAACTGTTAAACACACACACTTACTTAACCCAAAGTACCACTACAAAAGGGCCTTGACTTCTCTAACATTTAAATGAAAGTATTAGTTTCTATGTAGTTGATGCTTTTCCTATTTATGCATACAGTATTACATTGAAGGGTCAAAGATCGTGATGTTAGCTAACGTCTCCTCCTCCGCTTCTTCTATTATAAAATCAAAGATTACACTGAATTTTGCTAATGAAGTTAGCGGGCGACGGTTGAAAATTTCAAATATGGCCGGAGCTTATTTGTCAAATATTCACCAGCAAGTAGGGTCCTTTTGATAGGTGCTGTGCTGTGCTGTGTTGAGTAAAAGTGTTGCAGAGGTGTGCAAGTGCAAGTGCTTCCAAGGTGTGCAAATGCTGAGCTGTGCTGAGCTGGAGTCAGTTAGGGTAGTTATTGAGATTAGTTGTTGAGTTAGTTACTGAATTAGTTAGTTAGCTGGTGAGAGGTCTTGAGAAACCAATTGTATATAAGGACTAGTGAATTGATTGGAATGAGTTAGACAATATCAGGCTAAGTTATAAAGTGACTTTGATGATTTTCTTCCAATGTATTAGGCTAGTTGATACCACTACTTGGAGCTCTGCAAGCAATCTTCAGTCATTCCAAGTATTATGCCATTTTCCTTCCTTGTTTGTTGTTATATACAGTATACATTGGTGTCAAATTTCCTTCATTGAGAACTGAAGCTACTAATCAACTTAGACCCACATAAAATTTCACAGATTTTCTTTATTTCTGTTTTTCCACTTGTATCCAGCTAGTTATAGTACTAGACTTTGTTAACTAAATACTTTAAGTGACTCCTCTGAAGTTTACAAATTAACCAATCTTGTATTCATTTTGCTCAAAGTTCAAGTCTTCTAAATTGTGTCCTGTTTGTCTTAAAAGATGTTGTGACAAAAGTAAAAAAGATAATTTAATAAGAGTTTTTGGGTCTTAAACTTTTTCCCCATTTTGATTCTACTTTTACTAAACTTACATTCCATGTACTCTGTTTTTGTCCTACTTAATTGAAAGCCTTTATATTCTATAGCATCTCACCAAATTTCTAACTTGGCATTAACTCCACTTTTAATTTCATCTACTAAAACTATAGGTTTCCATGTGAATATGAATCTAATTCTATTACTTATATTTATGTAACTCTGTTTTAGTAGGCATATTTACTTGGAATTAGATTCAAAGTAATAGAATTATTTTTCTATGTGAATATGAATCTAATTCTATTACTTATCTTAATGTAACTTTCTGAATTCAGTGGGAATATTTGAATCTTGTGTAATTTATTCTATCTTGAGGCCTTACTGGTGAAGCTATGATCTAACTATATAGTGCTTACACTTCCACAGCCACTTGCTGATGCTTATGGGCTGCTCATGCATAGGAATGGTCAGTGGGAATGGACTCTTGCACCAGGAGTATCCCCTTCACCAAGGTATCAACAGGCTGCGATAAGTAGTGAGATATGTGTGTGTGTGTGTGTGTATATCTACCAATTTGCTAGTTATAACATTTATATGTCTGTATGTGTGAGTATTCATATGCAAATCCTAAAATGTGTTACTTCTGCATATTTTTGGATATATTCTCCATAGTGAAATACTTGTATACATTCTTAGAGGGCCTGCATTGTTCGTTCAAACAGGTCGGTTTGGGATCATAGGTTTTGATACTGGTAGTCTTTTTAGTCTTTAATGAATAATCTTTTGTCTTGAGCCTCTTTCTTACACTGAACTTGAGATGTCTTGCTATCAGGTTTTTGTTAATGCACGATTGCATGTTACGGGAGGTGCCCTTAGAGGAGGACGTGCAATTGAAGGTGAAGCAGCTATTGCAGGTAATGTGCCAGAAATGTCATTACTGTGAACAGATATGTATGTATATGTGTGTGTACTTCTTTTAGAAAACCTTATATGTCTTTTTTTTGGTTAGTATTGGACACTGCTGCTGGAGTTTGGTTAGATAGAAATGGTTTGGTCACCTCCTCTTCACGCACAAGCAAGGGCCTCACTGAATTTGATCCTAATTTGGAGCTTATGCGTCGTTGCCGCCATGCAACTGCATCTGTTGGTGGTCGTATATATATTTATGGTGGTCTCAAGGGAGGTAAAACTCTAAAATCAGTATTGAAAATAATTAAAAATGTAACTACAGAAGCAGAGTAAATATTTAATCTGTTTGTTAGAGTACATGGATTAAAGAAAAGATCTGTTAATGGAATATTATCTCCAGCTGGGAATAAACCTATTCAAGTATTTACATCTTCAATTATAACTAAGAAAATTATTTAGAACAAATACAGCCTGTAAGTTGGACCTTACATTACTTTTTTTGGGTGTGGATCCTATTTTATCCTGAATATTGTCTATGTTTGGTTATTTGTTTAGCCATAATTCAGGCTGATGCTTTACCCAATAAATTAAGATATATATATATATATATTATTTATTTATGAAGTTTGTCTTTTACAGTGGCTGCACATATCCTAACCATATTTGTCGGGAATACATTCAAGTCTGTTTCTGTAACTGTTGTATCATGCGCTAGGGTCTGAGACTAAAATGTCTAAGGTTGGTTTATTGAATCTTGACTTCTACCAGGCTGATCCATGTATTCAATTCTGGATTTAGAGGCCTGAAGAAAGTTGACCTTTGTTTGCTTTTCAAAAAAAAAAAAATTACTGTCCCCATCCTCTAGGCCTTTTTGGTTGGGCTTCTCCGATGGTGCTTGAGCTTTTAATTAGCAAAAGATACTTGTAGACTATTTGGTAACTCAAGGGTGTTTTAGTTTTTTGTTGATTTCATAAAGCAGCTTGGTCTCTTTAGGTTTGAAAACCAAATCAAGGGTTGCTTTTTTAAAGCAGTTGCAACTTCTTGAGCCCTCCCAACTGGCCCTTACTCTTATTAATTTTCTCTTGGTTTGTCATGATAACACATAAAAATGGAAAGTAATTAATTTCTAACAGAGGTTAGACAAGGAAAAAAAGAAAAAGAAAAAGAAGGGAGGTTCATGAAGCGAACTTTGTTCAGTATTTTGGCTCATCGAGAGCTGAGAATAAATAAGGGGACAGTTTAAATAATCATTGATTAACACTATTTGATATCTATCTAAGTTATTGAGGACATAGAAAAATTCAAATAACTCATTCACAATAAATGAATAGAATGCTCCTGGGTATGAACATAAACTGCTTAGCCTGTCAGTTGTGAATGCACTTGGATTACCTTGGTTTTGAGGGTTGTTACTAGCCTGGACAATGTGGTTCTTTGTGGTTGGCATTGGAGATTTGGTAGAACTGATAAACTAGCCCATAAGGCCTCTCCTTTGTGTTTTGTTACAAGGCAATAGCCATCCATTTGAGGGTGAGGGCTGTGGAGTGAAGCTTGATGGAGCTCAAGGCAGCCTTTTCATACTACTATTATTCATGGATGGTTAAAGTTGACACTCTGTGGCAGCCCATATGTGTGTGTGTGCACAAATGAAATACTTTTTACATAACATTAAGGCAAATATGTTGTGATTGATATATGGAGAATGTGCAAAACAAGTTTAAGACTTCAAATAACCTAAATAAACTAAGTTTTACCTGAAAGATGGTTAGTACTTATTAGAAAAGCTGGACCTAAAGTCTCCTTCATCATTCTACACCTTCTCATGATCATGTGATTTGTATATGATTAACAAAAAATAACTGATATGCTAATTTTTAAATCTATTTGCTTGAAGTTTTCTTCTGATCTTCCAATATTTCCTAATGTTGGCCAGTGTCGATTAGTTTTGTTTATGGCATATGTGATTGACATGTATTTTGGCGGGCTTTTCTGTTTATGCAACTGCATCAATAGTTTACTTCTACTGTTTTTGTCACAAGTTATGATTAGTCAATTATGCTTTTAACGAATGAGGGTAAAGGCCATGGCAATCATGGTTTTTTAAATGATTCACCCTGTAATCATAATATCCATATTTTATCAATTAGGATAATGTCATGATCAGTTCCATAGTTTAAGCTTCTGTAATGCTACTTTTTTATTGTAAATTGTCAAATATTTGATAATTTATGTGACCTTGACTGCTGTACCAATGATTGTTCTCATTATTTTGTTGCACTTAATTCTACTTCTAGTTAAAATTGTATTTTGGCTTCATGCTTTATTGTTATTTAAAACTTCTGAATGTTGGAGAACATGCAATTAGTGTAGGATTATTTTTCAAATTTCCTTTACAAGGACAAAGACAAGTTTTCCTCATTTAGGGTTCTATCCTGCAAATTTAATATACTTATGCACCCTTGTACAACATGCTGTGTTCATGAGCTATAGCTCAAATTGTACCTTTCCCCGTTTCAAGAACAGGTGGAAGGTTAAGGACCCAATGGGTGCTTATGTAACTTACCAATAAGTTTTTTTTAAAAAGTTAAATTTGTGAGCTGTCATGTTTCAGGTTTTCCAAAGTGGAAATCCAAGGGCAGATGAGATAGTACTGTCAAATATGGCTATTGCGTTTGATCGTATGTTCTATGATGTTGAGGTAATTTTTAACTATTTACTCTATCATTATGTTTTTATAGCTTAAAAAATATGTCCATCTCCAGTCTGCAGATGTTTTTTTTGATAAGTCAGATATTGGATACAAGTTATCAGTTTTATGAATCCTTTGTATGAAATATTATAGTACTTTTTCAGGATCCTTTTGTCTTCGAACCATTTCACGAAGCACTGCGAGAACCTTTTGACTACTACATGTTTGGTCAAAATTATATCCGTCCTTTAGTTGATTACAAGTGAGGTGACAATTAGTGCTTCTTTCCCCATATGGTTTTGTTGACAAATCTTGCTTTGGTTTTCAATCAACTACCTGAAATTGAAGACTTCACTCGTTTTATGTTTTTCTACATGTTCATATCAGTAATATGTCATTCCTCTATATTAATATGCATGCGGTTGCTGAATATCTGTTGTTTCATGAAGTACATATGGTCTTTAAGTATGATAAACAAAGACGCTTAATGTAGAGATTATTTGTTGGGAGCTATGTCTGATGGCTATAAGATCTTAAATTAGTTCTTGTTACTTGGGAAATGGTATTGTTGAGTTATTATCTGAGTATGCTTAGGATCTTAAGTGGATCAAGTTCAGATATATGTATTGAAGTACATAACTCATGTATGCTATTTGCTTCTTATTTTATTGCTTTCTATGATCAAGTAACGAGTTGCACATTTGTTCACCTCCTTTTTAATCTCTTACTATTTTTGTTTATTTCATTATTTTTTGTTTGGTTGGTTTTTTCTTTTTTGGTGTTAATTGTGACTATCCACTTTAAACTATGAGGTCACTTGCAATGTCCACTCTAAACTATACAATTTTGCGATCAACATTTTAATTTGAGATTAATTTGTAATGTCCACTTTAACATCCATCACCAATGTTAGGATTAGCAAATTAGTGGGCTCTAAGGTGAAGATAACAAATTAACGGGAATTGATTTGTTAATTTTGACATATTTCTGCAACTCACGACCAAATTAGCCCATTAATTTGTTATTTTTTTTATGTTGATTTTGGATGGTGAAATGGAAATTGCATATTAATATCAAATTAGGGTGTTATTGCAATAATTTCTAGTTTAGAGTGGACATTGGAAGTGTCCCCATAGTTTAGGGTGGATTCTGTGATTAACCTTTTTTCTTCTTTTAGATTTTTTTTTTCAATATAATGTTTATGTCATAAGTATGACTAATCCAATGTGTTGTTTAGATAACAGAGTGATAATGTAGCAGCTTTGTATTTTTAAACTCCTTAGGATTTAGACCAATTCTAGAATGCTTAGAATGCCCGTATTTGTGAGCATGCAAGCATTTACATAAATACATATTGTGATGCCTCTTAGTTGTCTTAAAAAGGTACAACAAAATGCAAAAGCTGATGTTGCCTGGTTGTGGTTTGTATGTCTTGGTAGTGGTTTTGGGATTTGAATATCCTCCATTTGCACATTAAGGGTCTGTTTGGAAACAACTTATTTAGCTTTTTGCTGAAAATTTTTGGCTGAAAATGTGCTAATGTATACTTGTACCTTGAAAAAATTTGAAAAAGTGAGAAAAAGCGGGAAAAAGTGAGGTTTTAAAAAATTGTACATAAAGTTAAAAGTTAAAAGCTAAAACTTAAAACTGATGCCAAACTCACCCTAAGTAGGCTTTTGTCTAGCTTTCTCATCATATGAGTGATCATTGTAGTATGCGTAGATGTTGCATAATCTCAGATTCACACTAGATGATTAAGTTGGAAACAGTGAATCCTCCTGTAGATCTTTGCTCTGATTGAGAGCTAGTTGTCTATTTCTGTATTCCATCACAGCACTGTACTCAGCTTCTCATCTTTAATGGTTGTAAAAGTTTAGCGTTCTCTTTTCTTTCAAGTATTCTGTTCTTGTCCTGCTTACTTATAATGGAATTTACTGGAATAATTAACTTGTAATCTAATTCTGAAACCAGTGGCTACTGTTTTGCAATCAACACGTATTGAGACTTTCATGTGCTTTGGGGCCCCTAGTGTTTTACCTTAGCTCTGACTTTATAGTCTTTGATGTAGAAATTCATATGTTGGCAACATTTCCCTTTTCTATGAAATGGAAGAGAAGCTTCAGCAGGTTCCTATTTTCAATATTCCAGTTTATTTTTGTATACGCTGCAGCTAATAGTTGAATTCTTTTCAGTTATCTCTTTCTTGCCAAGTTAAAAAAATGTAACTTCCTCCTAGTTTGTTGTGCTTTTTTTTATGTGTTTGTATGGGGGCTGTTTAAGCTAGTAAGTAGATGTGCATGCTGAAGTCTTATAGATGATTTTGGGTATAATGAACATAGGGCATGTGCATAACTCCAAAAAGAAAAATAGAAGAAAAATTCAATGTGGTCAGTGTTTACTTTTTATCATGTAGCGTTTTTGAAAAGGAAAATTTTTAGGCAGGCTACTTCAATAACTGAACCAACATGATAACTTGAGGAAGCGTAGGCTTATTGTTATTTATTTATTTTTGAGAACCAGGCTTGTTGTTATTGACTGGTGTTGCATGTGTAAGAGGGCAGGGGATTCTATAAATCATTTACTCCCGCATTGTCCAATAGCCAGAGAGTTGTGGCGTATGGTATTTACACTTTTTGGGGTTACTTGGGTTATGCCAAAGGATGTAGTGGAGCTTCTAGCTAGCTGGCCAGGAAAATTTAGAAAACTTAGAAATGGGGTGAGAATGGTCCCCCACTGTTTGATGTGGGGTATATGGAGGGAGAGGAACGCTCAGATTTTTGAAGGAACTGAAAGATCGATTCAAGACTTGAAGATTTCATTCTTCTGTTAGGGTGGAGAAATGCATTGGGTGTCTTCTTTTTTAATTCTTTGTCTGATATGCTTGATAGATGTAGTTTTACACTTAGTTTTTTTATTGTTCTCATACTTTCTTTGGTACACGTCTTGTTTGCGTTGTTTTTTGTATTTGTTATTTCTATCAATGAAGTTTATTATTTATCAAAAAAACTGAACCAACATTAGCTTTTCATTGCAGGTTTTGTTTAGTTCCACTGGTCTATGGGTTGATTGTGTTATGAAATTGAGAGCTGTTCTTGGTTGGTTAGTTTGGGGTTAAAGGCTTAAACTGTTCAAAGTAACTGGTGTGAGTTGTATGGGGGACTTTCATAATTAGAATCTTTCTGCAATGTGCTTCCTTTACTATTCTAGGCTATGAGACTAAGGCTAGCATTTAGCATTGATGCTAGCTGTCCCAATTGCTTTTGTGCATTAGTTGTGTGAGATTTGGATGGTAAGCGTGCCCAGATGTTTCTCTGGTATGCTGTATGCTATTGCTAGCTGTCTCAACCAGTCCCAATATGTTTTTCACAGTTCTATTGATCAATGCCTGTTCTGGGTGAAGAAATAGAACATCATAAAGAATTATCTGCTTGTTTAATGGCTTGTTATATGTGCTTATGTTTAAAGTATTTTTTTATGCTTGCCAGTATTTGATCTTCAAATATTTCTTGATGTAGAAGTGGCTTTTTTGGTTTGGTCATGGGCACTAAAGAGTGATTGCATCAACATGTTTAATAGGGGGCATCTGAAAAGACATGGTGGCCTATGACTTAAATGGTAGATATGGCCCTTGAGGGTGAAAAATGGCAAAAGGGGACCTGCATATCCCACCTCAAGTACTTACACTTTTGCTTTGTTGAGTTATTATGCTAGATGATTAGATGAATGACTTAATTGAAAATATAAAAAAGTAGAAGAATAATAATAATGAGAAATGTAGTAATCTCAATTCTCACAGGTAGTGACTGTTTGATTTGTTTTTGGTTGGAAGCGGTAATTATAGTGGTACTTTGCTTCTTTTGCAGAATTTTCCTTTGAAAACTTGCCTTCCAAAAGGGGTTTCTCATGGATGCCCAGATTGTAATAACCGTCTGAAGGTTGACTTTCATTCATTACAATGATTATTCTGTTTGTATTATTGATTATTAGGTACTAGTTCCAACCTTTCCATTGGACTCGATAATTCTTAAGAATTATCATGCAAATTTTCTTGGTTCCTTGATTTTTGTGGTCAGTTTCATGGTCATTTTGGAAACAGGTAACAGCAAGGTGGCGTCCTGAAGATGCAAGAATAGAAGTCATTGAAGAGGCTCCTGTTTTCCACCCAACAGAAGAAGTATATCTTGTCTAACTTTTATTAATCACATTCATGGATTTCATCATTTCTGCTTCCATTCATATGTTCTCAGTAACTTTGTAAAATATAAAATGTTTTTTCTTGTATTAATTTTAATTTTTGAGGACTTTGAACCTTTTGCTGTAGGAATTTGAAGACACGGTTGAGTATATTGCAAGAATACGTCCTAGGGTGGAACCATATGGTCTTTTGCTTTTAAACTTGAAATAAGTAATCAAAGAACTCAATTGCCCTAACTTTTGGTCATTTTTATATATAAACACACATTAAATTCTATATTTAAATAAATTTTCTGAAAATAATATTCTATTAGTTTTAATCTTTGTTATATACATATTTATGTTTAGATTGAATTCCAAGTTTATGTATATTTAAAAATAATTTAATTATTAATCCAACAGTTGAACAAATGATATAACGATTAAACCAATGAACCATCATACCACACTCTTTACGATTTAATGTGCCCTAAAGATATAAAAGAGTCAAAATTTGAGTGCATTCAGCTTAGTTGCCTTATAGGGTTAATTAGTTGTGACTTCATTAGTTTTTGTATTTTATAACTATATAAGTGGATGATTCCCTTAGTAAGTAAATATTACCTCCCAAATGCATGTAAAGCGTAAACTCCAACAAAATGTTAGGAGTATAAAAGTTAATATTGGATGGTTAAAGTATTATAACTAAAAATTTAGAATTTTAATTAACTATCGGTCATGGATTTCAACTACCTTAAAGTTTGTATTGACAATGCATATTGATAAATTCTATTTCATTCTTGAAACTCATGTGACTGAGCTTACGTAGAGTAAAATATTGGTAATTTTTTTTTTTTTTTTATCAAAGATGAATTATTTCAATAACTAATAAGAGTTGTAAAAAAAAATATCAGTGTGGAAATTTGTGGGAAAAATAAGATTAATTGACACAATCACATGTTCATAACTTTTAAAACTTAACTTTTATTATGCAGTATGAAATTTTCCTTGACTCAACGTTGACCAATAGCCCAAATTCGTCAATAGCCTATCATGCCCCACTTATGACTTAACCAATAAAATTGTAAGCGTCTGTACTGCTGTTCTTAGGTTTTTGTTGTTGGAGGTAGGTTGAAACATTAATACCTTGAAACTTAGCATACAGTTATGAATGTGTCTAAAAATGACTATTTGATAGGAAATGAGTGAAATGAGTGCATTTTTCCTCTTCCGATATGAAATGAGTGAGTTAGATCTTCTTATTGAAGCTTTAGAAGGAAAACTAGTTGCAGTCTACAAATGGGCTAGAGAGGATATTGGATTGTCTTTGCAGTCCTATGCCTCCAAAGTCATTTCACAGGCAGAAGGCTTTATAAGTGGTCTAGCCTCTCGTTCAGAAGAATCAAAACAAAAGGAGCATAAATTCCAAGATGTTGGAACACCCAACGGCATTGGTAGAAATTCTGTTTCTAGCATTAAGGCTGAATTGAAGGCACGTCTGCTCCAGTCTAAAACCTTAAACGAATTGAAAGCAAGAGACAGCACTGTTGGAACCCAAGATGCAGCAGTACGCAGTGGCATCACTAGTACTTCTGCTTCTAGCATCAAGGCAGAAATGAAGTTGCGTTTGCCCCAATCAACAACGTTGGACAAACTGAAAGAAAAAGATAAAGCAACAACATCTACAAATATTTCAGTTGCAACCTCAAATTATATTTCATTTTTGCAAAGAGAGATGACATCTGAAGTTTCTTCTGAAATCTGGAGCGACTCAAGTTCCTCGGACTCTGATGTTGAGATCAAATCTTGGCTTTTAGCTAAGTGAAACTGCATTTTCTAAGCTTTCAAAAGGTACTAACAGTGAGCAAAATATAATACAGTAGACTCCTCGAATCTTAGATCTGAAGAGGTAGATTTAGCAATTTAGCTTTGAGAAGCAAATTAGAAAAATTGTTTGAGCTTTTTCCTTAAGTAATATTGTTCTCATTAGCAATGACAAGGTGATGAGTAGTGTTATAGTAAAACTTGATAGAGAAGTGTGGCAATGAGGTATGAATGGCGCTTCCTCACCCAGAAGATGATTTCTTATTTTCTCCATAGAAGATATTTGATATAAATAACAATTTAAAAAGCACCAATTAATGTCATATACCGTTCTGTGGTTGATTGTAACGCATGGGGTAGTTAGTTTGTACTCCTCTTTAGTAATGTCATGGGATGCGTTTGTGAGACAGGAAAAGTTTGGCATATGCAACCCTTTTCCCCAACAAGTTGCTTAATAAAGCGGACCTACAAACGCTTGCAAGTTGCAACAGCTATTTCGCAGCTTTGATTGACATAGCTAACACTTGAAAAACTATTTGATTGAACAGCTCTCTCTCTCTCTCTCTCTGTCGATATTGTTTTTACTGCAATTAAATTCAATAGCTCAATTTTCATCAGGGTTGATTCCTCTATTTAGCTTTGGCATTGGGCATAACCCAGAGGAGTCCTTGGGCTCCCCGAGGAGCATGTTAGACTTAACACGGGAAATGACTATGATGCTCTCAAACAAGACCTTAAAAATGTCCAAACCTCATTCCGGCCAATGTATGAGAATATAGATTCTTTATCCAACACAAGTTACCTTTCGTCCCTCTGTGTCTACCTTAACCATTGGAGCACCTTTGATTAGCCCCAATAGTTCCCGTTTGGTTGGAGATTTCTAGTATCGGTGTTTAGTTTTCAATGTTGTGAAAATATGTGTTTGAGTGTAATAGAAATGCGTGTCAGAAGTGTTATTGTTGTTTAAACATTGAAAACTGTTGTTTAAACACTAGTACCGAACAGCCCCAATTTCTGGTGCAGTGAGTAAGCTTTCTAAATTTTAACAGGTCTAGTTCCAGTGATGACTTGTCCATAATAGCTCCACTTTAACTTGGGTTTTTGCTTGGGACTTCCATTGTGAATTTTTTGGATCCATTTTACGTAGAGAGGATCCGAATATAAATTGGTTATCCCCACAATTATAAATGTGTACGTATGAACTCTGTAATGCTAGGGAGTAGGGACAACAATTTTATTACATTCCTACATTAGCATACCAAAAATTTTAAATTAGAAATTGTGGTGCTAGAAATTTTACATTCCTACATTAGCATACCAACAATTTTAGAAATTTTTAATAGGTTTTCTCCGTGCTAGTTCATGATAAATGTGTCTCCATTTTTTCGTTGGTCTTATTAATTACAAGTTCTTTGTTATTTGCTTTAAGAATGGAAACACAAATAGAGGTTCTCAAGGGCTCCTTGTTCTATTGGGGTGGAGTTAGATTTTAATTAGCCAGTGTTTGGGAATCTGAGATCAATGATTACATCGATAAACCATTTGAGGAGCTGACAGCTGGAAAGTTTAAAGTCAAAGGTTTGAATGGCAACCTTAGATGTCCATTCTGTGTTGGGAAGAAGAAGTAAGATTACAAGTACAAGGACTTGCTTCAACATGCTTCAGGAGTGGGTAAGGGTTTTGCCAACAAATCTGCAAAACAAAAGGCAAACCACCTTGCCCGAGCAAAGTATTTGGAGACTGATCTAGCAGGTGAAGTGGACCTTTAGCAACGTCCAGTTTTGCCACAACCCGTTGCTCAGCTTCCAGAGCTTGATGATTTGTACGTATGGCCTTGGATGGGCATTGTTGTTAACATTGTATGTACCAATGAGAATAAAGACATTTTACTTGGTTCTCAACACTGGTTGACAAGGTTCAGGAAATTTCAACCTGTAGAAATTGTAGTATTCCCGGATGAGAAGGACCTCATGGGACAGGCCATTGTAAAATTTAGTACTGATTGGAGAGGTTTCATGAATTGTGCTGAATTTGAGAAATTGTTCAAATTGAGCATCATGGCAAAAAGGAGTGGAATGCTCAAAAAACAAATCTTGGCCCTAACTACTATGGGTGGCGTGCACGCGCTAATGACTATGATGCTGAAGGGCTGATTGGTGATTTCCTTTGCAATAAAGGGCAGTTAAGAACAGTTTTTGACATTGATAGGAAAGCAGCACAAAGCAGAAACAATGTTGTGGCAGACCTGGCCAATGAAATCGATATTACAAATGAAAATCTGAATGAGCTACAGTATAAATACAATGAACAGACCATGTCCTTAAGTAGGATGCTTGAAGAGAAAGACAGGCTGCACAAATCTTTTGAAGAAAGTTTGTACCTTCATTCTGGTAGTCTTTGTGTTTCTTTGTTGATACAATCTTCATACATCCTTCAGGCCCTGAATTATGTCCTTCAGGCCCTGAATTTAGCAGACACTGTTTGACATGATCAGGCGAAAACATTTTCTTTGATTTTATAAAATGATGCTTCATTTCGAAAAGCAGTTGGGGTGGTTGCAAAAATTGGAGATGGAAATAGAAGAGATAAAAGGGAAACTACAGGTTATGAAGCATCTTGGAGATGAAGATGATGCAGCAGTTGAAAAGAAGATGGAGGACATGAGTAATGAACTGTAAGGAAAAGTTGAGGATCTGAACGATGTGGAATCTATGAATCATGTTCTTATTGCTAAAGAGCGACAGAGCAATGATGAGCTACAAGATACTCTCGCAAACAATTAATTGCAGTACGGTTTCTTATGCCCATATATATTTGTCTTGGAGTTTAAACTTCACTTCATCACGTACTTTAGGAGCTTTCTTTCCAACAAAAGCTTCTGATTATAACCCTCAAATGTCCTCACATTTCTTTCCTTCTATAACGTCCACGTGAGACATAGGCAGGTTTGTTTGGATTACGGCAGGCTAAATACATACAACCTGCACACCAGACTTACCCTTCAATAATTGGGTGGGTTCTGAAAGAGTTGCACCATCTTACCATGCAAACCTATATGGATCAGTGCCGATCACCACGGTTAGGCGGGGTTTTGTATAACCTGTCTTGACAATTTAGCATTGTATTTAGGCTTGAAAATCATAGATTTCTTCTTAAACTTTACAAAGAACTCAAATTGGATAGCCGTTACTGAAGCATATTTGAGATCTTGTAAATACACATGCAGCATCTCTTTTTCAAATTTCATATCCTAGCCTGCTCTTTAATTGAGAAATAGTCATGGGTTCACTTATTACAACTCCATATTAATTAGTAATGACCTTGTATATTCAGGAACACAAATGACCTTATGCATCTTTTTTTTTATAGACTTTAGGGTTTGACAGACATGATTACCACTTGAAGTCAATGGGAATGATCAGGTATATTCTTTTAAATATTTTTTAAACCTTATTTATTTATGTTGTATTCATGTATGTATTTATTTTATCAGCTAGTGCAATTTGCATGGTCTTTGATAAATTATGCACGTTTTATATGGTCCTAAAATTAAAACGAACCCTGCCTGGACTATTCGTTTAACTAGTACACATTTATGTTTTTGTAAATTTTTTGGTATTGATCTATAAATCAATATGAAAAGTATTTGTCTATCATTGTGGTATGATATATCTACTTGTCTAGCATGTGTATGCTGAATTTTGTGTCTAGGTGATATTGTTGGACCCTCTTTTAATAATTTATCAAATTGGCGTGCAGAGCATTGAACCCAAGGAATGAGATGATCACAAAATAATGCCAGCAATTTAAACATAACTAGTGATTATTTTTAGAATAATAATTAAATGATTAAATTCACCATGCCATAAAAACTTAAGATTTGGAAATAATGGTACATAATTTCCGCTCTGTTTAAGCTTTTGGGAAAACTGATAGTTTATCAATTTTATAATATGCACAAATATGATATGATAAATTAGTCATATTTTTAACCATTTGACTTGTTTATCAAAAACAAGGAAGTTGCAGCGGCTTGCTCGTGATAATGTTCATAGGATATTTGAAGAACAAGAAAAACTGAATTACGAATTGGAGACCAAGAAGAGGAGACTTGATTCATGGAGCAAAGAATTGAACAAACTCTTGCAAAGACATTAACTGTAGCTCAGCTTGCTTATCTGCAGGAACAATTCACATTATTAGGTCCTAACAAAAATGGATTCATCTCTATGCAGAACTTTAAGACGGTTAGCTCTTTTCCTAATCTTATATTTTCAAGTGTTTGAATTCTCTATGGAGCCATTATAAATATTGGTGGATTTAGCAAGGTATGGTAAAGAACTCCACTGATGCAATGAAGGATTCTTGGGCCCTAGATTATGGTAGCATTGTAATGCCGTAAATATAATTAAATCAAAATCAGATTAACTTTTTGTACGCGCCTAAATTTTAAAGGCTAGATAAGCTTCTTATTTTCTTTTATGTTCTTCTCTTTTTTATTTTTTTTTAGGTGGACACAAAATAAGCTTCTTCTTGTACAATTTTAGTAGTTTTTTACAAATAACAATATCATGATCAATAAACTCCATCAAATAACATTTGAAAAAAAAAAAAAACTCATCTGTACAAAAGAAAAAAAAAAGTGAGATTTAAAAAAATACAAAAAAAAAAAAAAAGAACTCGAGATTCTAAAAAATATTTCAAGAGTGTTTGAAACTCGAGATTCTAAAAAATATTTCAATAAGAAAAATAAGCTTCTTCTCTTTTTTATTTTTTTTTAGGTGGACACAAAATAAGCTTCTTCTTGTACAATTTTAGTAGTTTTTTACAAATAACAATATCATGATCAATAAACTCCATCAAATAACATTTGAAAAAAAAAAAAAAACTCATCTGTACAAAAGAAAAAAAAATGTGAGATTTAAAAAAAATACAAAATCAAAAAAAAAAAAAAAGAACTTGAGTGTTTGAAACTCGAGATTCTAAAAAATATTTCAATAAGAAAAATAAGCTTCTTCTCTTTTTTATTTTTTATTTTTAGGTGGACACAAAATAAGCTTCTTCTTGTACAATTTTAGTAGTATTTTACAAATAACAATATCATGATCAATAAACTCCATCAAATAACATTTGAAAAAAAAAAAAAAACTCATCTGTACAAAAGAAAAAAAAATGTGAGATTTAAAAAAAATACAAAATCAAAAAAAAAAAAAAAAGAACTTGAGTGTTTGAAACTTGAGATTCTAAAAAATATTTCAATAAGAACTCAGTGGAACTCGAGTTTCATAAACTCGAGTTCTATTGGGAAATTTTGCTCTTTTTGATCTGTTTTTCCCAGTGGAACTCGAGTTTTATAGACTCGAGTTCCTATGGGAATTTTTTTTTTCCCAGTGGAACTCGAGTCTCTAAAACTCGAGTTCCACTGGGAAATTTTCGAGCTAAAAAAAAGCTCAATGCTCTGTTTAGGCCGAGAGATTGCTCTGTTTTGCTTTGTTTTTTCCAGTGGAACTCGAGTTTTATAGACTCGAGTTCCACTGGGAATTTTTTTTTTTTTTTTGTTTTTGTTTTGTTAACTCTGCTGATCCTCAAGCCAGAAACTGGGAATTTTTTGGATTTATTTTTTTCCTGGACATGCAGGCAAACCAAAAACTGAAATGTGTGCATGCACCTGCTAAGAAACAGAGATAGAGAAGCTGAGAATGTAATCCATAAACACTCATTGAGAGGCAGAGAAGCTGAGAATGTAAATGCACTTAAATTACATCAAAACGCGTTCTCAATAGGCACCAAACTATAGAAACTGTTACGCTCTCTGCATAAACATGGTTTTACAATGCAAATGCACTTACATCGCAGCAAAAGACATTCTCAATATATCAACATTCTAAACATGCCCAACCACGCTTAATTTGCAGTTCTAACATACTACTCAAATCACAATCTTCATAGAGGTACATTGGATAGAGAATTACAAGTATATTCAACAAAAACCAAAAAGTTCACATAGAGCCAATACAACATAGTCACTTATCCTAAGATCGGCAGTCCGCACGACAAAAACGTCGTCCATGGAAGCATGCCTGAAAAACGTAGAATAATCACGTTAGGAGACAAGATAGTAAACATTAGGTAAACATCGAATGAACAACAATTATTTAACCGATGCATAACTTTTTGTCATCTACCTACCTAGTGTGGAACATGACCGCTTGTGGAAGCGCCACGAGACTGTGGACATTTTCTGCGGTTATGCCCAGAAGCATGACACAGTCCACATGTCTGCTTGGGTTGACTCTCTATCAAACCTGCGTCCTCCCTCCGCCATCTCGGTTCTCGATCCTTATTCCTCACTCCATCCATCTCATTCCTTATTCTTGACTTCACTGGTCGACCTTTAGCCCGCAACAATGCTGGATTAGGCAACCACTTTGGCCCCATGGGATCCCTCCACAATGACTGTGACTTAGGAACCACAAATGCATGCTCATAAGTGTTAAGGGCATTGTTCAAACCATAACATGGGTGAATATATGTGGTCGAATCAATATGTAAATAGTCACATACTCTAATTGCATGTGAACACGGGATCCCTATGTTTTGCCATTTCCCACAACTGCATGTTCTTTCCCGTAACCGAACTTCATAACTGTGGTTTCCCCCTCCTGCGCTACACGTGTTGAGTTGGGTAACTACTTGAAATATCAGCTCTTCATTGCTAAATGGCTTGAGATAGTGTTTCCCAGATTTACGCTGATTTTCATCCCACGTAGATAAGGCATAATGACTCCATTTCTTACCCTCTGACAACTCATAATGGTATTCTTTGCACCGGTCGTAGAAATATTGAACAAGTTTGTTCCAAGTGAACTCAACTAACGCTGCAATAGGAAGGCCTCGTGCACCTTTCAGTACACCATTGAAGCACTCTGATATATTGGTTGTCATTGCCCCAAAACGTTTCCCACCATCATGTGACTGGGTCCACATATCCACAGACTCGCTCATTAGGTACGTGTATGGAAGATAATCTTGATTCTTTTCCTTGCCATCCTTCCCCATCACCTTCTTCTTATTCCTAATGGCCTCAATTTCCACCTGCTTAATGGACTCCATTATGGTATCAAATTTAACTACTTGACTAGCATATCCCGCTTTCAACGCCGCTGACTTTAGAGTTGAGTTCTGAAAACGGGTGTTGAAGTTGCTAGCAACATGTCGAAGACAATATCTATGAAATACCCGTGTTCTTCCATCATCCCCTCTAGGCCAGTTTGCAATGCCGTTTTTGATACCGAGATGTCGGTCAGAAATTATGCAAATGCCTTCGTCAGGTATCACGTGGCCAATCGTTTCTCTGAGGCACTGTAAAAACCACCTCCAACTGGACCCTGACTCACAATCCCCAACAGCAAAGGCGAGAGGGAATACCTTTTTGTTAGCGTCGGTTGCCATTGCGACCAACAACTTTCCCTAATATTTACCATACAGATGGGTCCCATCAATATTGATAACCGGCTTGTAGTATTTGAATCCTGATATGCATGGACCGAAAGACCAAAACACATAATGCAACAATACGGTGTCATCTTCATCGGTGGATGTGATACGATATAACACCTGGGTAGTCGGGTCCTGATCAATATATGCCATTAGCAACTTCTGCAACCTTTGGTAAGACTCTTCCCAATTCTCAAACATCTTCGCAATCGCCTTTTGTTTCGCATCCCATACCTTGTAGTAAGAAGGCTTATGGCCATTATATTTCGTCTCTATCATAGATTTGAGATGCTTAACTGGGGTAGTGTGATCCTCACATAACTTCTGATGGATGTCTGATGCAATAAAATTACAACTCATCATTCTACCATCATTTCGCACCCCGATCGGTATACACGTGTGAGGACCCACATACACGGTAACCATCCATAGTTCGTGGAGATTGGGCTTCATAACTACGCAAACATACCACTTGCATGACTCATGCACGCATTTCGCACAAAGTTTTTTCGTCGTCGACCTAGTGATCGTAAAATGTTTGTTTTCCTTAAGGGCACAAATTGTTAATACGCGCTTCACCTCCTCTTTATTGGCAAAAGTCAACCCTTTGCACAAATTCATCCCCTCTCTCCAAGTAGACACAAATGGCATCTCAATATGTGAAGGATCAACCATATTTTCCCAAGTATTTGCAGATAATGACAATGCAGGAGGTGCGTAGGCAGGGATTGTGTTCGTAATGTTTTGAACACTAATAACATTGTCTGCATAAGGTTCACCACCATCCAATGTCTCATCGTCATCAATGTCCCTCTCAAAGTCCCTAAAATCTCCTCTGTTAATCATGTCTTCATACTCATCTCTATCGGCAAAATCTTCACCGTTAATGGCAATATTCTCATCAACATAGTCATCGTCATCATCATTGTTAATGGCAATAGTCTCATCAACATAGTCGTCATCATCATCATCATCATCATCACCATCACCATCACCATCACCATCGGCATGAACATCATCATCCTCTACATGTGTAGAATACTCATATTGAGCATCCGGAACCATAACCTGTAAGCTTGTGGTTGTTTGTTGGATACCCTCTTGCCAGACTGCACGTGGCTCCAACTGTATGTACAACTCAATGTTAGTTACTTCAGGTATTCTCTCCAACTTGTTAAACATGATCTTTACATGTTTGTTTGTTTCTATCGCCATATACTTGTAATTAATCCGGTGCTTCAGGATTTCATTTGGCATACGATAAGTAATTTGTATGTTGTGCACAGCAGGATTCTCACACAACTCTTCCATGACACTCATCTTCAATTCGTCAAGGGTCTTCAACCTACGATCAATTTGGGTATAATAGGTCTCTATACCCGGCCCTTCAAATGGCAATCCCTTGTTCGCATTGGCATTCTTAAGCGGACCACTATGGTATAGGATTATATCAATTTCAGGCATCGTGAACCTGTTCAAGTCAAGTTACTATGTTAGTTAAATCACATAGTCGTAAAGTAGGGAAAAAAAAAGTAATGTGATCTTAAGACTAAACATATTCAATATTCTGATATTCATCCCCCCCTAGAAGTATTCTGTATTCAAGCCACGTTATAGAGTGCCCCATTGCCCATTAATATCTAAAGGCTGTAAACCTTCTAACATCTAAATTTCCTAAAAGAAACTGATTTCGTACCCATTTCAAAGTATGTAAAACAAACACCCAATGGTCAAAACATGATAACCAAGTCCAATCATGGTAATCCCCAAAGTTTGGAACTCATTGGAGTCCAAAACAACACCAAAATTTCATTTGAGCATTTTATCAAACACTTGATATGCACCTATAAAACTAACATGTGGGCAATGCATGAACATGAGTGAAACTTGCCTAAATACATGTTAAAATTGCCACAATTGGCCAACACAAACACAAACAAACCAAATGGGATAGAGCCTAATCAAGAAATTGAAAGAATTTTCACAAAATTTAAAGTTCCCAACCCTTTTTCAAAAATGACCCAAATCAAGTAAAACCTAACATTTTTCTGCATAATCTAAGGAAATAAGAAGAAAAGATTGTATAAACATACCTTAGAAATGATTTGGAGAAGTTCTTTGAGTGAAAATAGGATTAGGATAGATAGAGGCATGTGGGGGGCTGATAAGTGTTGTATATGTGTGTGAATGTACTGCTCTGTTTAAATAGAGGGTGAAATTTTCCCAGTAGAACTCGAGTCTTTAAGACTCGAGTTTGCTAAATATTTTAAACAGATTTCGAGTTTCTAAGACTCGATTTTTATTTCGTAAAAATCGAGTCTTACAAACTCGAGATCCAAGTGGCCTCATTTATCCAGCTCAGCAGCTGGGCTGCAAGTGCAGGGGGTTGAGATTTAAACAGCATCTCGAGTTTTAGAAAATCGAGATGCTATTTTCCTAAATACTTCCAAACGTTGTTTAACTTACTAAAATGTTAAACATTACACAGCTTATTTGCAAATTTCCCCCTTTCACCGAACATCAATCACGACAAAACCCATGATTTTGGTCATTCAGCAGCACCACCATGCAAGGGTCATCTCGATTCCCACCGCAAGATTGACGTCATCAGCACCGTCAAAGAACTCTCGTCACTCTCTCAAATCGGAACCCATGTAGTGGTGGTGCTTCGATCTAGATCTCGCCTTCAACGGACTTTCTCATCCTCTTTGCGGTGACGTAGTGGATTGCAGCTTGACCTTTAGATTTCAGATTTAGGTAGTGCTTCTTATAATATGGTATGTTTTTTGGTTTCTCTTATGAGGTTTACAGTTGGGGTTGTGTTGATTTTCTGTGTTGTTTGGCTGGAATTTTTGTTGGTTTTTTGTTGGATTTTCTGCGGCGATGTGGGTATGAACTACGGTGATGTGGGTATGAACTACAGCAGTGTGGGTCTGAGAGCTTAATGCGATACCACTCCGTCTCTAAAAAACCATGTGATTTGGCCGGATTATAACCACAAAAAATGATCTCAAATTCATCATTTTCCCCTTTCTGATATCATCGATGAACCAGCTCCAGTCTCCTCCATATCCATATATGCTGATTTCATTATTTATTTATTTATTCAGAAAATAGGGGTTGGGTATTCGGATGAGAGATAGAATAAATCAATTAGGATTTAGGGTTTGGATTCCCTTTCTATCTATGCATATAGGGTATATAGATCCATAGAGTAAATAGTCGAAGTTGGATCTCCAATATGGTAATTGGTGTGACAAGTTTGGACTGTATTCCCTCATTTTTTGTGCTTTTTTTTTTTTTTTTTTTGTAGAGAGTTTTGAGAGAGAACTTAGAGAAGAAAGGAGGAGAGGAACAAGACAGAAGAGAAATGGTGTTTGGTTCGTTAGGGACAAAGTTGTCTTTTGAGGATCAAATTAGTAGGTTTTAAAATATTTTGGACCTAATTGATATTATCACAAACCTCAGGTAGGTTTGTGAAATTTACCCTTTTATTTATTTCCCATAGGCCTTGAGGCTTCGCTTGGGAGTTCATAAGGGAATGGATTGGAATGGAATGAGGTGGTCATAAGGGAATAGAAAGGAATTGAATGTATTTAAGTAAGGAAAATGAATGGAAAAGAGTAAAATGGAATGAAATTAAGTAACCTTGATTGGATGTTTTAAAATAAAGGAATGGAAAAGAATGAAAATGAATGGAATGTAAGTAATCCTGTTTGGGAGTAACATGGAGAGAATGAAATAGAATTATGTTATGACAATATTACTATTAGACCCCTATTTTAACATAAAGGGTTGAATATATAGGGATATTTTGAGAATTTTAGTAAAAAAATTATTAAATCTAATTTTATTCTTTTCTATTCCTCCTAATTTTGGGGGGAATGAAAATTTGAGGTTTTAAGAGAATAGAGAGAAATGAGTGTTCCCATTCCATTCCCTCTTACTTAAATTCCTAAATAAGGGAATGAACTTTCCATTCCCTCCATTAGAACTCCCAAACAAGAAAAGGGAAGAATATTCTAAAATTATTCTTTTTATTCATTTCAATTCTATTTCATTCTCTCCTCCCAAACGGACCTTAATGCTATGTTTGGATGTTGAGGGAAGGAGGGGGAGTAGATTAGAGGGAGGGAGAGTAATTTAATTACTTTGTTTGGATGCTTTTTAAGGAATGAGGGAGAGAGATTTGGAGGGGTTTGAACTCCTTCCAACCCCTCATTTTTAATTTTTTCAAATTGGAGAGATTTGGAGGGAGAGTGGAGTATTAAAATGTTTGACCAAATGAATTATCAAATTTATCCTTACTATATTAACAAAATTACAAATGAAAAGACTAATTATTCTCCTCTCCTTACTTAATTTTAAAAACATCCAAACAAGGTGGAGGATAACCATTTCCTTCTACTCTTCTTCTCTCTCTCTCTCTCTCTCTCTCTCTCTCAATTTTCAAACATATCATAAAAGAAAGAGTAAAATTGTCTGTAGTAGTTGTATTTTGGATATATTCAAAAGCGAAACTATTACACAAGACAGTGGACAGGGGCCCACCATGGGAAACCAGGTCCAGCTGAGCCTGAGCCAGCCCAACTAAAATTTTTTAAGTTTAACTTAAAGAAAAAAACTAGTACTACTCCACATCCACAAGACAAGACTACAAGACTAAAATACCAAACCAAATAAATTAACATAACAAACAAACAGAACGGTACCGTCTCATTCGCATTCGCATTCGCATTCGCATTCTATCGGGAGGGAGCCAGAACTGAAAGACCTACCCGACCTCAGTGAGCCTCCCTGAGCCTGAGCCTGAGGTGAGAGACTCTTTGAGCGAGTGAGGCCGTGAATCCAAATCGGACGATCCGCCTTTCACTCGGATCCGATAATTCAGAGAGAGAGAGTGATGTTTCTATTCGACTGGTTCTATGGTGTGTTGGCGTCGTTGGGTCTGTGGCAGAAGGAGGCAAAGATCTTGTTCCTAGGACTCGATAATGCCGGCAAGACTACCTTGCTCCACATGTTGAAAGACGAGGTTCCTCTTTTCTCCTAAATTATATATGCGTCAATTTTTTTTTATTTTACTTAGTTTTAAATTAATGATCTGATTTGTTTTTTTATCATATACAGTTGAATTGATTGCTCATTTACTTTTTTTGAAATTTTGAGGTTCAATTTGGAATTTGAAACTGTTTCTATATGTATATATATTATGTCTATGAACTTAAGAGCTCAGTAAATTATTGTGAAAGGCCTAGTTAAGCTGAATATGTATCGAGATTTAAATTAGTGGATGATATTTGTTTTGGAATATTATGTTCTTTGTGCGTGCTTTCGTTTGTATAATTTAACCCGAGTAAATTGTTGTTCAAGGTCTTGTTAAGCTGAATAGATTGTTTTGGAATATCTTCTTTTTTTTGGTTGATAATTTTATAGTTGGGGGGAGGGGGATTTGAACCTGGTTGGGAACAATAGCAAGCGCCAATTTAGCTTCAAGGCTCTCGGCATTGTTTTGGAGTATCATGTTCTTTGTGCAAGGCCTAGTTAAGCTGAAAACGTGTGTGAATTTTATGAATTATGAAGGTTCAGATTAGTGGGATGATATTTGTTATGGAATATCATGATCCTTGCATTGTCGTATGTCCATTTGGGCAATTTTTTTTGGGTGTCATGGGGTGATGTTGAGCCTTCTTTGATTGATTTTCAGAGATTAGTACAGCACCAGCCGACACAATACCCTACATCGGAGGAGTTGAGTATTGGGAAAATTAAGTTCAAAGCATTTGATTTGGGAGGTCATCAGATTGCTCGCAGAGTCTGGAAGGACTACTATGCCAAGGTAAGCCATTTGCAAAAAGCCAAGCCAAGCTAGTTTTGTAGCTATGTATTGTGTTATCTGTGCAAAGTTTTCTTGCAGCGTCTCTTTCATCCAGATCCACGTTCTGTCCCCAGTTGTTATTGTAAAGCCGATCGATATTTGTATGTTTGTGGAGCTATCTATGCTTACACATTATTGCTGTTTCTCATTGTTCTTTAAATTTGAGATAAGGGGGGAAAACCTGCATTCTATAGTTATGTATTGTTTTTTGTGCCATATGCTTTTTATAATTTATAAATTACTTGACTTCCTACTCTTCATTGGCATTAACTCTTTATGCTTGCTTTCTCAGTACTTGCAAGTACCTTTACATTCTCTACTTTTGTCTTGTCACATAGTTGCTTCAGGTGATATTTTACATAACTTGTTAGTTTTTTGCCATAGAAAATGTACTCATATTCTGAGGCACCATGTTTATTAGTTCTTTCTCTATCTAGGAATAAAGTGTCTCTCCACTTCAATTGTAAAAATAACTTCATGTTGGCTTTGTCTTCCTTACTAGTCTTTCCCTTTAATAGTTTTTATTTTATTTTTGGGTCCTCTTTCGGGATTGAAACCTTGTTTATAACCTTTTTCCACTTGTATAATTATCATATCTAGCCAAGAGTCTCTTTTTTTTTGGAAAGATCATATTTAGCCAAGAGTCTCGTACCTTAGTAGCATCAATTGGCCTTCTTTACTAGGAGAACAAAGGTTTGAATCGCCCCCTCCCCCACTTGTTGTAGCAATTGAGTTATAAAAAAGAATCTTATCTTATAGATCCATGCCAAACCTCAAGTTATTTTCTTTAGAACCTTATTGGATTGGTTGTTAGCTTTGTGAAACCAATAATTTTCTTCTATTCTTGATTTATGTAATTTTTGTACTTGATTTGTTGACCCCAGTACACTTCCTGTGTACTAGGGTGTACTTTTTATTTTTTATTTTTTTTATATCAATAAATCTTATTACTTATCAAAAAAAAAAAAAAAAAACTTATCTTATTTTCTTTATTTATCTATGTGAGAGACATCCTTTTTAACAGTAGAAAATAAAAACCAAAATAACAAAATCGAATTTTTTTTTTGTTTGGTATAAAAATTGAATTTCATTAGAATAAATATTAGGTCGGATTAGGACCTGTGCATTGATCTCAAAGTGGTTTGGATGAGAAAGGGTTATGTACCTCTTCAAGATCCCTTGGTAGCAGCAGCTCGTTCTTGTCTGGGCTCTCATTCTTTCTAATTGGCTAGACATATGTTAGAGCATTTTATCAAGTTGATGAGTTGGACCTTGATACTTTAGATGGTTGAACATTCTTATCTTATTTTTTTCATCTGGGTTGTGCCTTCCCACTTCCTTAGGAACTTTAAGTTTGAAATTTCAGTTCCTTATTATGGTTTCATATGATGTTTCAACTACCTACATGCACTTGTCTGAGCCTTCATTCTCTCTACCTGGTTAGATATGTGGCAGCACTTTATTAAATTGATATGTCAGATCTTGGTACTTTAGGTGGTTGAATGTACTTTTCTCATGATTTACACCTGGGTTGTGCCTTCCCACTTGCAAGGGGCTTTTAAAATTTGAAATATCTGTTTCTTAATTATACTACAAACAAATAATCATTTCAAAAATATATAATATAAACATGTGCTGGCAATATGTATTTGTTTTTACGTGTGGCAGGTTGATGCTGTGGTGTACCTTGTGGATGCATACGACAAGGAGAGGTTTGCAGAATCAAAAAAGGAATTGGATGCACTTCTTTCTGATGAGGCCCTTGCTAACGTCCCTTTCCTTATTTTGGGAAACAAGATTGATATCCCATATGCTGCCTCTGAGGATGAGTTGCGATTCCACCTTGGCCTGACCAACTTCACTACTGGAAAGGGGAAGGTAAACCTAGCAGACTCAAATGTCCGACCATTAGAGGTATTCATGTGCAGCATTGTGCGGAAAATGGGGTATGGTGATGGTTTCAAGTGGCTTTCTCAGTACATCAAATAGAGTAATGGTCAGCAAGATGCCCCCCTGAACCTGGAAATCCCACCAAACCACACCCCACGCTACCCAAAAAATGTACCAATTCCCGTTTGTTTCGGCCCCAAACTGGCTTTAAATTGGATGTATTATGTTTGGATCTGTGTGGAAGGAGGTTTTAATGTCAATGTTCTGTAAGTTTACTTGTGGCAGCAAATCTTTCTTGGCACTCTAGTTTGTTATTTAGCTTTGCCATCTGCTATATGTTTGTTGCGATAGTCATAAGGTAGGATACTGCATTTGTTATTATATTTTGTATTTGGAATGATGTATTGATACGTTTGAAAAAAAATTGACTTCATCTTCGTTATTTCTAGCCGTATCTGGAATCACTGCAAGCAAAAAAATAGTGTGTGAGGGGTTCATGAAAGTCAGGACTGTGTTATGTATGTGTGTATGTAGTCTCCTCATGAATTGCAGGAGAGACTAATTATTATTATTTAGCAGCTCTTCTATGAACCTTTCTCAGCCTTGACTGTAGTATAATTTGGCGTGACAATAATTTTTCTTTTCAGCGTATGGTTTAAAGCTGGATGAAATAGTCCGATGGGACATGGGTTATACTCGTTCAATTCCTCACAGCGATGTTGGAATTTACTTGGTCTCTCTAGATCCTGTGGCAGTTTGGTAGCAACTTAGTTCTGCAACATACTCACCTTGCGGTCTCCGTTGAAAGTTAGCTAGGAATTATCAAGATAGTAATTATCATAATATATTCCAGTCTCACAATTTCGGTTAAATTTAATTACTCTGGCTCAAGTTACAAGGCATCTTGAGGTTGTTCATTGTTGGGTTTCAAATTTTAATCTTGGCCCGTCGAGATGAGCATCGTTCTGGCAAGATTTCTTTTTACTGGTACTTTTTTTTTTCTTTGGATGAATATTTAACTGGTTGCAACTTGCAATTATTATAACACAAATTTTGCTTTCTCAAATCTCTCATTTAATGACAAGAGACTTTAAAGATTGAGTGAATTGAAAGCCAACTTAATTTAGTGTAATTCAATTTCCATATTAAAAATTCTCTAATATTTTTTTTAATCGACATTTTTAGTACAGATTAAACTATTTCTCTTGATAGTTCTTGTGATTTAAGTAATTTATGTTAGACGCTTTATGAATAGTGTTATGTAATTTCCGTCAGATCACTCTCTTCTCACGTTACTATACTATTAGAGCATTTATATTGGCCTAGTCAAAATTTTAAGCAAATCCTAACTTTTTTTTTTTTGAGAATGTGCAAATCCTAACTTAATAAGTTAATTTTTTTTATAAATATTTTAGTTAGTTTCAAATGCGTAACACATCCTACTAAATATTTTTTTCTTCCTTTATATTGAAATATTACTTTTTTTATTATTATTTTTAATTGTGTGTTATTCAGTCTTCCCATTTCTCTTTCCCTTTACTAACACATACCACAACCCAACACCACACTACAGTCTACATGCCATTGTCCATTCAACCACTCACACACCGCAAAACAAAGGTGTCATGATGAAGACATCAGAATTGTCGTCCAATTTTTGTTGGGACGTTTGTTTCAACCTTGGTGTAGATATTTTTTCCAATTACAATTCATCGTGTTATACAACTAAATCTAATTTAGTATGTTCAAAACAGCCAATTACAAAGTGTCGTTGTTATTCAAAGACCAAGGAAAATTTTCCAAGTATTATTTGAATAAAAATTATAAAGAATATTCAAAAGTCAATCACACGTTGAGGCATTTTAATATTTAATTTAAAATGATATAACCAGTCTAATTATATATTACCAATGTTTTTTTTAATTAAGACACTTTGGATAATCAAATGATGTTATATGTCCCTTGGAGAATAAGGCGTAGTCCCTCCATTTAAATTATGACACGTCACCAATCATATGTCATTAAACCTTCTCTAGACTTCTATAAATAGAGGCTTTTCTCAGTCTAGTAGAGACATTCAAAAGTCTTGAAACTTTACTAGAATAAAACTCTAAAGCCTCCAAACTCCAAAGAACTTCAAAAACTTCAACCTTTGAAACTTTGTCGGATTCAAGCTTTGAAGCCCTAAAGAAATTCTACATCAAAATTTTCGAATACAGAGAACATTCGTCCTTCCAAGCCTGACATTTTCACAGGAATCAAGAACCAAAGCCTTCAAGAACTTTAAGAATTTCAACCTTCGAAAATCTTTCAGATCAAACTCCAAAGCCCTAAAGAACTTCTACATCAAACCTTTAAATACAAAGAACATTCGAAGAAAATTCATCAAAATCATCATTCCAAGTCTCAAGGTTCTATTGAAATCAAGTTTCAAAGCCTCCATAAACCCCAAAGACTATATTTCATCGAAACTTCATCAAATTCAAGTCTCTAAAGCCTCAAAGAAATTCCACTCCAAATCTTCGAGGACGAAGAACATTCAAAGAAAACTCAAGTTAGAGATTCATCGTAATTTTGTTTTAAAGATCTTTCGATCCATTTTCCAGTCAAATTGAAGGACACTTTGGTTATCAAAATAAAATTGTATTTGAATCAAAGAATCTTTCAAGGAGATTGAATTAGAAGATTATTCTATTATATTAGAATATAAATACAGAGAACTGTACTAATTTATTCATCAAAACAAATTTAAATTTGTGAAACTCTTTTCAATCGTTTGAATTTCAAACTTGAAAATTTTTGTTTAGGCTTTGTTTTGGCCCTGACTTTGTAGACAACAAAATTGAAATCCAAGTCCCCAATTGGTGCTGTAGAGCATGCTCATGGAGGACAGTCACACTGTCCCCTTGACGAAGATATATAGTTTTGGACTGCTCATGAGACAACAAAGGTGCTCTCTTCATGTAGATCAATGGCTATTCCCCAACCTCCCCCCCGCGCCCAAAAGAGAGAGAGAGAGAGAGAGAGAGAGGATAAACGTAAATTTTATTTTTATTTTTTTAAAAAAAGAATCAAAATTTTAAGTTACATTGCTAATAAAACATGAATTATCAATTTATCACGGTTGATGATGCCAAAATCATCAGTCAAAGTGATCGTCCAGAAGGAGGATGGCTCAAGATCATCCAAAGACCTGCAAGGAAAACGTGGGAAGAGAAAGAGGTGAAAGTCACGAGTGTGGTGCCAGCCATCGAGCCTTCGATGATAAAGTTAGATAACTAAGAGAGGAAAGAATGCTTGATGTATCAAGTGATGAGTATTAGAGAGTAGGGATAAAAATTCAGTACCTCATCCAAGGTCCTGAGGCACCTATATATACATGCGTCTTCTTTCTAGCCGTTGGAGGTGTTTAATGGTGGTATCAATGTTGTATCTGTAATGCTTCTGTGTGGTTTGAATGAGAGGATCCCATTTCTTCCAACGGCTGGAATACATATTACTGATGTGTAACTCCCCTCCATTTATTGTGGCTTGATGGTCCTCCTCTCGTCCAGTGATGATCACTATGGACGAGGGTCTTACCTGAGGGAAATATGTCGGGCTTATCAGTTGCCCCCTTATTCCGAGGTCGTCCAATTGGGGACGATCTCAGGAATATGTAAAGTCTTTTTTTTTGTTTTGTTTTTTTTTGGCGGTTGTGGCACTTGGGGTTCCACCCTTACCGCATTTATTGCATAGTGGCGGCGTGGCGCGCGCGTGCTCTGGTTAGCTGATGGGTTTTTGTTTCGATGAGACCCTTCGTTTTCCCGCACTTTTTCGTTTTTCGAGGCGGCCTTTTAAGCATCCTCACCTTCTCCTCTTTCCTCTTCAATTTTCTTCTTTCTGCTACACACCTACTTCTTTGATTTTCAGTTTCCTCCTTTCTCTCAGGTACGCCCCTTTTTTGCTCCCTTTTTCCTTTTAGAAATTCTTATTTCCTCCTTTTTCTTGTGCTTAATGGTTGATTACTCCGACATTAGGCGTATTTCCCCCTCTGTCGCGTTCTTCTTTGCTTGTTTGGGAGCATCCTTAGATTCTTCTAGTGGCCACTATCCGCGGGTTGGGGATTTTGTCTTGGGTGATAGTAGCTTAGGCTTAATGTTGGGTGACTTGTATCCTTTGTTGTGCCAATCCTTGGATTGGTTTGGGATTGTGCGGGAAGTTTTGAGGAGGGAGAGAATGGGTTTTGAGGTTAGGTCGAGTGATTTGGAGACGGGGCTATCGTCTAGTGCTGGTACGGCTGGGGCCGAGACGGACACTACCGCCTCTATACCCATGTCTTCCCAACCTTCTGTTTCGCAACCACCCCGATCATTTCACGCCCTCAAAGAGGAGTGTTCCCTGAATGAGGAGACCCTTGGTAGATTTAGGGATAGGTTCCAATTCCCTGAGGAGACTAGGATTCGTCTCTCTAGGTCGGGTGAGAAATCTTGTGCCTTCGCCCATGGTGAGGTGTGTTTCTATGAGGTGGCCTTCTTGTGTGGTCTTAGAATCCCTGTCCATCCCTTCATAATGGAACTTCTCAATTATCTAAACATTGCTCCAGGACAGCTTATGCCGAATTCGTGGAGAATCGTTATAAGCTGTATGGTGATTTGGACGATAATAGCTGACGGGGACATGATCAGGCTTAATGAGTTTGTCCATCTGTATCATCTGAAAGAATCTAAGGAATTTGGGTACTATGAGCTTGTGCCCTGAGATAGAAGGTCTCGGCTCATTGTTGATCTTCCTTCGTCCTTCCGATACTAGAAATCTAGGTATTTTTTCGTTTCGGGTGATGGTTGGGAGACCCTTTCCGACGACTTTTAGGGGAATGTCCCTAGGCTGTTGCGTCGGTGGGAGACCCCTCAACTTGGTGCATTCACCTCTCGTGAGAAAATCTTAATTTCGTTACTTGCTTTGATTGTCTATTCTAACCTTGTGAATATTTCCACTTGTTTTGTAGTTAAGAAGTGTCTTGAACTTGAGAGCAAATTTGAAGGGCGTATTCGAGCGATTGTTGAATACGCGAGTACTATTGACGATTTTGATGAGCTAGTTGACCCTCGAATCTTAGCTCGTCACTGCTTAGGTCCGGAGCCTTCTCACTACATCCCTCGTGCTATACGGAGAGAAGAGAAAAGTGAGTTGGTCTAGGACGAAACTGTTCTTCCTTCCTTTCCCTCTCCCTTTAAAAAAAAAAAAACTTTTTGCTCTTTCTTTGTAAAGATGATGACCAAATTCAACTAGGAGCTGTATGCTCGTATCAAGGCGAAGAAGAACGAGCCACTCTCTAGCATCGGTCAACGGAGGGTGAGGGTCGTAGAGAAGGAGGTGGCCAAGAAAGGTTTGTCCACTCCTGTCCCAAAGGAAGGTCGGGCTGCTTCCCTGGCTATTTCTGTTGAGGAGGTTACCCTTCGTCCAAAAAAGCGCCGGACGGGGGGACAAGAGGAAGGAGAAGGTTGGAGCTAGCGTTTGGGCTGATGCAGGGATGGCTCTAGCGAGGGCCCATGAGGTCGTGACGCCCGAGGAAATGAAGGAGATCTCTAGGGTACCTTCCTACGAGATGGTGAGCCGCCATGTCCATAAGCTCGTCCAGGTAATCTCTATTCGTCATTTATTGTTCGTCTATACACTTTAGTGGCCTTGGTTAATTTTGATCATTGTATGGTTTGGTTGCCAGGTGTTGGGGGAGACGATGCATATCACCTCTCAGTACCTGATAAACGAGGAGAAGGCAGTGGTAGCCAACTCTAAGGCGAAGGCGCTGGAGGCCGAGGGTTCTCGTTTGAGGAAGGACCTTATAGCTGCGATGGACAACAATAACGCGTCCAAGGAAAAAATCAAAGCTTTGTCCAAGGAGTTGAAAGCGGAGAAGCTGTTAGTGACGCAAAAAGATAAGCAGCTCGTGGCAGCCAACTAGAAAGTGAAGTCCGTTGCTACCAAGGCCGTCCATGCCAACTCACGGACAAATATAATACAATCCTGTTCAACTGGTATTATACGGGTTTTGAGCTGCTGAGAAGATATTTGGTGAAGTATGGTCCAGAGACGAACTTGGAGGATCTGGACTTTAGGCCATTGACAATGAGATGGAGGCTGATGAGGCTGCGCAGGCTGCTGTAGCTGCTGACGAGAACCTTTTAGAGCCTGACAAAGGAGGGAATGATGCTCCTGATGTTTAGTTGCCATGCTTTTTCCTTGTTTTTATTTTTGTGTATTTTTGGGTGCCCTGCATGTTTTGGGGCTTTTGAACGATCTCAAATTGGAACTCCTTTTGCATACTTACATTTCATCGTGTTTATGTTGCCTTTGAATATTGCTTGTTTATATTCTATTTCGTTCATACTGAATGGCAGGCAGGGTCGTCTAGTTGTTGGGGAATTTACCCAACGACTTTAGATTATTTCGTAAAAAATGATCCACGTCCTTTCTAGGAATCTTATTTTTGCCTTGTCGAAATGACTTACACCTATTTATGGAATCTTGTCATTTTTGTCTTGTTAAAGAATGGCTTTCATCCATCAAGGGAATTTTACCATTTTAACTCCGTTGGAACGATGTACATCCATTCAAGGAATCTTATCGTCTTAGTTTTATTTGGATGATCTACATCCATTTAAGGAATCTTATCGTCTTAGTTTTATTTGGACGATTTACATCCATTTTAGCTTTATTTGGACGATTCACATCCATTTAAGGAATCTTATCGTCTTTGCCTTGTTAAAATGATTTACATCCATTTAAGGAATCTTATCATTTTAACTTTGTTGGAATGATGTACATCCACCTAAGGAATCTTATCGTTTTTGTTTTGATTAAAATGACTTATATCCATTTAAGGAATTTTATCATTTTAACTTCGTTAAGTGGTTTGCATTCAGTCAAGGAGTTGGTTAGACGAGCTCGTAAAGGAAGAGGGGAGAAAGATTGACAAAGTATGTTAGGCACTGAATAGTACGTTTATTAACCTGCTTCAAAAATCATAAAACATAATCAATCGCTTACAAATGAGCTATAGTTCCTATTTGTAATACTTTTTCAGGTGTTCAACATTCCATGGACGAGGCAACTTGTTCCCGTCCAGATCTTCTAGGTGATAACTTCCTCATCGAGAGTAGTGGACAACTCGGTACTGGCCCTCCCATGTTGGCCCTAACTTGCCTTGAGCTGGGTCTTTTGTTACGGGTGTCACTTTCTGTAGGACGAGATCTCTGATGCTGAATCTCTTGAGCTTCACCTTCTGGTTGTAGTACTCGGTCATCTTCTGCTGGTACTTGGCCATTCTCTGAGAAGCTTGGTCTCTGACTTCGTCTAAGCAGTCTAAGTTCAGCTTCAATTAGTCGTTGTTGCTGTTTTCACTGAAGAACTCTTTCCTTAGGTTGGTGAGTCCTATTTTGACGGGGATGACTGATTCTGTGCCATACGTGAAGTTGAAAGGTGTTTCTCCTGTTGGGGTTCTTGCTGTGGTTTGATAAGCCCATAAAACACTTGATAATTCCTCGGGCCATGCTCCCTTTGCCCCTGCTAATCAAGCCTTGATGATTTTCAGCAATATTTGATTTGTCACTTTTGTCTGTCCGTTGGCTTGAGGATGTCCTGGTGAGGAGTACTTGTTTCTAATGCCAAGGTTTGAGCAGAACGAACGAAATCACTAGCTGTCAAACTGACGACCATTATCTGAGATGATCGTCCGAGGTATTCCGAACCTGCACATAATGTTCTTCCATACAAAATTCCGTATCTTCGCTTCCGTGATTGTGGCTAGTGCTTCTGCCTCCACCCACTTCATGAAGTAGTTGATTGCGACGAGTAGGAACTTCACTTGCTTCTTACCTTGTGGCAGAGGCTCCATGATGTCGATCCCCTACTGCGCAAATGGCCAAGGCGAGCTGATAGTTGTCATCTTTTCTCCTGAAACTTGCTGGATGTTTCCATACCTCTGGTAGCTGTCACACTTTCTAACAAACTCTGTTGGTTTTTGCTGCATTGTAGGCCAAAAATAGCCTGCCCTCATGATCTTCCTTACCAGGGACTTTGCTCCCATATGGTAACTGCAGATGCCCTCGTGAACTTCTTCCAGAATGTACTTGGCTTCCTCTTCTTTGACACACCTTAAGTAGGATTGTGAGAAGCCTCTTTTGTAGAGCTCGTCATTCAGCACAGTGAATCTGGCAGCTCATTTCTTGATCTTCCTGGTTTTGTCTAGATTGGGTGGTAGTCATCCGTCTTTGAGGTAGGACAGAATTGGGCTCGTCCAGCCAGTGTGAGTGTGCACCGGGAAGGTTTGAAATTCTTTGATGTTGGGGGACTTCTGTTCTTCCAACTTCCAATCAACCAACTTTACCTAATCATCGTATGACATGCTTCTGGCCACTTCGTTAGCTTCTACATTTTGATCTCGTGGGATTTGAGCAAAACTTACCCAATCAAATTTGCTAATCAACTGATTTATTAATTTTAGATACCTTTGCATCCTTGATTCCTTTGCTTCGAACTTTCCATTGACCTGCCCTATGACGAGCTGTGAATCGCTTCTCAGCAAGGCAGTCTTGGCCCCAAGTGCCTTGGCGACCCTTAGTCTTGTCAGTATGGCCTCGTACTCAGCTTCATTGTTGGTCACAAGAAATTGGAGTTGGACTCCGTACTTCAAGGTGTCTCCCTCGGGAGTAGTGATGACGACGCCCACTCCTCATCTCTTCTGTGTTGACGATCCGTCCGTATGGATTGGTCAAAGACTTGGTTCTTCTTGGCTGTCTTTGTGTTCGGGTGTGGTGAACTTCGCTGTGAAGTCTGCCAGTGCTTAGGCTTTTATGGACGTCCTAGGTCGATACTCTATGTCAAATTGACTGAGCTTAATGGCCCACTGTATCATCTGTCTTGTGGCTTCGGGTTTGTTCATGGCTTTCTTAATGGGCTGGTCTGTCATTACTATGATCGGGTTTGCCTGAAAGTATGGACAAAGCTTCCGGGAGGCCACCATCAGGGCGAACATGATTTTCTCCATGCACAGGTACCTGGCTTTAGCTCCTTGGAAAGCCTGGCTAATGTAATACACTAGGCATTGAACCCTTTGTTTTTCCCTAATTAAGGTCGCGCTCACCGCGGTTGTGGATACTGCCAAGTACAGGAACAGGTCCCCGCCTTCTTTGGATGGATTTAGGAGCGGGGGATTGCTCAGGTACCGCTTCAGCTCTTGGAATATCGCCTCACACTCATCCGTCCAGACGAAAGCCTGTTTCAAAGTTTTGAAGAAAGGAAGGCACTTGTCCGTTGTTTTAGAGACGAACTTGTTGAGGCTGCTACCCTTCCTGTGAGTGACTGTACCTCTTTGATCATTTTTGGGGAAGAAATCTCAAGGATGGCTTTTAACTTCTCTGGATTTGCCTCTATTCCTCTTTGCAACACCATGAAGCTGAGGAATTTTCCTGAGGAGACCCCAAATGCGCACTTGGTCGAATTCAGCTTCATGCTGTACCGCCTGAGTGTGTCGAACGTCTCCTTGAGCTCGTCCAGATGACTCTCCTCTTCTCTGCTTTTGACGAGCATGTCGTCCACATACACTTTTACGTTCCTCCCAATCTGTTTGCTGAGCATTTGGTTTACCAGCCTCTAGTATGTGGCCCCTGCTTTTTTCAACCTGAAGGGCATAACTCGGTACCAATAGAGCCCCTGGCTAGTAATGAAAGTAGTCTTCTCTTGATCTTCTTCGACCATTTGTATTTGGTTGTACTTGGAGAAAGCATCCATGAAAGTGAGGAGCTTGTGTCTTGCCGTTGAATCTACAAGCTGGTCAATTCTAGGTAAAGGGAAGCTGTCTTTCAGGTAAGCCCCATTCAGATCCATGAAATCGACGCACATCCTCCATTTTCCATTTGCCTTTTTGACCATGACGATGTTGGCCAGCCATTTTGGATAATAAACCTTCCTGATGAAGTTAGTAGCGAGCAGCTTGTCAACCTCGTCCATAATTGCCTTGTTCTGTTTAGGGGCGAAGACTTTCCTTCTCTACTAGACTGGTTTTTTTTCGGGGTCTACCTTTAGGCGATTCTAGATGATGCTTGCCGGTATGCCAGGCATGTCCTCATGGCTCTATGCGAACATGTCTAGGTTGTCTTTTAAAAAACTTATGATTTCTTTCTTCGTCCAAGGTCCAGGTTCGTCCCAACCTGGGTGGTCTTCGTGAGGTCTCTTTCCACCAACTCAATCGTTTCTAGGGCTTCCATGACTTCTGGGGTCCTCTCTTTGATCACCCATGTATAGTTTTCCTTCGATGACAGCACTGCCTGGTAGCATTCTCATGCTAACACTTGGTCTCCCCTTATCTCTCCAATTCCCTGTTCTGTCGGGAACTTCACCTTCAGGCAATATGTGGATGTGGCTGCTTTCCAACGATTGAAAGTAGGCCTCCCTATAATAACATTGTAGGATGATGGTGAATCCACTACCAAGAAATTATGATGATTAGTTACCTGGAAAGGGTATGAGCCGGCCGTGACCGTCAATGTTACTATTCCCCTCAGGTACACCTTATCTCCGCTGAAACTGACAAGGGGAGATTCGAACGTATGAAATCTCTTCGGGTCTACCTTCAGCTACTGGAAAGCGGAGAGGTAGATGATGTCTGTTGAGCTCCCATTATCTACTAGGATTCTCCTGGTGTTGAAACCTTTTATCATGAGCATGATAACCAAGGGGTCGTCATGAGGTTGCTTTATTCCCCGCCATCTTCTTCCGAAAAGGCCATACATGAGCTCTCCCTTCATTGGTGTTTGGATTGACGCATTGCATGAACGTTGTTCACTTGTCTTTGTTGTGCTTTCTTTAAGGACCTGAACGATCCTCTTGTTGTGGGCCCTCCGTTGATCATCCTTATTTCTCCTATAGTATCCCTCAGATGGTCTTTCGGACGATCCTCACTCCTAGGCTCCTCACTTGACTTCGTCCGAACATTCTGCTTTGTCTACCCTGGCCTGTCCTTCTTTACGAACCTCTACAATTTTCCTTTCTCGATCAATTCTTCTATCTGTTCTTTTAGATCCCTACAATCCTCCGTGTAGTGACCATGATCTTTGTGGAACCGGCAATACTTCCTCTTGTCGCGGACATCAGGTGAAGAGTGCAGTGGTCTTGGCCACTTAAGTGCATGGTCATCTTTGATCTGCATTAATATTTTGTTAATAGGCATGACTAAAGGAGTAAATTTTATAGTTCTTAAGGGCTTGTCGTCTTTTCTTTTGACAAAGTTTTTGTTGGACGAGGGGGAGTTTCTTTCTCTTTTTCTTCTCTTCTGCTTGTCTGGAGTGTTCCTCCTTTGTGGGCCTTCGTTCTCGATCGCAGTCAAAGCGTCCTCAGCGTTCATGTACTTTTATGCCTTCAATAACATCTCTGCCATTGACTCGGGGGGACTTTTCGTGAGTGCGACCACAAAATCCTATGATTTCAACCTAACTTTAAAAGTGGTCAACTGCACTTTGTCATCCACTTCGTCCACCTCTAACACTTCCCTATTGAATCTCTTCACATAGGACCTCAGCGACTCTCCTTCTCCCTGCCTGATCGTGAGGAGATGATCCGCTGGCCTTTTCTGGCGCTGTTTGCCAACAAAGTTTCGGATGTAGGAATTGTAGAGTTGCTCGAAGTTGTCGATGGACAATCTGGTGAGCTTGCTAAACCACACTCTGGCGACCCCCTTGAGGGTGGTCGGGAATGATCTGCACAAAATCTCATCGGGGGTTTGCTACAAGCTTAGGGTCATCTTGAAAGTGGTTCTATGATTTAAAGGATCTCTCAGACTGTCGAATGACTCTAACTGGGGAAGGCAGAACTTGGGCAGCAAAGGGTACTCTAGGACTCTGATGGTGAATGGAGAGTCAGTCCTTTTTACCATCCCGTCCAAGTTTTTGTTGGTCTTTTCTTTCATTGCATTTTTTAGCTCGTCCATCTCCTTTCGTATGCTCTTCAAGAGGTCATTGCTGTCTCCGTCTGACGGGTCTGCTCTTCCTGACCCATTCCTCCTATTGCTGTTCTCTTCGTCCTCATTCCTGTTGATGTTGCGATTGCCCTCTTGCTGCAGCTGCGATCTCATCTCCTAATTCTGCTTGGCGAGCTTTTCCACATTAGCCGTGAGTGCCTAGATTTGCAAGGCCAAGGTCGCTGGATCTTGAGAGGCATGGGACTCCATCTGGGCGTCACAAAGGGTAGAGCTACACTTCTAATCGGAGCGTTTCGTTTCTCCCTATAGACGGCGCCAAACTGATGATGCCAAAATCGTCAGTCAAAGTGATCGTCCAGAAGGAGGATGGCTCAAGATCGTCCAAAGACCTGCAAGGAAAATGTGGGAAGAGAAAGAGGTGAAAGTCACTGGTGTGGTGCCAGCCACTGAGCCTCCGATGATAAAGTTAGATAACTAAGAGATGAAAGAATGCTTGATGTATCAAGTGATGAGTATTAGAGAGTAGGGATAAAAATTCAGTACCTCCTCCAAGGTCCTGAGGCACTTATATATATACATGTGTCTTCTTTCTAGCCGTTGGAGGTGTTTAATGGTGGTATCAATGTTGTATCTGTAACGCTTTTGTGTGGTTTGAATGAGAGGATCCCGTTTCTTCCAACGGCTGGAATACTTATTACTGATGTGTAACACTCCATTTATTGTGGCTTAATGGTCCCCCCCTCGTCCAATGATGATCACTATGGACGAGGGTCTTACCTGAGGGAAATATGTAGGGCTTATCAACGGTAATTAAAATACATTTTTGCCTATTTGTAACGTAGCCGAATATTGGGGATTGACATGCAAATTTTAGATGGACAAGCCGAAATGGTTGAATTTTAGTACAATGCAAGCTATTTCAAGGTGCTCTTAACAGATACCTAGAATTGGTTGAATCTTGGATTTCTTTTTATAATAACTTATTGTTTGTTCTCCCAAAAATAATTCTGTGGATATATTGTACTAAATGACTCCAAGCCTTCTTGAACAAAAATAAAGTTCTCCAATATTTCACAAAAAAAATTATTAAATAAATAAATAAATAAAGTCTTCCCTTTTGGCTCTTACTCACAACATTATTAATATCATAGTGGGATTCCATATTGTGTCATCCCTTAAAGCACCCAGCCACAAAAAACATTAGTAATCATATTATTGCTGCATAATAAAGTTTTTATGTTCCCTACTAAAATCCATTTTGTGGAATCAATACTCATCCCCCACCCGACCAAATCCTTGTGTAGCCTATACTACCACCTCGTAGTACAGTCTACACCACACAAACACAACACAAGCAAACCCAAGAATCAAAGTCCCCGACATATATGTCACCATCAACAATTTCACACACAACAATCACAGCGGCATATCCACGCCCAGACCAACACCAAATGGACAACAAGGATCCGCGTTTCTAACACCATTTCTCTATACGCGTCAAATACCAGTCCTAACTCTCCTGATGAGTCCTAACTTTTACTTTGACACGGACACACTTCTTTCCTTTCTTTCCAATTCCAAAGCTATATATATATAATCCCAAACCCCAAGCTTCACTACCCATCACCCATTAGCCTAACTAAATATTCATTACACCTACAACTCTCTCTCTTACTGAAAACCCAGATGGGAAACCATACTTCTTGCTTCTTTGTTGGATCCTCAAACGCTGAAACAGCAAAGCTCTTTGATTCTCAAGGTAACCTACAACGAGTCAATCTCCCTATAAAAGCTGCGGAGCTCATGCTTGAACAACCAGGCCATTTCATCACTCGGGTGGATGAGCTACGTCAAAGTAGACGCATGTCAGCCATGCGAGCCGACGATGAGCTTTTGGTGGGAAAGGTTTATGTTCTGGTTCACTCCAGTAGGGTTAACTCTAGGGTCTCCGAGTTGGAGATGCCAATCATAGACTTGGCTTGTAAGAAAAGAGGAAGTGTAAAACCAAATGGTTCTAAGGTTTTACCGGCTATGACTGTGGAGTCGAGCGAGGAGGGAGAAGGTGAGGTTAAGGTTTTGGGAGGGAAATTTACTGGACTTTCAGGTTGCCATTTGGGGAGCCACAGGAAATGGAGTCCTGCTTTGGAGCCTATTTTTGAGTCTTTTTGAGAAACTGAGTTCTGGAGTTAATTGGATAATGTTATGATACTGAGTTACAAGAATTTTGGTCAAATTGAAGCTATTTTTGTGTTCCTGAGCAACCAGCTTGGTGGGAAATATGCATATTTAAGACTTCAAATTAGACCGATAGAGGATTTCATTATATTTGTACGTCACCAATTGTTCATAAATTTCATATTCAATTCGTTTATTGATTCTTTTAAGTGTATATTTTTAAGTACCTTCAAGACAACCAGTGCTCGAAAGGAGAGGATTGTTCCAAACTATAGAACAAAATTAATAGAATTATGAGCTGAATAGGATAAAAGCATGGTTGTATATCAGTTGAAAGTCAATAACCTTACCAAGGCAATGTCTTCTTAATGGTTAAATAACTTTATGAAACCCAAATGAGACATGAGGAAGTGGTTTGATTAATTCTTCTAAGTTTTTGACAATTTATGGCAATATGGAAGTGGAGTAATACTTAACTAATGCTAGTCTAGTGTGCAATTATTTGTAATGTCTATATACCGGTTATAGTTGATGAATCATGAATCCATATCAAAGCTTAATGCACTTATAACGATATTAATTATTTCGTTACCAAAAAAAAAAGATATAAATTATTTCGATAATGATCAAACAATTACTCAAGTAATATTATGGACACAATAATTTTAAGTTTTTCACCATTGTTGAATTGGGAGGCTATTATTAATTCTCACATGAACCCATCACTGACACAACTTATCACCTTAGTTGTAAAATTTGTTGACTATGGACTTGTTGAAATCCAAATAACAATCCATGACTTTTGGGTGGTATATGGTCAGCCGATTTTGAATAAATTAAACACAATGTCATTGTAGATCGAATTAGTCTACTTACTCAGGGAAGCAAGCATTACTGACTCTGGTTTGCTAACTGCTAAGTTGGACCTGGACCGCCAGCCACGGCTGGATAGTCAAAGTAATAAATAAATAACAAGTGAGCAATAGAGACTTGTCACATTATGATAGTGGAACAGTCCAAGCCTCGGTTGAAGCTAGCATTCAATGGGCCAGAATGCCCCAGATTCGCTTGATTCAAGCCCGTATTTGTTTGTCTGGCTAGGTGCGTGCATGGTTCTACGCAAAGTGAGTTTTGATAATGATTCTTTGCACCACTTTGCTTGCAATTGCAAACGTGTAAATTTCTAGAACTCTATCTCTAAATAGAACTTCTGATCTTATTGATTGATGAAAGAATCCAATGAATGAAAGAATACATAACTACTCCTATATATACAATCTAAGCAAGTAAAGAAAGTAACTTACTCCTTAATTGGAGGGAAAATCTGTTACAAAATATGCTGTCTATTAGACCACGTGTATATTGACTAAACTTTGTAACTGCCTCTTCTATCCACGTGGCATTGCTTCTTCAAATGTGTGAATGAACTGTTCATGGTAAGGGACTGCTTCAATCAAGTCTAGCAACTCTGCACTAGCCCAATCACTCTGTGTTTTGGTAGCTTGATCACAACACTCTTCTTCAATTCTGTTTTTATGCTTGCTCTTGTCCTGAGTACATTCCTTCTTACTTTCAACAAAACGCTCTAGCATATACAAAATATTTGGTTCGGGTGAACATCATCAAATTGTTAATTGCTTATAAAATTGTTCATGGCATCTCTCATTGTCTTTGTTCAAATATTATTATCATCCACTCTCATTCAAATAATCTAATTGATAGACCAAGATATCAAACACCTACCACTTGATTCATAAAATTAAGTTGTATATATCTGCTCACCATAATTAATCATATAAGCACAAAGTCATCCTAACTCATAATGTTGCCTTTTAATTACAAAATGTGAGAGCTCTTATTTTTCAGATAAGAATTTAATTTAAGAGCAATTACAAATGCAAAACACATAGTATTCCCTTGAATATGATTTAAAAACTATGCACATGGGAGGCATATAGTTGGAGAGTCCAATCCAACACCTTCATTGTGTATAATTTAAGGATTAGTTAATACAGTTACAGTTGAACCACTTATTTTTCTTATTAGGTACACAAAATTTGTAGATCACTCCACATTATGGGACCCCGTAGATCCAAAAGCATCCGTTAGATCAAACCTCAGACTTTATTACATTGGATCAGTGCCAATGAGGAGTAGGTCAATGTCAATGTCTTTCACTAATTATTAATCTCAGCCCAAAAGCCAACAACCCCATCTAAGTTTAATTTCAAGTCCAATGTTATGACCGTCACAAAATGGAGCGGTTAAACAAACACCTCCTAAATATTTCTACACACCCAACTTCTTAATAAAATGCAACACAAACTCATCTTGTACACTCAAGCCTCACATTGCTCTCGTGAGTAACTAATTACAGATTTCAAGCCCTCAAATCTCTTTGAGCCTCTCTTTTTTCATGGGAAACTATATAACATACCGTCCATCTAATGCCAAAGTTATTCTATGGGATGGCACGCTTCATGAATTTGATAAACCTTTAACCGTGGCTGAGCTCATGTTAGAGCACCCACAACAAGTTGTGGTTGAATTGCACTCAGCTGTGAATGAAAGAAGGCCAACTCCATTGGCTGCTGACAAGAATCTAGAGATGAAAAAGACTTACATAATGCTTCCAATGAAACGAGGGAAGCCGGTCTCATTGTCAAGTGAAGAAGCTCGCCGCCTTCTTTTAAGTGCAAATTCAGTTTTACATTCGAAATCTCTATTGTCTTCATCAAAGTTTCTCCCTTTGTTTGCTCTGATGTGCCCTGCCAGAGTAGGCAATGAACAAGAATTTTTGTCACAAAAGAAAGAAAACGTGGAGAGGACAGAGGAGAGGTTTGTTCCAGAGTTTTTGCCCGAGATATTAGATGGGAGACCAGAATATTTGAGTAGGGAATTATCAGGCAAGGGGTGGAAACCCAATTTAGATACTATTAAGGAGAAGAAGGTTAAGAAGAAGCTGTCTCGGTGGTTGTTTTGAAGATATTGTCAAAGTTCATGAAATTTGAAACGGTACCATATATGGCAATGCATTGTATTGTATGAAATTAATTAGGAAAAATGTCTTAAAGGATGCTAGTATGAGTTTGTCAAAGAATCTAAACCTGTTAAAACTGATGTTGCTGTTATTTTCATGCATGGAGTTATGGATCTTTCAATTTGGAAGTACTTTTGATTCAATTTAAATCAAAAGAAGCAAGCTAATCTCATACCATTAAAATTAATTAGAGAGATGCTCAAATAAATAGAGTTAAATTTTCACTATTATTTTTTTTTGGGCAGAATAAACACATTTTTTTGCAAGAAAACAAAAGAAGAAAAAGGGGCTGCCCATCTACTCTATAAGAGAACAAAGTACTAGGGATAGACTGACATGATGGGAATGGAGCCTTCCACATTACTAGCAGAGGTCAAAAGGGCAATATTATGAGCAACATTCATTACTAGGTGTATTATTTTGGAAGGACCCCTCATTCATAGAGACAGGGACGGAGCAGAGCCAAAGGTTTGGGGGGGCAAAGTTTGGACTTTAAAAAAAAAAAAAAATTGCAACTTCAAGAATAAAAATTTTTTCTGGTCAATTTAATATTTTATCATCTATTTGGGTCAACAATTCAAATTGAATTGTTGAGATTGGGTATATTTTTAAGACCACATTATCTAGCCTCATGTTCTATCATAGTCTCTTCTCTTGCCACATTAGCTAGGCATTTTAAAGCCCAATTGACACTTTTTTTTTGAATGCTATTGACACTTGGTTTGACAAATTCTATCCACTTTACAATCTCTCTAATATCATTAATTGACTTTTGTAACTCATAAAGACAATAAAAATCACTGATAATGTTACAAACAACTAACATTCCTCCACTATGGTCATCAATGGATTCAACGAATATCAAGATAGTCAAAGAATAAACATCCAGCATAGAAGTAGCCTTTGTGCAGAGCAGAGGAGTAGCCTTCGTGTGGGGATGGGAGGATTTTTGTCTAATATTTTGGTCATTAAGAAATAGAATTTAGGCTAATTTTGATATTGAGAATCCAAAAAATGTAGTACGAGAAATTGATTTGGGTTAAAATTAAAAAGCTTGTTTTTAATTCCTTTTGTTTTGTTTCATTCCATTGCTCTGTTCCTTGTATATATAAGCAGAGCTGTACTTTTCTATTCATTCAATGAGAAATTTCTTTCTCTCATCTTCATCTCCGAGTAAGAAGAGACTAATAATGACCAAGTTTATTTTTTTTTTGAGGCTAATTCAACATTAAATATACCTATAAAAAAATTTTGCCCAAAATCCAGGGGGGGCCGGTCAAAGAGTAGCTCCGTCCCTGCATAGAGAGAACTCTTTCATTTTTTGCTGGTTGTTATGATAAGATTAGCCAAGTTGACAAACAATGCCAAAATGAAGGACATAAATTATTACAAAATTTCGTGTAAACTATAAAATGGGACATAGTCATCTCCATTTACAAACATCAGGAATTTTCGTTCCTGATATGATTATCTTGAAACTTTACTAATAGTATAGCACGTATTTTCTATTTTTGTTGTAGTGAAAACTAGCAGGCATTTTTGGTGGTGCTCAAGCTGGAAATTAAGGGCTGACCTTCTCATGCCATCTCTCCTTCTATTAATTAATTTGGAGTAGGCTAGCCATCCGTTGCAATAATTTTTGTATGAGTGCACACTTTTGTTGAACTTTTGGTTGTGTTCAAACTTCAAAGACTGTAGACATACTTTTCAATTACTACATTTTGATCCTAAAGTTTGATTTTAAATGAAATCACTAGGGGTCACTTGCCCCACGCATATGTAAACACACTTATTTTAGGTGGAACTCTGACTTAATCCAAACATTAGAGTTCAAATGCAGTGATTGAAAGTTTATGAACTAAATTATACACTATATATATTGTGATTAAATTTTTTATAAAGTTGAATAATGAGTTTTATTTCACAAAAGTCGGCCCACCTTCCCCTATCAGCACTAAAAGAACTGCTAGTAGGAAATAGAATTGGGCCTCCATCCATTACAAAAGAAGGCTAGGGAATACATTGCAGTAATGGCTGTACTAATTTCCCTAATTGGGTAGGTGACTTGGAAAACAGATTCCAACAAAAAGAGTCATCAAAATGACATTGATAATCTGATGATTAAATTAGAGACCAAGCTTTCTTCGTAAAAGAAAAGAAAATATATTTTTAAGGGATTTGCTTATGTGTATCTTCTCTTGTCATTTTCCTAAGGTTGTTCTAAGTGGATATTGATAGAGAACCATTTTCTTCAATTTTAGTGTCAAATGGCATGGCTTGTATCCGTTGGTGCTGATCTTGGGGCATAATTTTGTTTGTGCCTTTATTGATTTCTCACGTTGAGATCACTGTTGTAGGTTGATGTCAAATAGGTCATTTGATGGACTGGTCTTATAAGGGTTGAACCTAGTAGGCATTACTTTGTTGTGATTGGGCTGTGTAAATGACCTGATTTCTTAATGAATTGAGTAGATGACGTGACCTTCTCTACCGAGCATATCCGTATCATATATTTTAGATGAAAATACTAATAACATTACTATTAGCGAAAATCAAAGTAAGATACAAAATCGAACCATTATTAACATATTTGACTCTAGTTAACCATCTTTAATATTAGGATCTGATGAAGCAGATAATTGCAGCTCGTCAGTATGCTCCTCGTCAACGGTATGGACGACCGTCAGTACCTGTTTCAAAGGAACAATGTAAGAAGGCACCTAAGGTCTCGGGGGAGCCTCCGATGCTTAAGTCAGTTGATCTCCTTGAGAAACAGAATAATGTAAGAGATAGTCTGAGTATAGTGTGTAAGTGTATGTGTAGATGTCTTGCTTACCTGTTGTTGTTTGCCTTATATAGCATGTCTGTGAATAAATGCTCGAGGTATTTATTGTGCCAGATGTTGGAGGTTTTGAATAGCTTGTTGAATGCCATTATATCCTTGTTTAAAGTCTTGTAACGGTTTTACAACGGTCAGCTTAGCTGTCTAAGGCTGATAGGCCAAGAATGTATTGACCCCTTTGGTAACTTAATCAATTAATTTAGCCAAGTGAAATTAATTAGATTCAATTATATGCAATGAGCGTGGTAGCACAAACAAATCACCAAATAACTAAATGCAGCGGAAATTAAATTTGACACGGGTGATTTGTTTACGAATGGGGAAAACCACTGAGGTAAAACCCCACCAGGTGAATTTAAGGTCACCACACTCGAGAATCCACTATTATCAAAACCAACGGTTACAAGTAAAGGAATCCCAATACCTTATACTAACCTACAGTTGAACCCTTACTCTAATACACAATTGGACTTGTAATGTAGTAACAATCTCTCCTTTCAATGCACGGCTCCAAGTACGTGACTAATCAATCGATGCACGAATCCCAGTATGTGACTAACACACCAACTTGAGAAGGATGTTGACTGCAAAGTTCTTCAATTCATCCACACGATGAAGATCAAGAAGCTCCTTGGATACAAAACCTTACAACGTACAAACACAGTAGCTTCTTCAACAAAAAGATGAACAAGGGCAGATTGTCTCCAGTCACAATATGCATGTAACAACAAGTGCAACAACCTTTGCATCAACTGAGGCGGCCCTTAAAATAATCCTTATATATGTCTAGGGTTGTGAGAAAAGAAACCCTACACAAATAACTTGGATATGCGTGAAAAACAGATATGGAAATCTGAATTTCGTAATTCTCGATAGATACAGTTGTCGAGCTATCTGTCGAGCTTCAAATATTAAATCTCGATAGGTACATCTGTTGAGCTTTAATGAACAACACTTCTTCACTTAATTCTTGGACAAATTTGCATGACTTCAATACTTGGACTTGAACTCTTGTTCCTTGAAGTATTAAACACATCCTAGATCTACCCAATTACAAGTAAAGTGCGTTTTGTCAAAGGATTAGCCAATTCTAAATGACATATGTTCATAACATGTTCCACATATGTCCTAACAAAGGCTTTTTGCTAGAGCTCGTAATGTTTAGACCTTGTTAAGGAAAGGATTTAGGGCCGGATCATTAATGTGCTTAATGGTCGTCAGTGTTACTGACGACATATTTTATTGACGGTCTACAATCTCTCAGTCGACCAAATTCACTGAAGGTCCGCTGATCAAATGTGGCTCTTCAGTTGCCCCCTTATTCCTTAGTCGTTCCTTCTTTGAGACAAGTAGAGGAATAACTCTAGCGCTTTCTGATTGCTTTTCCTTTTCCCGAAATTCCCGTCCCATCACATTAATGGAGATGTGATTTTCTGTCAAGTACCAGCCACGTGTGGAATATGCCTTGGTTGTGTGTGTGAGGGTTTTTATGGGTTTTGAGCTTTTGGCACTATAAACCAAGTTTTCATTTTTAGAAAAGAAAACTCTTCATCTTCTTTCTTCCTTTTTCTGCGCCAATTCCATATTTGAAGCCTGAAGTATCAAAACTCCTTGCTTCTCAAAATCTCGATAAGATTTTCCTTTCTTAGAACTCCATTTATGGTTGATTTGTCTTTGGTTTGGCATGAGTGTCCTTCTGTTTCCTTCTTCTTTGCTAGATTAGGAGTTTTTCATGAGAAGTCTGGTGGAAAACGTCCTCGAGTTTAGTCGTTTCTTCCCCGTGATTGTGCTGCTTTTAGGCTAGTGCTTCTTGATTTTTACCCCTTGATTCGTCAGTCCTTGATTTCTTATCACGTAGAGATGGGTGCTAAGGAAATTGAGACTAGGGCTAGTGAATACGAGTCTAGTTCCTCTTCTAGCAGTGATTCTGTTTTTGAAATTACTCTGGTGAAGCCATCCTCTTCTTTGAGACCTTCAGTTCCTTCTAAACTTCCCAAGTCTTCTACTCCTTCTTCGCGTACTCGCTCTTCTTTGCGAGCTTCTTCATCCTCGTCTGTGACTCCATTTCATGCTCTTTTTGAGGAATGCGTCTTGGATGATTTGGAATCCATTAGGGGGAGATTCCAAATTCCTAGTGAGGTCGTCTCTAGGTTGCCTCATACTGGTGAGAATGCTTGTAGCTTTGCTCACGGGGAGGTGAGCTTTTACGAGGTTGCCTTCTCCTGTGGATTGAGGTTTCCTGTTCACCCTTTCATACACCATCTTCTGTCCAATCTTAATATTGCTCCCGGGCAGCTCGTTCCCAATGCCTGGAGGACGGTCATCAGTTGTATGGCCATATGGTTCATAGTTCATGACGAGGAGATGATCACCCTGAATGAATTTTTGTTTTTGTATAAGTTGAAGCCTTCTACCCATTACTGGTACTTTGAACTCTCTCCTTAGAATAAGCAGACCAAGGTAGTCCATTAATTTCCTACTTCCTTTCGTGATTGGAAATCACGTTACTTTTTTGTGTTTGGAGAATTTGAGACGTTGAGCAACGACCTTTGGGGTGAGGTCCCGAGGTTATTGCAAAGATGGAAAATACCCACTCTTGGTGCGCTCTTTTTCTCTTCTTGTTTCTGTTTTCTTTTCATTTTGCTCATTTCTGATTTTCTAACCTTCTTTTTTATTTGCTTTGCAGCTGTTGAACGACCTGAGTTGGAGGAGTGATACCAAGAACACATTGAAGTTGCTTTGGGGTTTGCTCTTACTCTCTCGTTTGAGGATTTTAGGAGTCTCGTAGGTGCTTGTCGGTTATACGAATGTTGTCTCGGACCTGAACCTTCTAAATTGGTGCTGGAGAAAATTGCTCTTGAAGAAAGGAGTGTGCTTTTTTTTTTTTTTTTTTTCTCTCTCTCTCTCTCTTTATTTATTTATTTATTTTTGAATGACGAGAAATTTTCCTTATACTGACAATTATGCACTTCTTATGACGAGGAAGTATTTTTATAATGACGAGTGTTTGTCTTTTGTAGAGATGGCGACTAGGCAAAGCAAGGATAAGTACGCTCGTCTGAGGAGCATGAAAAATGAGCCTCTGTCTTTTGGCCCCTGATGCCAAGAGGTGTAAATTTGGCGAAGGAAAGTTCGAAGGGCCTGCCCCTTTGGCCTTGTTCCAGGCTCCTATTTCCCCAACCCTTTCTTCGGAGGTAGTGGCTGCGCTTCCTTCATCAGCCGTCGCTCCTCCCGTCATTCGTTCCAAAGGGAAGGGCAAGGTCGGGAAAAGTGTTTGGGAGGACCCAGCTATCGTCGTTAGCCGAGCCCATAATGTCATCACTAACGAGGAGCTGAGGGGCCTTTCTGCTGTACCTTCTCACGAGCTCGTCAGTCGTCATATCCACAAGTTGGTGCAGGTATGTTGTTTATTTTTCTTTTCTTTCCTCCTTGGATTTCATTTCGCAGAAATATGAGATTTCAGCCATGTCTTTGTCTTCTAGGTCCTTGGTGAATCCCTTTAACTGACAACTGACTACCTGAGTGTTGAAGAGAAAGTGGTCGTCGCTCAATCTAAGGCTGAGTCTGCTGAGGGTGAAAGTTCACGACTGAGGAAGGATTTAGTGGAAGCTATGGACTAGGCCATAAAATCCAAATAGAAGGCAGATGAGCTCAAGAAGGCCTTAAAGGTTGAGAAGAAACTCGACGCTCAAAAGGACGATGAACTCCAAGTTGCTCTCCTTCGGACTGTTGAGGCCAGGGACGGGGAGATTGCTTAGTTCCAAGAGTCCGAACATTATTCTAACCTTCTGTTCCACCAGTACTTCAAGGGCTTTGAGCTTCTACGTAGGTGGATGTTGAAGCATTAGGGGGAAGCCATTGACTTCTCATCTTTGGATTTTGAAACTGTTGACATAGAGATGATTGCTGATGAAGCCAATGAGGAGGAAAGTCGAGCTATTGAAGGGGTTGCTTCTGTCCTTGCTGATATTGAAGTTGAAGTTGAAGCTGAAACTGCTACTGCAGATGTCGATGTTGCTGGAGGAGGTGAGGCTATTGACGAGGGTGCTGATGGTCAGACCGTCATTGCTTTTACAGATCTTCCCTTAGAGCAAGCTTAGTTGTTTTTTTTTTTTTTTTTTTTTGTTTTTTTTTTTTCCATTATTCCAAAGTTATGAACAATGGGTGCCTCCTGTTTTGAGGCTTTTGTTTCTAAACAATGGTTGCCTCTATGTTTTGAGACTTACTTTGCTTGACAATACTAACTGCCCTAAGGCATATTTTGTTTAAAAACAACGGTTGCCTCTTTGTTTGAGGCCTTTATATTTCGTGCTTTGTTTGCTATCATGGTTTCTACTCTAAAGCTTGCCGTTTGAAACTTGATATTATTTCCTTAGGAATTTTACAGCTTTTGAGGTTTGTCATGTGATCACTAGAGTTTGTAACAGTGTTATGCTGCAAATAGGCTATCAAAACTTTATAGAGATAACATAAGCTTAATCATCTTTAAACTTGTCAAATAGAGTTGGGATGACACGTATTTGAGCTTTAATTTCATCAATAAAAGACATAATTCAAGCTTGTTCGTAAAGTTTAGCTTACCAATTGAGTTTGAAACATCAATTGTGGTGAAAACATGCTATTGAAGCTTTGTAAGGATGTTACGAGTTGGTTGTGTGAATTTGTGCTTGTCAATGAAGTTTGCAGTTCTGAGACGACGTAGACTGGCTACTGAAGATTTGATAGTAGAGTTCGTATCACTACGTAGGCTTAAACTGGCTACTTGAAGATTTGCTCTTTCATAGTAGTGAAGCTTTGTACCTCAAAGCTGTTCTTGGCAGTAGAGTTTGTATCCTAGATTTCCGACTTGAGTTGATACTCATCAGTGGTATTCGTTTTGATGTTGATTGACTGCTTGAGCTTATGCTCTTCAATAGAATCTGTATCGTTGGTCCGATGTAGATTGACTACCTGAGCTTATGCTTATCTGCAGAATCTATACCGACGACTTGATGTAGATTGACTACTTGAGTTAATACTCGTCTATAGAATCTGTGTCGACGATTTGATGTAGATTGACTACCTGAGCTTTATGCTCGTCGGTAGAATTTGTATCTTGGACTTGCTATTGAAGCTTTGTGCTTGATAGTGGAGCTTTGATTAATCGTCCTTGGAGCTCATATTACTTTTGAACAATCAAGTACTTGAATAGCTTGGAAGCTCTTTTATTTCATTCACCCTAATAAGGGGGCTGTAAGGGAAATAACTTGACTGAAAAGAAATGCGCTTTAATAAAATTTCTGCTTATCTAATGTTTCGACATCTTCTGCTGGTATCGAACCACTCCTCGTTTCTGACTTCAGGTAGGCAGTTCAGTTTTTAGCTTTAGTTGTTGAAAGCCTCATCATACTCAAAAGAAATGCTTAAAAGAAATGCTCATAGCCCTTTTTGCCCCCTCAAGTCAAGCTTTGATGATCTTCATTGAAGTTCGATTTGTGACTTTTTTCTGGCCGTTTACTTGGGGGTTCCCAGGTGACGAATAATGGTTCTTGATGCCAAAATTTCCATAGAATTTTCTGATGACCATTATCTGAGACGATCACTCTTGGGATTCCTAACCTGCAAACAATAATCTTCCTTGAATTGGAAAAGTTTGTAGTCCTTCCATGCTTGAGGTCGTTTGTATTTCCAAGTGTACTCCTTGCTGGACTGTGACATTACTGGATTAGGCTAGCCTAGCCAATTTTGTCAACTTTGAAGTTGCTTTCCCTTGGGATCTGTTCAACCCTAACATCATCAAAGTAGTTAACCAATTATTGATTTAGTCTTAAATACTTTTGCATTCGTTCCTCTTTCGCCTTTCGTATTCATTGGTCATCTGTCCAATGACGAGCTTGGAGTTGGTTTTCAGTTTGAAGTCCTTTGCCCCCAGGTCTTTGGCTATTCTCAAGCTGGTGAGGACGATCTCATACTCTGCATTTGCTATCCAGTATTCCTTCATAAGGTCTCGTTTTGGAAGCGTGATTTCAACACTGAAGTCTACCTAAGCTTGAGCTTTGACTGTTATCTTCGGCTTGTGCTCAACGTCAAGTTAACTAAGCTCGATCACCCATCGAACCATGTGCCCTGCTGCATCGGGACTGCTTATAGACTTTTTAACGAGTTGGCTCGTCATTACAATGATGGCATGAGTTTGAAAGTAAGGACGAAGCTTCCTCGGTGCGACGAGCAAAGCAAGTGCCAATTTCTCCATCCTTGGGTATTTCATCTCAGCCTCTTGAAAAGCTTGACCTGTGTAGTAGACCGGCCGCTGGATCTTGTTCTCTTCACCAATCAAGGCCAAATTGACTGCTGTCTGGGATATAGTCAGGTACAAGAACAGATCTTCTCCTTGCATTAACGGGCTCAAGAGTGGAGGTTTTGCTAAGTACTCCTTGAGGGTTTGAAAGGCTGCTTCGCACTCGTCCGTCCACTAGAAGACCTGCTTAAAGGTTTTAGAGAAGGGCATACACTTATCTGTAGCTTTAAAGACGAACCTTTTCTAGGTTTGCTTCAATCCCTTGTTGAGAGACCATGAAACCGAGGAATTTTTTCGAAAAGACTCCAAATACATATTTGGCTGGGTTTAGCTTCATTTGATACCTCCTTAAAGTATTGAAGATCTCCTGGAAGTCGTCAAGATGGGACTTTGCCCCCCTGCTCTTTACGAGCATGTTGTCCATATAGACTTCTATGTTTCTGTCTATCTGCTTGCTGAACATGTGACTTACCAGCCTCTGTCATGTAGCTCCCGTATCCTTTAGACTGAAGGGCATGGCTTTGTAATAGTACAGACCTCAGCTGGTTACTAATGGGGTCTTCTCTTAGTCTTCCTCACTCATGAGTACTTGATTGTAACCTTCTCTATTATTGCTTTGTTTCGCTCTAGGGTGAATATTCGTCGTTTTTGCTGAGCGGGCCTCTTGGTCAGGCGGACATTCAAGCAGTATTTAATTACTCGTCTACCAATTCAATGCATGTCTTCGTAGCTTTTGGCAAAGACGTCTAAGTTTTCCTTTAAGAAGTTTGTGATTCCCTCTTTCAACGGAAACTGGACCAGTTTTGCTGGCTTAGATTCTTAGATGATCGTCTCTGATTCTTCTTCTATTATTCAAGGATGGTTTGTCTTTGGACACCAACATTGTATTACAACGTTCTTTGTCCAGGGGTTGACCTCCACTGATTTCTCCAATCCCGTTGGGAATTTCACTTTGAGGCAATGGGTAGAGATTGCTGCTTTTAGATGTTGATAATTGGTCATCCTAGGATGACATTATAAATGGGGGGACAGTTGATTGCCAAGAAATCTACTTGCTTTATTACTTGCGTTGGATAACTGCCCGCCGCAATGGATAAAGGGATGATGTCCTTTGGGTAGATTCAAGACTTCAAACGGCTGGAGTCATTTTTGATCCAGCTTCATTCGTTGGTAGATCGTCATACACATGATATCAGCAGATCCTTCGTTATCCATCCATACCTTTTTGTATTGAATTCCCCGAGGGCTAACATGGTGACAAGGAGATCACTGTATAGTTGCCTAACTTTTCTTGCATCTTGTTTAGAGAAGGGGACGTCATCTACACAAAGACACTTCGACACTGGCCGAGTCACGTGGATGTAGTTAACTTGTCTCTGATAAGCTTCCTTCAGTGTGAACCTCCGGTAAATGGTCCTCCAGTAATCATCTGGGTTCCCCTACCGTCAGTTTTGGATGATCCCTGATGGTGAATTGAAAATTGAACCAACTCCAATTTGTCCATGAGAGTCGTCCAGGTCAAGAAGACAAGGATGGTCATCCCTAGTAGGACGGTTGTCCATGGGCATGAGGGTTGTCCATTAGGAAAGTGCCTGGACGACCCCCGACACTTGGGAAAGTTCCAAAAAGATTTATCTACAAAAGCTAGTGAATCGAACCACGTGTTATTATTTTGAAGCATGAGCAAGATCCTGGTTCGTCACTATAACTTCCTACTAAGTACTTAACTTCCAACGACAGTTGTAGAAGATAAGATTGAACATTCTAACTCCTATAGCGGTTGTGGAAGTTAACCTTGAACCTTCTGACTTCCTCAAATATAGGGGAAGTTACGAGACAAGTAACTGCTTCAAAAGCACACTATATAAGCACTCATCCATATCAAATGGAGGTAAGTTTTCACGACTCCTAAAAAGTTGGAACTCTAGAATTTAAGAGAGAAACTAACTTAAGCATCAGAGGGTTCTTGGCCGGTCCACCTTGGTTACCTTTGATCGTGTGTTTTTCTTTTCAGGCCTTCCAAACAATTACTAGTCCATTGAAACCCGGATCATTCAGCCTACTGATTTTCTTTGCATCATCAGTTGGCGCCGTCTGTGGGGAAGATTAATTTTATGTTTTGCAATTTATCATCCTTCGACAAAAGGCTGCATGGTTCGGAAAAGATCAATGGCCACTAGTCCAGGCCACCAAGAAAGTAGGAATGCTTCTAGTAATCCCCATTGCGATCGTCAGTTAGCACCTGTTATGCAATCGCCTTTCATCCAACACATACAGTCCATGGCAGTCGCCATGGCAGAATTAACCCATCAGAACCAATAGTTGACTAGGGAGATTAGTCTAAGTAGGCAACGCCATGAAAGATACGCGAAAGGGCAAGCCCAGATTCAAGAAGTTAGAGAAGGAGAAAATGCTGAGCCCGAGAACCAGTCAAGGGGTACCGCTTCACGAAGGGTGCCACACTTGGAGAGGGAGATGGAACAGATGAGGAAGGCCATGGACGAGATGAGGGAGAACATGAGAAGGGCGAATCCCATAGATGATTTAGTTCATCGAACAGACTCCCCTTTCATGGCTTTCATCAACAATCATCCCTTGCCTTCTAAGTTCAAGATGCCTTCCTTGGACTCATATGATGGAACGCGCGACCCTTTTGATCATATCGCTATTTTTAAGACTACGATGCACCTTCAAGGGGTTCTAGATGAGATTATGTGTAGGGCCTTTCCTACTACTCTTAAAGGGCTAGCACGAGTGTGGTTCAGCAAGATACCTCCGAACACTGTGGGTTCTTTCGAAGAATTGAGTAAGTTGTTTGTTAACAATTTTATCGGAGGACAAAGGCATAAACGTTCCTCGTCCAGCTTGTTAACCATAGAGTAAGGGGAAAATGAAAGCTTGCGGTCCTTCATTACTCGTTTCAACAGGGAAGCCCTGACGATAGACGAGATGGACGACAAGTTGTTATTAGCAGCCTTCCATAATGGAGTTAATTCCGATTTATTCATCCATAAGCTTTATGAGCAAGAGCCTCAAACCATGGCTGAACTCGTCCATTCGACCCAAAACTTCATGAATGCAGAGGACGCAATCATAGCTAAGAAGAGGAAGAGAGCCGAGCGAATGGAAGCAGATCTCCCGCGCCATCCTGAGCAGGGTCCTCGTCCAAAGAAGGCTTGGATGGGAGAGAAGAAAGATCGAGACAACAAGAAAGCAAGTTCTTCAGCACGGAGTCAACAATATACACCCTTGAACATGCCATTTGAACAAGTGCTTATGCAAATCAAGGATGATCCATCCTTGAAGTGGCCGGAAAAAAATGAAAAGAGATCCCAACAAGCACAATAGGAACAAGTATTACTGCTTCTACACAGATCATGGACATGACATAGACGAGTGTTTTGATTTGAAGCAGCAGATAGAGAATCTCATTAGGTAAGAAAAATTGAGAAATTTTCTTGGACGAGATCATAAGGATGAGAAGTTGAAGGGAAAGATAGAAGAGTCGTCACGACCCCCACTTGGAGAAATAAGAGTTATTATAGGAGGGACCTTGACAGGGCAATCTTCCAAGTCAAGGAAGATGTACTTGAAGGTGGTGCAAAACGTCCAAATTTTTGGACGATCCCCAAGGACGAGGGTAACGAACGAGCAAACCATACGTTCACAGACGAGGATGCTGAAAGGGTTCACCACCCACATGACAACGCAATCGTCATCACTTTGCTCATTGCTGATTATACGACTAGGAGGGTGTTGGTAGACAATGGAAGTTCGACGGACATCTTATATTATCCTACCTTCCAACAAATGAGGCTTGAACGAAATCAACTTCGTCTAGTAAATTTGCGCTTGGTAGGATTTGGAAGGATGAAAGTGCAGCTCGTGGGTACCATTACGTTACCTATGGTGGTAGGAGCATATCCACAACAGATAACCAAAGAAGTAAACTTTCTTGTTGTGGACTGTTCGTCGTCATACAACGCTATCATTGGAAGACTGACTTTAAACAGTTGGAAGGCAGTAACATCTACTTACCATTTGTCTGTTAAGTTCCTAACAGATTACGAAGTAGGTCAAGTGCAAAGAGACCAATTAGCCGCCAGAGAATGCTATCTAACCATGTTGGCCATGGACGAGCACGTACAGACGATGAGCATAGATGAGAAAAGGGTTACCACGGAGCCCACGGAAGTGCTGGAAGACGTTCCTTTGGACAAGAGTAACCCCAAGAAGTTTACAAGGATTGGAGCAAGCATGGAAAAGAAGACGAAGCAAGACCTTGTCCATTTTTTAAAGAAGAGCATTGATGTGTTCGCATGGAGTCACGAGGATATGCCGGGTATTGACCCGAGTGTCATCACCCACTGTCTGAACGTGTATCCTTCCTCCAAGCCCATATGTCAAAAGAAGAGAGTTTTTGCTCCCGAACGAGATAATGCCATTAAAGAAGAAGTCTAGAAGTTGACCATGGCAAAATTTATCCTGGAAGTTTATTACTCGGATTGGTTGGCTAATGTGGTAATGATCAAGAAAGCTAATGGCAAGTGGAGGATGTGCGTGGACTTCACTGATTTGAACAAAGCCTGCCCAAAGGATAGCTATCCATTGCCATGCATTGACCAGCTGGTGGACTCAACTGCGGGTCATAAATTGCTAAATTTCATGGACAACTCTTCAGGCTATAATCAAATAAGGATGGACGAGGTGGACCAAGAGAAGACATCCTTCATTACCAGCCAAGGCTTGTTTTGCTACAAGGTGGATGCCCTTCGGTTTGAAGAACGCGGGGGCGACTTATCAAAGGCTGGTTAACCATATGTTTTGTCCACAGATTGGACGGAATGTGGAAGTTTATGTAGATGCTATGCTGGTAAAGAGTTTGGACGAGGAAAAGCATCTAGATGACCTTCAAGAGACCTTTGATACGCTTAGATGATATAACATGAAGTTGAATCCGAGCAAGTGTGCTTTTGGAGTTTCGTCAGGTAAGTTTCTTGGGTTCATGGTTTCATATAGGGGAATTGAAGCAAACCCCGATAAAATCCAAGCGATACTGATTATAAAGCCGCTAAGGAATATCAAAGAAGTCTAATCTCTCATTGGACGAGTTGCCGCCCTTAACAGATTCGTCTTAAAAGCTACTGACAAGTGTTTACCATTCTTTAAAGTTCTTAAGAAGGCATTCCGCCCTTAACAGATTCGTCTTAAAAGCTACTGACAAGTGTTTACCATTCTTTAAAGTTCTTAAGAAGGCATTCGAATGGACGGATGAGTGTCAGAAGGCCTTCCAAGACCTCAAGACCTACCTTACCACAACTCTTTTGCTAAGCCCGTCCATACCAGGTGAAGAATTATATTTGTATTTAGCGGTGTCCCCGTATGCGGTGAACTTAGCGTTGATTAGAGAAGAAGGGAAGATACAGAAGCCGGTTTATTATACAAGCCGAGCGTTAAGAGGAGTAGAAGGACGAGAACCCATGATGGAAAAGCTAGCATTTGCCTTGGTCACAGCTTCTAGGAAGTTAAGGCATTACTTTCAGGCTCATGTCATAAATGTCTTAACAGATCATCCATTACAGAAGGCGATGAACAAGTTGGAAGCTGCAGGACGACTAATCCAATGGGCCATAGAACTCAGCGAGTTTGATGTCAGGTACCAACCAAGAAGCGCGATAAAAGTACAGGTATTGGCGGATTTCATTGCGGAGTTCACTCCCAATCAAGGTGAGCTAGACGAGATGGATGAAGCTCAGAGGTGGGTCGTCAATGTGGATGGCTCGTCCACGTTATATGCAGGAGGAATTGGAGTTATACTCAAGTCCCCAGAAGGAGATAAGTTGAAATACGCAGCTCGTCTACAATACCAAACCACCAACAATGAACTGAATATGAAGCTCTCCTTAAAGGATTGGAATTGACTAAGTCCTTAGGGGTGGAGTCAGTGGTCGTCCAAGGAGATTCTCAGTTGATTATCAATCAAGTGAATGGATGTGTGAAGCTAAGGAAGATCGAATGAAGAAGTATCTCAGCAAGGTAAAGCGGCTTGTCAAAAAATTTAAAGAAGCCAGTTTTGTTCAACTCCCAAGGGAGGAAAACATGGAAGCAGATGCTTTGGCAAAAGTAGATGCTTTGGCAAAAGCAGCTTCAACAGGGGAAGCTATGGACGAGTATGATAAAGTTCAATACATGCTAAGCATAGATCTTCCAGAGGTACAACAAATTGAAGGAGAAGAAAATTGGATGATTCCAATAGTAATTTACCTTAAACATGGAAGACTTCCGAAGGGCAAGGATGAGGCTAGAAAGTTGAGGATCAAAGCTGCTAAGTATGTCCTCATAGACAAGGTATTATATAAAAGAGGCTTCTCTCAGCCTTACTTAAGGTGCTTAGCTCCGGGCGAATCAAACTATGTGTTGAGGGAAGTTCATGAAGGAGCATACGGAAACCACTCAGGAGCAAGAGCACTAGTCCATAAAGTCATTCGTGCAGGTTACTACTGGCCAACTATTCAAGTAGATGCTAAGGCTTATGTCAAGGTGTGTGACCAATGTCAACACTTCAGCAACGTCCCTAGACAACCATCGGAGTATCTCACCCCGATGATGGCCCTATGGCCCTTTGCACAATGGGGATTGGATATCTTGGGCCCCTTTCCACTTGGAACCAAGTAGATGAAGTTTTTAGTAGTAGGGATCGATTACTTCACTAAGTGGGTGGAAGCAGAACCCCTAGCAGAGATCACACAGCAAAATGTCAAAAACTTTGTTTGGAAGAGCATTGTGTGCAGGTTTGGGGTACCTAGGGTACTAGTATCAGACAATAGACGGTAATTTGACAACACACTTTTCAGAGACTTTTGCGAGCAACTTGGAATCAAAAATCATTATTCCTCACCCTCCCACCCATAAGCAAATGGACAAGCAGAAGTGGCAAACCGATCATTGTTGAAAATCATCAAGACTCGGCTTGAGGGGGCAAAGAGAGTATGGCCAGACGAGCTACCAGGAGTTTTATGGGCTTACAGGACGACATGGTGATGAAGTATCGGGACAAGGATAACGAGGAGCAACTTCGTCTCAACCTTGATTTGATAGACGAGGTAAGGATGAACACAGAGTAAAGGATAGCGAGGTATAAAAATCTCATGGCTAGAGAATATGATGCTGGTGAAATCCAAGCGCTTCAACATTGGAGACCTCGTCCTAAAAAGGGTCTCTTTGGCAACCAGAAATCCAGCCTATGGGAAACTGGGACCTAATTGGGAAGGACCCTACAGGGTTATTAATTGCAAGAGACAAGGATCATATTACTTAGAAGCCCTGGACAGGAGAAAGCTAGAGCACCCCTGGAATGTCGAGCATTTAAGAAGATATTATCAGTAAGATATCAGCCTGGATGAGATCATCCTAGATGTTGTCACTCTGGACGAGATAAAGTTTGTGTTGCTTTCTGTTACTTGCATGTGTTCGTTATTAGCATTATATGTTGTATTTTAATTCCCTAAAGGTGTATTAATTTTTAAACTATGCGCTATGGACTATGGACGAAGTCATAGACTTGGTCCATCTGTTTGTATTTTTAATTCCTTAAAAGGCACTAGCTTCTAAGCATGTGTAATGCTTATGGACGATGTTTATGTTATGTATATGCAGTTTGGATTTCCAATGTATGTGATGCATAAATCTAATTTCCATAATTTCATCCACAAGAAGGCTAAGGCCCAAGACGAATGAAAATCTCTGGACGCAGGGATGTAACATCTATAAGCTTTCCTCAAAATAAGGATAAAGCAAAGAAAAATAAGCTCAAGGCGTATTCGTCCAAGGAACGGACGAGAAAATGCGTGCACGTGAGAATAATAAAAATCCATGGGTAAAAATATAACCAGCTAGAATAATCCAATCTTTGGACGAGTAAATGCTGGAAACGTCCAGCCTATGGACGAAGAGCAAAAACCAGCTACTAAATCCCTGGACGAATAAAGCTGGTAAAAGCAACGCCATTCGTAAGACGAGTTATACTTGTAAAATTCAAAGAATGGTAAAAATGTTGAACATGAAGGAATTCTTAACAAGGACGAGCTAAACACCTCCACGAGTGGACGGACCACACTTAAAAAACCAGTATAATGTGGATGATGTAAATAAAGAAAAATTCGTCCATACAATAACATGTTCAATAGTAAATAAAAAAGTAATGGAAATAAACATTTATTCATAAAAGTCTAGAAAATGGTAGACGACCACCGCCCAAAAACCCTTATAAAGTAAAGCCTAGAAGGCAATTGTTTGAAAGCTCGTCACAAAGATTATAGACGAGACAAATGTACTTGGATAAATTTAAATGGTCCAAAACAACGGACCTTATACATAAAAAAGAAAAGAAGAAAAGGAAAATGACATGATAATTTTTCAAACGTTTTTCACTGAGGGTTATCTCCAGAATTGGGATCGTCTTGAGCAGGTTGGGTAGTGGCATCGTCCTCAATGTTGACATCTTCAGAGCTTGTTTGAAGGAGAGAGCTTGTTGCACCAATGTTGAGCTTGATGGAACTGAAGTCAACTTCTAGGAAGTGTTCCTTAGCGTCCATACGAAAATCTTCGAAGCCAGCAGCATAGTTTGCGTCCAAGAGATCAGTAAACTGTTTGGAAGCTCTGAACTCCACAACAACGTCCTCTTTGGCTTTCTTAAGAAGTGTGCTCAGCTCATCATTCTTCTTCTGAAGATGGTCAAGACGAGTGTCCTTTTCGACGATGTCAACCTTGAGCTCTTCGACGAGGTTTTGCAATTCTTTGGCCTCGTCTGTACTCTTGGTTGCCACTTCAGCCCAGCCCCTGTAGTCATCTTTAACCTCCTGGATCCTCGTCTCAAGCTGTATCCTCGTCTTGTCCATCTCGGTGGCCTGCCTGGACGCTGCGATGAACTTTGACATTGCCTAAAGTTAAAAAAAAAAAAAAAAAAAAAAAAAAAAAAAAAAAACTTATTAGACGAGAAAAGTGTAAAGTGACAAGACGAGGCAAAAGTGAAATCACATAACTTGAAGAGATCATGAACACCAGAATGTTCAAAGTCTTTCAAGGACATGTCATAGCATGCAGCCATGTCCTCATCAGTCACACAGTCTTTTGAAAACGTTCCCAAGCCAAATCTTCATTTTCAATAAGGTTCATAGGAACCCTTTGAGAAGGCTGAGGCGAGGTAGGTGCAGTGACCTTGGACGGGATGACTTCAGTAGGCATAGATGAGTCTACATCATAAATTTGGACTGACGGCTGTTGAGAGGGAGGATTAGGAAGGCCAAGCTTGACAACCCCAGGCTTGGACGATCCATGCTTCACCTTCTTGCTTCCTCGACGACTGGGAAGATTTTCCAAATCAAGCGTCTTGGATAAGCTTTTTCTTTTATCTCTAGCAGAAGGACGAGGCTGAGATTGAGCCTCTGGTCTGGTTACCTCGTCCACTACTCCCTTTCCTTTATTTTCTTTCATGGTTGCCATTCCTGAAAAGAAAAATGTTAGAATTAACTAAAAGGGAAAATTTAAATAATTTCTTTTAAGTAAAAACTCACGTCTACGGGTTGTAAGTTCGTGGGCTAGAGCTTCAGGAGATGGCTCAGGACCAAGTCCTTAAGTCGCAAGACGAGGAAGCGTGACTAGGGAATGGAAACTCCTGTCAGTGTATAGACGAGCTCTCTAGACGCGTTCAAGATAGAATCTGCTCAAAGACGGTCGTCTAATAGCTATAAAAAAAAAATAAAAAAAAGAGAGGAAGAGAAAAGGGTTAGATGACTATAATCAAAAGATAAAAACACAATATATAATAATAATAATAATAATAATAATAATAATAATAATACATACATACATACATACATACATACCTTCAAGACGAAGGTTCCCTAACTCTCCAGTGTAGGGGGCAAATGGATTCCTGCCAACCTCAACAAGGTGTCTAGCCCAAAAACCAGAGACGAAGAAAAACTCCGTCTTCCAGTTCCTATCTGATGTTACAAGTGATTTTATTAGTCTATAATCTTTCTCCCTGGCTGTGAATTGATAAAAGCCAAGGGACTGGTTAATCTCTGAGGGCTTGTAGCAGTAGAGGAACTTGTCCACAATGAGAGGACGATCCCCTTCAAACACCTCCCTCCACAAAACTTGCATAGAGACAACTAGCCTCCACGCGTTAGGGTTAAACTGACATATTCCTAAACCTAACTTGGTGAGTAACTCCCTAACAAAGGCATTAAGGGGTAACCTAAGTCCCCCTAAAAGGTAAGCTTCATAAACACCTACGCCAAAACGAGGTTGACAGCACCATTCCCCACGAACAGCTAACCTAGGGTTAAGGTCGTTTGGAATTTGGTACCGACTCCTAAGGGAGGTAAGTCTCTTTTCATCAGTCTTAGAGTGGACTCCTATAGCACAACTATATACTGTCTCAACCTCGTCTAAAGGAGTGGACGAAGGAACACTCATCAAGGTACCAGCCCGAGACCCTGACGCTGCCCTCGTCCTAAGCTGTTCCTGAAAAACCTCTAAAGGAATCCCAGGAACACCAAACGTGTATTGCTCATCTGTGGTGTTCCCTCTACTACTATTGTTACTACTACTATTGCTACCACTACTAGAGCCACTATAACTAGTAGTGCCATGGTACTCGTCTATAGCCTTAACAACACTATTACTAGACAAAGAAACAACAATCTCAGACATCTTGAAATTTGAAGGAAAACCTAAGAACGAGGATGAAGAGAATACCTAGCTCTAGACGAAGGAGGACTAAAGACGCAGAAATACTTCTAGACGAGGCACTGGACGACGAACGTCAAGGGAGAAAATTTAGGAAATGTGAAGGGTAGGGGAGGAATTCCACTATTTATTGGCAGTGAAATTTGGCATCTGAAACGACGCGACCAACCAGAGAACGACATATGGCATATTCCTCGAAAAGGTAAATCGACGTGACCAGTCACCAATGAGGTCATGACACGTGGCACGACATCTAACAACTGACATAAAGACACGTCCAAAGAACAGTAGTAAATTCTACAGTGCTCTGGACGACTATTGGACAAGGGGGCAATTGATGGTGAATTGAAAATTGAACCAACTCCAATTTGTCCATGAGAGTCGTCTAGGTCAAGAAGACAAGGATGGTCATCCCTAGTAGGACGGTCATTCATGGGTATGAGGGTCGTCCATCAGGAAAGCGCCTGGACGACCCTCGACACTTGGGAAAGTTCTAGAAAGATTTATCTACAAAAGCTAGTGAATCGAACCACGTGTTATTATTTTTAAGCATGAGCAAGATCTTGGTTCGTCACTCTAACTTTTTGCTAAGTACTTAACTTCCAACGACAGTTGTAGAAAATAAGATTGAACATTCTAACTCCTATAGCGGTTGTGGAAGTTAACCCTGAAACTTCTGACTTCCTCAAATATAGAGGAAGTTACGAGACAAGTAACTGCTTCAAAAGCACACTATATAAGCACTCATCCACATCAAATGGAGGTAAGTTTTCACGATTTCTAAAATGTTGGAACTCTAGAATTTAAGAGAGAAACTAACTTAAGCATCAGAGGGTTCTTAGCTGGTCCACCCCGGTTACCTTTGATCATGTGTTTTTCTTTTCAGGCCTTCCAAGCAATTACTAGTCCACTGAAGCCCGAAGAATTCAACCTACTGATTTTCTTTGCATCATCAATCTCGTTCTTCCTTTTGGTCGTCATTGGACACGCCATCCGTATTTGGTCTGGGCTGATAATCCTTTTTGATGAACTCCTGGAGTTTGCCTCTCTGAATGAGTTCCTCAATTTGCCCTTCAATTCACGACATTCGTCAGTGGAATGACCATAACCTTCGTGGAATCGGCAATACTTCCAAGAATTTCTGCCCTTTGGCCTCGAGCTTAAGGGTTTTGGCCACTTCAGGGTTGGGTCGTCCTTGATCTGTATAAGAATCTTATCAACAGGCATCAGTAGAGGCGTAAAGTTCAATCTCTTCTTTATTGTCTCTGGGCTAGTCTTGCTAGTTCGGCTGTCTAAAGGATTATGTTTACGGTCCTTCTTTCCGTTTTGCAAATCAATCTCCTTGTCCTTCTTTCGCTTGCCTGTTAGGCTCTTGACGGCCAAGACATCTTCCTCATTCACACACTTCTGGATTTTGAACAACAGGTTTGTTATTGACGTTGGTGTGTTTCTCCTAAAGAGGAAGTGAGATCTGGATCGACTTGCTCTGCTTGGAAGGTCATCATTATAACTTGGTCATCGCCTTTGTCAATCTCTAGCATTGCCTCTTTGAAGCACCTCACATATTCCCTTAGGGTTTCTCTTTCTTGCTGCTTTATGGTTAGCAAGTATGAAGTGAGCCTTTTGTGCCACTGGCCTCCAATGAAGTGACGAACAAAAGAGTCGCTTAACTACTTAAAGTTATCAATTGAGGCCGCTAGTAACTTGCTGAACCATTCTCTAGCAGCCCTCTTGAGGGTGGCTGGGAAGGATCTGCATTTCACCTCGTTCGGTGTTTGCTGAAGGTCTAGGATTGTTTTGAATGCACCAACGTGATCAAGAGGATCTTTCATGCCGTCGTAGACCTCCAATTGTGGAAGTTTAAACTTGAGGGGAAGAGGGCACTCGAGTACCTTGGCAGTGAAAGGTGAGCTTGTCTTCTTAAGCATGCCATCAGGGTTTATGGCAGTTTTCATAGCACCCCTTACCTCATCCAGCTCTTTTCTTATGGCTTCCACCATCTGATCCTTATCGGGTGTGGTTTGCTTGGTTCGTTCAGAGGTGGCTTTGCTACTGGTTGGGTTGTGGTCTTTGCCATTGTCCCGATTACATCGCATCAGAGAAGCGTTGCTGTTCTTAGGATGTCCTTGGTTCTCGAGACATTCTTGCTGTTTGAATTTTGCGTTTTGCTTCATCAACTCTTGGAAATTAGATGTCTAAGCTCGGATCTGCTTAGCCATGATGGTTGAATCCATAGGAGGTGATGAAGTGAAAGTGTTCACGTGTCACGAGGAACTTTGTCGATAGAGATACGATGACTTGTCGGAAAGAATTGCAACTCGATCGTTCTCCACAGACGGCACCAAACTGATGAAGCAGAAAATTGCAGCTCATCAGTATGCTCCTCGTCAATGGTATGGACGACCGTCAGTATCTGTTTCAAAGGAACAATGTAAGAGGGCACCTGAGGTCCCGGGGCAGCCTCTGATGCTTAAGTCAGTTTATCTCCTTGAGAAATATAATAATGTAAGAGATAGTCTGAGTATAGTGTGTAAGTGTATGCGTAGATGTCCTGCTTACCTGTTGTTGTTTGCCTTATATAGCATGTCTGTGAATAAATGCTCGGGGTATTTATTGTGCCAAACGTTGGAGGCTTTGAATAGCTTGTTAAATGCCATTATATCCTTGTTTAAAGTCTTGTAACGGTTTTACAACGGTCAGCTTAGCTGTCTAAGGCTTTCTGCTGGAGTCCGTAACGTTTAGACCTTGTTAAGGAAAGGATTTAGGGCCGGATCATTAATGTGCGTAACGGTCATCAGTGTTACAGACGACCTATTTTATTGACGGTCTGCAATCTCTCAGTCGACCAAATTCACTGAAGGTCCGCTGATCAAATGTGGCTCTTCAGGATCTTCTAAAGAAACATTCACACAATATAATCAAAGCAATCACTCCCCTAATACCAAATCTGGTCTTTGTTAACCTCCATTACTATTAAAGCCCTCTAAAGAAGCAATCACATTATCTCCTCCAATAATCACTCTTTTATAATTGATTGCATATTTTTACAATTCTTACTATGTAGAGATGTAAGACTTTTTGTATTATAAAAGGAGATGTAATTGAAAGAGGAAGACAACTAAACAGTGCTTGCAACGGCTAGTTGAGCAACGTCTATTTCTTGAATTAGTGAGGCACGTGCAACGATACCGTTTAAGTTTGTGAAGCATGGGTCTTATTTTGATTTAGTCAAGACGGCAGTGTTTCATTTAAAGTGTACGACGTCATTTTACTTAAACCAACACAGCTTTACTAACTTACTCAACAATTGCTCTTCACTGATCATGTGCTCAAAAGTCTTCATTGCAGAACAATATGCAGAATTCTTAGCCTTATCTAGTTTCAGATATTTTCCCTGTAACAAACTATATATTTATTCCTTCCTTTAGATTCTGTTAGAATGATTAGTTACAAGTTTGTTAGGATTTAATCCACGTGTATTATTATGAAGTCCTACAAATAGATACTCAGTATATACTTCAAAAAGATCATTCAATACAACTTCGAGAGAGTTCTTTTCTCTGTTTTTCATTCTCTTTCTCTCAAGCTTTAGCTTTTCTTTCATGGTATCAGAGCCATTATCCATGGCTTCCACAGCTTCTACAACCTCTACTTCTAACACAACCACTGTGACTCACACACCACCACCACCATATCCATTACTACTTTCTAATATGTCAAATGTGATGTCAATCAAGCTAGATTACACAAACTATATATCATGAAGGCATCAACTTGTCACTATTCTCGAAGCTTATTCATTGTTTGATCACATTAATGGTAATGTGCCACAGCCTTGTCAGTTTCTGTTTGATGATCAAGGCATTTCTACTGTGAATCCTGAATTTTCTGCTTGGAGAATCAAAGATAAGGCTTTACTTTCTTTGATCAATTCCACACTGACACCACAAGTTTTCTCCCTTGTGGTAGGAATTACAAGCTCTAGGGAGGTCTGGAACACTTTGGAGCAAAGGTTCACCTCCACTTCAAGGGCTAACATTCTGAATTTGAAGCTTGAGCTGCAAAGTCTCAAGAAAGGGAGTGATTCTGTGAATGTGTTCTTGCAGGATCAAGATTGCAAGAGACAAGCTTCTTGCTGTAGGTGTTGTGGTTGATAATGAAGAACTTATCTGTATTGTTCTTCGAGGTTTACCAAAGGATTTTGCTCACTTCTGTTCAGCTATACGAACCAGGAGTGATCCAATCACTTATGAGCAACTTTCTATTATGTTGCAAAGTGAAGAATTGGCAATGGCAGAGAACATTGAGTTTATTCCTCAATCTCTAGCTATGTTTGCTTCTAGCTCTAAGTCTAATAGAGGCAACACTTAGAATCAAGATAATGGAAGAGGAAGAGGAAGAAATGGATCCAATAGGGGAAGAGGTGGTGGCAGATATGGCAGCAGTGGTCAGTATCAAAACCAGCCTAATTCTCAGTCAAGCAACCAAGCTTACAGAACTAAGTCTGGTAGACCTATATGCCAGATTGTGGAAAAGATGGCCATCTGGCACTTGATTGCTACCATAGGATGAATTTTGCCTATCAAGGTAAGAATCCACCTACTAAGCTTGCTGCTATGGTGACTGCTTCCAATGCTGCTATCACCAATAACCAAGATCCATGGTTGGCTGATTCAGGGACATCTGATCATCTCACTGTCAACTTGAACAACTTGACTACTCCAACTCAGTACAAGGGTACAGATCAGGTCACTGTGGGGAATGGTCAAGCTCTTCCAATCAATGGCATAGGTAATTCCTCTATCCATACCAAATATCACAGATTCAGACTTAGGAATGTATTACATGTTCCTAGAATTGCCATAAACCTCTTGTCTATGCACAAATTCTGTTTACACAATAATTGTTCTTGTCACTTTGATGCTAATGAGCTCAAAATCCAGGATATACCTACGGGGAAACTCCTCTACAGGGGCTTGAGTGAAAATGGAGTCTATCCAATCTACTCAAAGCTTCAAGCCAAAGGTCCTACCTTCACACACACTTCATTCAATCCTGCTCAAAGAAATTCTGTTTTCACACAAGCTCCATCTAAGTTTGCTCATACAGCTTCTTCCTTAGCTTTCAATGTTAATAGGACTAATAAATGGTTGCTTTGGCACCATAGACTAGGACATCCTAATGACAATGTATTACATTCTGCTATTTCTAATCTTGAACCTTCAAATGTATTCAAGTTCAATTCTGCAGTTGTAACACATTGTAAACATTTCCTTGGTGGCAAAATGCACCAATTTCCTTTTGTTAAATCTGGTATGCAATCTAAAGCACCTCTTAAACTCATTCATGCTGATGTTTGGGTTCCTGATCCTATTGTGCCTGTTAATGACTTTAGATACTACCTTGTGCTTGTTGATGACTTTACTAAGTTTGCTTGAGTATATTTGCTCAAACTCAAGTCTGATGTTCTTAATATTTTCAAACACTTCAAAATAACTATAGAAAATCGACTTGATCTCAAAATCAAGATTTTTAGATTTGATGGAGGTGGTGAATTTTCTTCTAAAGCCTTTGCTGAATTTTGCTTCTCACAAGGCATTATACACCAGTTTTCTTGTCTACATACTCCACAACAGAATGGAGTTGCAGAGAGAAAACATAGACACTTAATTGAGTGTTCTCTCACTATGTTATCTCTTTCAAAACTACCTCTTTCTTATTGGTCATATGCAATAGCAATTGCAGTCCATATCATCAACAAGCTTCCTTCACCTAATCTACATAATCAATCACCATGAGAACTCTTGTTTCATTCCATGCCTGATCTTACTCACCTTCGAGTCTTTGGTTGCACATGCTTCCCTCTACTTAAACCTTACATTGATCACAAATTACAACCTCATACTAAGCCTTGTATTTTTCTTGGCTATCCTGCCTTCTCAAAAGGCTACATCTGTCTTGAACCTATCACTCACAGAGTTTACATCTCTAGACATGTTCTTTTTAATGAAAATGAGTTTTTGTGTCTTGAGAGTTCCTCTTTGTCCACTGGTTCCTCAATTCCAGCCACAGACTCTCCTTTTTGTACTTTTCCTACTTGGCTGTCTTATATGTTGCACACATCTCCACCTCATACTTGCACATCACTACCTAATTCTACACCTCACATGTCTACTTCTCCTTCATTTTCACCACAACACTCTAATTCAACTCTTGGTCAATCCATATCACCATCTCCTCCCATCACTACTACACAGACTTCTCAATCACTACTCCCTATATCCACATCTGCCACACAACATTCATCATCCATCCCTACACCCTTACCTATACAACCTGCTGCCCCTATACCTGCTCTCGAGTCATCCGACATTGAACTTACACTTGCTCATGCCACAATCACATCTGATTCTAATCCTATCTCTACCACAGCCACAGATGACTTTGAACCTATTTCTCCCACAGACGCAACTGACCTTGCTCTTGCTCCTTGTACAAATACAATGGTTACTAGATCAAAGGAGGGTATATTCAAACCCAAGGCCTATGTTGCTAAACCTTCTCCCATTGACTATACCTTGACTAAGCCACTCACTTACAAGATTGCTGCTCAATTTCCTCAATGGTGTACTGCCATGGATGAGGAGTTTGAAGCTTTGAAGAGACAAGGAACCTGGTCTTTGGTCCCTCCTTCTCCCTCTCAAAATGTTGTTGGCTACAAGTGGGTGTTTAAGCTTAAACACAATAGTGATGGCACTATCAGCAGATACAAGGCTAGGCTGGTTGCTAAAGGCTTTCACCAACAGTTTGGTGTTGATTTTGAAGAAAACTTCAGCCCTGTGATCAAGCCACCCACTGTGAGAATAATTTTGTCATTGGCAGTTCAGTTCAACTGGCCTCTACGGCAGCTTGGTGTAAGGAATGCCTTCACGGTGTGCTCAAGGAGGAAGTTCACATGCTTCAACCCCCTGGGTACATTGATCCCATTCATCCCAATTATGTCTGTAAACTTCATAAGTCTCTTTATGGCTTGAAGCAGGCTCCTCGAGCTTGGTTTGAGAGATTTTCTACTCAGCTAATTCACTTGGGATTTCAAGCTTCCCTTGCTGACTCCTCCCTCTTCATTCTCAGGCATGGCAAACTCCTGGTCTATCTCCTTGTTTATGTGGATGACATTGTCCTCACTGGGAACAATCCCCAATTTCTTAATGTTTTGATCAAGGAGCTCAGCCAAGCTTTTGAACTTAAAGACTTGGGTGATCTCCATTACTTTCTGGGACTTCAGATCACCAGGACTGCTAAGGGTTTATTTCTGAATCAAACAAAGTATGCCCATGACCTTCTTGTAAAGCATAACATGCTCACCTCTAAGCCTGCGAAATCTCCTTGTACTTCTCTTCTGAGACTTGTGCCTAATGAGGGGAAACTCCTATCAGATCCTCATCCTTTTTGAAGCCTTGTGGGATCTTTGCATTATTTGACTTTTACGGGACCTGATCTCAGCTTTGCTGTTCATCAAGTTTGCCAATTTATGGCTAAGGCCATTGATGTTCATCTCATCGCTGCCAAACAAATTCTTCGATATCTCAATGGAACAATTGATTTTGGGATCTTCCTTTAACCAGGTCCCCTCTCTCTTTCTGCCTTCTCTGATTCGGATTGGGCTGGTGACCCTTATGACAGGAGATCCACTACTGGTTATTTGGTTTACTTGGGGTACAACCCCATTACCTGGAGTGCTAAAAAGCAACTTACTGTCTCTCGGTCTTCCACAGAGGCCGAGTATCGTGCTCTTGCTTCCACCTCTGCGGATTTGTGTTGGCTGCGCCAATTATTGAAGGATTTAGGCATCTTCCTTTCTACTCCTCCGAAACTCTGGTGTGACAATGTCTCAGCTCTGGCAATTGCTTCCAACCCTATGTTTCATGCCAAAACAAAGAATATTGAGGTAGATTATCACTTCATTCGTGATCGTGTGCTTCGCAAGGATCTTCAGGTCAAGTATATCAGCACAGATGATCAACTGGCTGACATTTTTACAAAGAGTCTTCCCACTGCTCGATTTTATTTTCTTCGTTCCAAACTCATGTTACCAGTAGCTCCCCTGAGTTTGAGGGGGGATGAAAGAGGAAGACAACTAAACAGTGCTTGCAACGGCTAGTTGAGCAACATCTATTTTTTGAATTAGTGAAGCACGTGCAACGACACCGTTTGAGTTAGTGAAGCAAGGGTCTTATTCCGATTTAGTCAAGATGGCAGCGTTTCATTTAAAGAGCACGACGTCGTTTACTTAAACCAACACAGCTTCACTAACTTACTCAACATTTGCTCTTCACTGATCACGTGCTCAAAAGTCTTCATTGCAGAACAATATGCAGAATTCTTATCCTTATCTAGTTTCAGATATTTTCCCTGTAACAAACTAGATATTTATTCCTCCCTTTAGATTCTGTTAGAATGATTAGTTACAAGTTTGTTAGGATTTAATCCACGTGTATTATTATGAAGTCCTATAAATAGATACTCAGTATATACTTCAAAAGATCATTCGATACAACTTAGAGAGAGTTCTTTTCTCTGTTTTTCATTCTCTTTCTCTCAAGCTTTAGCTTTTCTTTCAGTAATCACATCATATAGGCAAGAAAATATACAATATTTTTCCTCTAATATTTGATTTCTTTCATGGTATAAGGGGAGTGATTGCTTGGAAGATATTGAGAAATTGTTTTCTTAGAAAGTCTCAATATTAAAGCTGGTTGATAATTAGAGTTAGGTACGGTGTAATGGGATTGGCTACATTTGATAACTTGCATTGATTTCCGCTAATAATTTCTCATTTACTTGAGATGTAATTCATAAATATAGTAAATTTTATGGTTACCATCAAAAACAAAAGAAAATACACAAAAAATAATTCTTCTTCTTCTGACATTGACATTTCAAATTTTTGTATCTTTAATTTCATGAACTCAATGTCAATTTGAAAATTCAAAATGCTTTTGGGAACTAAGAAAGCTCTATGGGGGACAATTATTTTGTTTTTCAGTTGGGTTGTTCTATGGAACACACGAGCAACTAGTAATTTTCAACCAACTTATCTCACACACTGCAAGCATTTAGGGCCGTTTGGTACGTGTGTTTAAATAACAGTTTTTAGTTTTTTTGAAAATACGTGTGGGTGAAAAAGTGTATGAAAATACATGTAATGTTGTTTGAAAATTGAAAACATGTATTTAAAATTATGTACCAAATAGTCGCTTACCCATTACTTCCATTTTGTCTCATACAGGAGAGAACTAAAGCTTGAGATATGATGGTTCTTTTTGACCTCTCTCTTTCAACTTGGGAGCCAATGGATAAGAGGAGGATTCATGGTTCGCTGGAAAGCATATATGTCAGTCTGGACAAGTACGTTGATCCTATTTTGCTTGTTGCTATTTGTTTTCATTCTCACCCAATTGATTCTGTTTCATATATCAAAGGGTCCACAGCTTTAATGACACCATTTGGTGATTTCCTGGTGCATCTCCAGCTTATCATTTATGATTACCATCTTACTACTCGTCATTACCTTTCATTAATCATTATTGTCCTAACTACCACCATCATTCTCAATGTGATTTTTAACCAACTTCATGCCAGTGCTAAGTGCAAACAAGTAAAAACCTCCTCCTTCACTCCGATGAGTAATGAAAGCAATCAATCAGAGCAAGTCCCAAAAGGCTTTGAGCCTTTAATACTATAATTATTTTCTTCTCAAAAAAAAAAAATTACTAGAATTATTCAATAACTAATTTTAACTTTTAAGACAATCTATATCAATTCAACTAAGTCTTAATAATTTCATTTAATTACATTCAGATCAAACGTTATGCATTCTAATGAAATAACAGGGGGAAAAAAAAAATCAATGATATGATATACGATAAATGTTAAGAGTCTTGTAACTCAACTGATTGAAATTTCCTAAAATTTGGGGTCTCAAATACATTCAAGATTCAAATCTTTCTTATTTTGTTGTAACTATTGAATTATAAAAAAGAATTAAAAAAAAAAAGATTTTTTTTTTTTGAAAAACATAAAAAAAAAAAATTGTTATGATAACTAATTTACATCATAGCATGGTGGAAAGAGATTCTATTTGCTGCTTTCTAATGAATGCTGAGGAGGAAATTATAGGTAATGACGTGGAAAGAGATGCTAGCTAATATATATTATATAGTCTACTTAGACACAATCACACAAAGATGGTTCAAACTTCAAACTAGCCCGACTTATAGCCAAGAGAAGGGGCAAGGCATCAAAAAAAAAAAAAAAGAAAAAAAAAGAAAAAGCAAAGGCTCTAAAGGGCAAGGAGAAATAATTAAGGAGAAAAGTTGTGTGCATGCAAGGAATGGATAACTCTTACTAAAGTAGGGCTTACTGTTGATGATGCATCACATATTATCTATCGAAGTCAAGGAAGCGGGTAGAGTAGAGAGAGTAACAACATGAAAGGAGTAAAGAGGATAATATTCTGTTACCAAAAGGAATAACTTACTGTTAAATAGATTTTTTTGTTTCTTTTACTTTATAAAATGTAAATTCTATTAAGAATAGATGGGTAATTCAGTGGTAGATGCTTTCTCATTACATGTTATGTGGAGAAAAAATTCTTTGCCTTAGGCTACATGCCTCTTTGTTTCAGGTAGAGGTGTGCTCGGTTCGGTTTCGGTCGGTTTTTATGGGTATGGCCAATCGAAACCAAATATTTCGGTTTGTGAAATTCTCAACTGAAACTGACCGAAATGGCTGGAAATCAATCGGTTTCGGTGTATTTCGGTTTCAGTCGGTTTCGGTCAGTTTTCGGTTTTCCAAAGAGAGGGTTATTGAGATTTTCAAAACCCTAACTTTAATCACATATAAAAAACAAAGTAATATAGCAACAGAGAGAGAGAGAGAGAGCTGTTGAACAAATCAGAACAATAGAGAAAGAAAAACTTCCAACAATATTTGTTCAACAATTTACACACAGATTCCAACTAAAAATTGAAAATATTTTGAATTAGCAAAAAGGTCCAGACAGAATTTTACCGTTGTTGCACCATAGCAGGAGCCTACCACCATGTCTCTGTAGTGATTTTTCAATCTGAATTGAAGAAAGAACAGAGATATGTGACTCAGAGAGAAGAGAGAGGGGGCTGAACTGAGAAGGGCAGAGACTTAGAGAGAAAATTGGGGAAGAAGGTAGCTGAACTGAAGCGAGAAGGGTAGAGAGAGACAGAGAAAAAATTGGGGAAAGGGGCGACTGAAGAAAAGAAAAGAGAAGAATAAAATAGGGGTATTTCATAATATGATTTTTTTTTTTCTTTCATTTATTTTTTTCTCCTCTCATTATGAGGTCTCCGAGACACGACCGTGTTTCCTTGGTTGGTTTGGGCCAGCTAAGTTTTTATAAAGTTGAGCGGTTTTGAAATTCACAAATGGGTAAAATAGTAAGTTTGAAATAACCCAAGAGTAAAAATGTCGTTTGAATCATTCAAGGGACATAAGTATCACTCCAAAACATCACGATCAAAACAACATGAAGAACATAAAGATTGAACCACCTAATTAAAAAATCAAGCCACATCAAGAATTAACGGCTAGCATATTAATGCATGAGCCATGTAATTATGAAGGATTAAATTTCATTGGTCCTAAATTGGATTAGTTAGAACTGATGTCATGTCAAAGTTTAATTTGTTTATTTTTATGGATTAGTTAGAACTAATTTCATGTCAAAGTTTAATTTGTTTATTTTTATGAAAATGAAGTAATTTAGATTAATCATAAAATTAAGAAATAAAGCCTTAGATTTGGTTTTTTTTTTTTAACTAACCCACCCAGGCTCGGCCCTAGGCCTAGGCCATTTAAGCCATGGCCTAAGGCCCCCCTAACATAGAAAGGCCTCTAAATTAATATGGGGCAGTAACTTTTTATTTTTTCTAATTAAAAAAAGAGTGAGTTATTTGCCTTTTTTTTATTATCAAATAGGTCTTATAAATTAATATGTCACCCATCACAACAAGTAATAAGTAATTTAATACTCATTTTATTATTTTATTGAAATGTCACATCAATTTGTAAGTTTTTTATAGTAAAATTTGTAGTAATTTTAGTATCTTCTCCATGCACAAAATATTATGAATCAATAGAAATACAACAAAATTACCAATTCACCATTAAGTGAATGAAAGATGCTAAAACTAATACAGATTTTATGACAAAAAACTTACAAACTAATGAGGCAGGAATATGATTAGTGTCACTCAAATAATATAATAAATAAATGTTTTGAACAACTTATTTTTATTGGTGACACGTCAGTTTATAAAACTACATAGTAAGTATCATTAGCTTACTGTGGGTGAATTAGTCTTATTAATTAGTAGGAATTACTAATAGATTTGAAATAAAAAATTTACAATATAAAAAATAAAATAAATATTATTTAAGTGATATTTAGATATAAAAAGACCCTTTTAATATTTCGCCTTAGGCTTCAAACTATCTTGGGCTGAGCCTGAACTCACCTTGTCAAAACTTGTCAATATTCAAATATCCATGACCATGGCATCATTGACTCACACTCACATTGTCCTCCTAGTCCAACTCTTGATCTTATCAATAGCAACAATCTCATAAGTGAAGGCCAAGCTTTTCAAGACCCCTTCCTCCCCTCCTTAGAAATTGCGATCATCTTCTGGATCCCAGCCACTAATACAACACCCCATAAGCCCAACTATGACCAACCAAACCTATTCTATCACCCATATCCAAATGCGTCCATCCACAGAAACATACCATTTCCAAATGCCTCCTCCTCCCCCTCATATAACTTTATCTCCATCCACAGGGTCATCTTGAGCATTGTAATGGGTCTCCTAAGTGGCATTGTTTGTGGAACCCTTATTGGCTTTACCATGTTCCTCGCTTGGTCTCTCTTCGCTCATAACTTCTTCTCTGACGATTAGCTTAACCCTTGGAAGCTTGGCTATGTCTAGATTCCCATCACCACCATTAAGATCAGATGGCAAGTTAGCACCAAGCTTGTTTTACTTGATCCTTGAATACTACTAAATTATAAAAGCATTAGCATTAGCCTAATGCATTTTTAGCCAAAATTGACTCCTAAAACTCCACTTTTTGTTACTTTAGCTATTCTACTATTCACAAACCACTACATCAGACTCAATACTTTATCATTATTCTATTTAAATATTATTTTTGTTCTCTCTCGAAATAATTTGTTTTCACTGTTTTTCCCTAATTCAACGTATCTTCCAACATCAACAAATCCAAACAAACAAAACACAGCCATGGCTAATGCCTACAACCTAATCAAACAATCAATGTCATCCCTCAAACCTAGATAAAATAAAAAATAAAAAAAACACCCAAACTAAACAAACGAAACATAGATCAAATAGACCCACATTAGCAAAAAAAGAAAAAAGAAAAGAAAAAAAAAAGGACCCACAACGATGACCTAAGATAGCAATGCACCACCATGATGGCAACCCATAACAACTGTCATCCATTACCCATTGCAAGTTTGGGACCTAGCCACCGTCCTCTACCGCTAAATCAACCCAGATTGTGACCTTAGGGGTGTGCCTCCTGCTAAAACTGACTCGATTTGACTTAACCTGTGGGGTTAGGTCAGTTTTTAGGGGTTGGTGGGTTGAGTTGAGTTTTGAAATTTGTTTTTATAGTGGGTTAGGTTGGGTTTGAATTATAAGATTTATAAATCTGCATAACCCGACCCGACCCACCTATATTTAATATATATTTAAAATTAAAAAAAATATATGTAAAAATATATTATAGAATTTTATTATTTACTTTTTTTTACCCCTTTTCCTAAATAGAATCCAAACCCTAAGTTATGCTCATATAGTTTGTGTTGGTTTGATGTTATGCTCAAAATTATTTGGTTATAAATTTGTTCTTATTTGTGGTAGTGTTGTTCTAATTCTCAATGTAATATTAATAATAGTAATGAAAAACAGTTCAACCCATGGTTCTAACTTGGTCCATGTGGGTTAGGATGAACCCTTGTTATGGGTTGGATTCTTTTTAACCCACCATGGTGGGTTGGACTGAAAAAACCCCTCAATCTGACCCATACATATTCCTACGTGACCCAACCATCTTAACTACCTGGCATCCACCGCTGTATCGACCAACACATGCTTAGACGGCCAAATTGATCAACCCAAGACAGTTTTGCCTACTTTGTTGGACTCAAGTTTGAGAGAGCAACCTGTTAATGGCGTGGAGAGAGAATGAAGAAAAAGAGAGAGAGAGAGAGTAAAAAAAGAATTAAAATGGTTTATTGAACTACAATAGCCTTTGCTTCATCTATATAGACACTGTTTAGTGTTTTGAGAAAAAAATGGGTAAATTTTGGCTAGGCAGCTCTTTGATGAGGCTGTTGCAAATCCTCTGATAGGACTAAATAAGAAGGGTGAACATATATTTTCCTTCGACAAAAAAATAAATATAAGTGCTATAGTGCCCCAAATTTTAAAAATGGATATATTGGAGTCCTTGGGGCCAAGGATTAGATGGCAACACAAATATTATAAGAAGGTAGTAATTTACAAATACCACAAAGGTTACAGTTGACGCAAAAGGAGACCAAGCACAAAGCCAAAAGCCAAAAGCCAAAAGCCAAAAGACGCAAAGAAGACCAAGAAGATACTATCATCGAAATCCATGGCCATGGCCTCACTGATTCATCGTGTCATCCTGGTCCAACTTCTGATCCTATCGGTGGCAACAATCTCAGCGACGGCCAGACCTTGCAAGACCCTCTTCATCTCCTCCTACTCTTTCTCCTTCAAACCCGTTAACCAACAAAACCCTTCTTCTTCATCCTCGGGATTCGTCACCGTCTTCACCGAGATCAGCCACTTCAACCCAAAACCCCAAATGCAAGAACAGCCCTTCCCCACCACCACTGAGATCTTCCTCTTCCGTGACCCGATCCACCGCAACGACATGCCGTTGGGGTACAGGAAACCCCAACAACCCCTCGCTTCCTACGACTTCAGCTCCCTCCGTGACCGCACCAAGGACATCTTGAGTGTCGTCGTCGCTCTCCTCTTCGGCGTTGGCTGCGGGGCCCTCACCGCCGCCACCATGTACCTCGCTTGGTCTCTCTTCTCCCACCGCTTCTCCTCCTCCGACTACTCCACTTTCCCCTCTTCTTTCTCCGACGACGACGACAACGATGACGATGATGCCAATCCCAAGAAGTTCGGCTATATTAAGATTCCCGCTGCCACCGATTCTCTGCCTGCTCCGGCTCCGGCTAAGTGAACGGTATGAAAGTATATGATTATCGCTATTATGTTATATGGTATTGTAGTCAATTTGGAGCTATTGAAGCTTGTCTCTCTTTTTAGTGTGGATTGTGGACTAATTGTTTATAATAAACAAAAGAGAGAACAAGTGTGCTACTTTTCTGGTCTGTATTACTCAATTTACGACTTTATTGTCTTATATTCTAATACTTTAAATGTGATCATGTACTTTGTTTATGTTATTTATGATTTTTGTTGGGTTTCGTTATTTTGTTGTGATTCAACTTTGATTATCATATCTGATTGAGTTCGAAATTGGGTTTAATTTTGTAGTTCTGATTGTGTTCTACGTTAGACTACAGCCATATGGCTTTTCTGTTTTTGTATTTTGCCTGAGTATAGAGCTGCTTTTGCATAATTGACTAATTGTTCATATTTTCAATTGGGATTGCCTAAAATGAACAAGTTCTTGTGCATAATCGTGCATCTTGCCTGCGGTACAATGTTAATTCTGGAGTTGGTGCTTTTGTTGCAGTCTTCTCTTTTTCCAAAACTTATGTACCCAAAAAAAAAAAATATTTTGGCCTTTTGAAACGCAAGCTGTTTTGAAAGCCATGCCATTAGGTACAATTTTCGTCCAAATGTTGTGAAGCATGTCAGATTCTTTGGATGGCACCTACAGTGGTTATTTATTTATTGATAATTCAATAGTTCATGAGGAGGGGGATTTGAACCCTGGATGTCTTTGTTGGAAACTCTAGGAGGTGCCAAACATTTGAGCTACGAGTTCTTGGCAAATGGCACTGGCAATGTTGTGGGCCAAATCTTCTAAAGTTTTAAGCCTACACTGGGTAGCTCAATTGCTTGGCCTCCCATGATGTCTCTAGTTCAAGTCTTGGGATTACCTGATACATAGTTCCTGTGAACAGGGTATCCGGGGTTTACTTGACAGGGATGGGTACATGAAGTGGCCTTGCCTTGAAGAGTTTCCTTGTCATAAAAAAAAGGTTCTAAATTAGATTGATTGATATGCAAAGCCAAGTCTTTTGATGAGGCATGGAGTAAACAGTGGTTTTGGCATATCATTACATGGTCCCCTTTGTATAATCCATTGATGTGATAGATGTCATTTCTTTCTCTTTACAATGATAACTGACTAAGTTAACTTTAGACTTAAGAGTATTGCATTCATTCAGCAGGTATCTTGTTCTTAGTTCAAATAGAATAGTAGGTAGAACCGTAGAAGTAATAAGTACTTCGAAATGTTGTCTGAATTCAACACCCTATATATCATATGGCCCTTTCATTGTGTAGATAGAACACAGTAGAATATGAACATGATTGAACATGCATGTTGATTTCTGATTTGCCTTGCCAACTTGAAACAGGGCATGGCATAGCTAAAAATGTAGGTGATGGGGCTCGATGTTATTCATAGATGAATTAATAGATAAGTATGGGATGCATAAATAAGATACATATATACTTGCATATGCTTGCATTTATATGATTAGTTTGTGTTTCAAGATTAGAAATTATTTGTGGGTTATATTTGTTGAATAATTGCATTATGTAATTATATTTCATTTGGGTTTGAGTAGGGCATTTAGTGGCCCTTTAGGGTCACCTAATCCTTTCCTAATAGGTCGGGTTTGGGTAACCATTAAGAGTTGTGGTGGCTTGGGGAATGGAAATAGTAAATCCCTCAAAAATCCAAGTGGATTCATGTATGCATCTAGGGTGGTTAATGAATTTACCAACTCAATAGGGTCTGTGGGACTTGATGGGACATAATTGGCAGCCCCCTTTAAAGACTTATAAATTGCGACAGAAAGCTGGTTGTAATGCTCAAGCATTAATTTGGGATGTTTTGGATGATGGAGAGCTCTCTGGGGGACCTTGCTTAGTCCGTCTAAAGTTGAATTGAGTCTTATGTTATTGTTTGTTTTTGTTTATTTGCTGCTGGATCAGTTTTAATTAAGTTTTACTAGAATGAGGGCAATTTAGTAATTTGAAAATTCCTCGAATGGTCTGTCCTTGGTTGTACTGAAGCCCATTAATCTTATTTTGTTTTTTGAATCCTTTTTTCTATTTGGTTTAGAAGTTCTTAAGTACTTTTTTTTTTTTTTTGGTTATAAGTAATCCTAATCATTCTAGTAATAGGTTATTTAGAATTCCTAGTCTTTCTAAGAAAGGATTTAGAAATAGCCTATATAATGGCTTTATTGTATTCGATAATATTGATAGATTTTAATAGCTTTCCAACTTTTTTCAAGCTTTGAGGTGTGATTGTTTTCTCCTACCTAAGTGTGACTGCTTAGGAAAGCCTAGGTGTGATTGCCCAGTGTTTTATCTTTCTTTATTTGATGTTCTTTTCATTGTTTTAATACCAAACAGCCATCAACACATTCAATATCTTATCAAGAATCTAGTTTAGTGCTGAAATTCCTAAAAATCCTACATCAAATTCCTAAAATTTGATGCAGATAGAAAATTGCAATAAAGAAACAAAGACGAAAAATTATAAAAAATTAAAATCCTAGGAGTCAGTGATGGGAACGTAACTGGCAGTTTCCTTTGAAGATTTTTTTAATTTGGGATGTTGCAGATGATGAAGAGTTCTCTTGGGACCTTCCTTAGTCAGTCTAAAGTTGAATTGACTCTTATTTGATTGCAGTTTCCTTTAAAGACTTTTTAATTTGGGATGTTTCAGATGATGAAGAGTTTTCTTGGGACCTTCCTTGGTCAATCTAAAGTTGAATTGACTCTTATTTGATTGTTTGTTTTTGTTTTTCCCTGTTGGATTGGTTTTAATTAAGTTCTCCCAGTTTAAAGACAATTTGGTAAATTCCAGGTCTTCTGGAATGGGCTGACCTTGGTTGCACCAAAGGCCTTTTCGCCTCACACCTCGGGGCCTTGGGCGATATAAGGCCTTGGCATCTTAAGTTTGCCTTTCACCTTTAACTACCTTGACCCTAATTCTAGTTGACTTAGGAAAGCCAACTATTGATTTACAAAAATATGCTTGATTCGAAGAAATTAAATGAATTACTAATAACCTAATTTACGTCCAAGACTTGACCAATAAAAATATAATTGACTTCTAATATTAACAAAATATTTAATTTGTAGGTTTCATAAATTTTATGTACATAATTGACTTTGCAGTTCTTGAATTTTGTCTAGGGTAAAAGAAAATTTGATTTCTTTTTGTAAGGCTTGTGGCTTTTATAGAAAAATGCTAGATAATCCTTTTTTTCTTCTTCTTGCAAAAATTTAAGAATTCTTTTTCCATTTCTGTCTCGTTTGTATCTTTATCAAGTGAGGTGGGTCTGGTATCAGTGGTTAAGGTTGAAACCCAACTTGTCTTAGGATTGGGCTTGAAATGGGATATTTGAGTTAAATTTGGGTTTTTGGGTGACCTTTTTGGCATTCACCTAATCAATTGCCATCTATAGGTCTAGGGTACTTCAAATTTTTTGTAATAGAATAGTCTATTGGTGTGGAGTTGCAACTAGAGGGTTTGTTTGGTAGAGAGGAAAGAAACATCTATTCCTTTGTTGTTCGGTTACTTTGAAGTTGTGGGATATGGTTTTTGGTTTATTTGGAGTTTGTTGGGTTATGCCAATGTCTGTTGTTGAGCTTCTTACTTGCTGGCAAGGTCGATTTGGTCACCATCGTAATGGATATATATGGATTGTTGTTCCTCATTGTTTGATGTGGTGTATTTGGAAGGAAAGAAATAGTAGGTGTTTTGAAGAGAATGAGTGTTCTATGCTTGATCTCAAGCTTCTATTTTTTAGAACCTTATTGGATTGGTTCTTAGTGCGGAGAAACCAACCTTTTTCTTCAATTTTGGATTTATTTGATTTATGTAATTTTTGTATTTGATATGTATACCCCTGTATACTCCCTGTGTACTTGAGTGTCTCTTTTTTTGATATCAATAAATCTTTATTACTTATAAAAAAAAAAAAAAAAAAAAAAGTGAGAAAGAAAATGTAAAAGGCTGAACATAAAAAGGAATGAAGAGATTAATATTTTTATTATTAGTATTTGGTTGAAGGGATAGAAAAGGGTAGAGAATAAGTATTTTGTATTACATTCCTATTATATTCTTTTGTTGAATTTCTTTTAATAAACTTTATCTATGTAAGACACTTTCTCTTATTTTCCTCCCATTTTGGAAGATTAAAATGGGGGCCTGGATATAAAATGTCCATCACTCCCTTATTCCTTCCATTTTTCCATTCTACTGAACAAGAGAAATTACAATCCATCTCTTCTGTTCTCTCAACCTTCTTCGATCCTACCATGTTTCCTCCCAACCAAATGCATTCAAAAGGTCTTTTTATTGTTAAATGGATGGATTCATTTGGTATTTAAGTCCTAAACCCCACTTGTTAGGGGTTGAACTTGAGATGGGATAATTTTATCTTATTCTAGCTTTGGAGGATCTTCCCAGCCTTATTTTATCTCTTGAGATGGGACTGATGGTGATCTTTTGAGATGGAAGTTGATAAAAAACGGGGATTTTACTATCTGCTCATATTATCATAAGTTACATGGCTCTTCTTCCGTTGTTTTTCCATGGAAAGGAATTTGAAAGGTTAAGGCACCCCGGCGTGTCTCTTTCTTTGTTTGGATAGCCGCATGGGATAGGATCCTCACGAGCGATAACTTGCGGCTTAGAGGCTTTGATTTTGTTGACTGGTGTGTTATGTGTCGTTGCTGTGGTGAGACAGTGGATCATTTGTTGTTACATTGTGGAAAGGCTTATCGGCTGTGGTGCTTTGTCTTTAGGATTTTTGGGATTTCTTGGGTTCCCTCATGTACGGTGTCAGATTTTCTATTTAGTTGGTGGAATTGGTTGGGGAAGCATTCATCTTACATTTGGAACTTAGTTCTGTCATGTTTGATGTGGTGTATTTGGAAGGAACGCAATCGGCGGACGTTTGAGGATTTGGATAAGGACCAAATGCTTGCTCTCTTTTCTGGTTCCCTGTTTGATTGGGCTAGGGCTTGGAGACTCACATCTAGTGACTCTCTTCCTCTATTCCTTAGCTCTCTTTCTTTGTAATTAATGTCGTTTTATGTTTTTGCTTTTCCATCTTTTTTGTACTTTTGATATGCTGGTGCTAATTTGCATCTAGCAGTTTTTGAATATATTTTTTCTTACTTTTCAAAAAAAGAGAGGATCTTCCCAGCCTTCAACCAACCCATTGCCATCCCTAGGTCTAAGTTTTTTGTTTTCTTTTGGCTTGGGGGGTGGGGCAAGGATGATGTAATTCACAGAATTTAGTTGGTATAAACGCTTCTTTCTGTTTGTGAAATCATCCTTACATTTCTGATTCTCCAGTGAATTTTCTCTTTTCCTAATAGAAATTTTAAATATAATGCATTATACAATAATAGCCATGCCATACAATTTTAATTTTTGAAGCTTCCTGTTGTAGTTAGATGGTAACCTAGGAGGCATGGCTACATGTGTGTCCATGGAGTGTCTGGTAAAAAAATAAAATAAAATTGGGACACAGCCTCAACATGGTTGCGACGTGCTCTCGATATGGCTTAAAAAAAATTAAAAGAAAGAAAAAGAAAAAATCACTGATTTGCATCCCTACCGTGATAACGAGGACCATCAATCAATAGAACAAAGGCTTCAAACAAATTTCTTTCTTTCTCATTCTAGAATAGCTTCTCTCATCTCTCTCATACTCTCTCTATGTTGTGCCATCGGCGATCCTCAGCTTTCTCATTGTCAACCTTGTCAGCCATCCTCAGTCAGATTGGCGACCTGTCATGGCCATCACACCATCTGATTTATCAATGCTCTATCGCTGATCGCTCCTCATTCTTAGTTCTACATTTGTCTCGCCTACTTTCCCCTGTTTTGTTCTCTATGTTTTTTTATTTTATTTTTCTCATTTTTGTTTTTAGAGAGTTCTATTCTCTCGTATCTATCAAAACAAGGGGTTTTATTTATTTATAATTGTTATAAAGTATAATAGTTTTGGTTAAGTGCTTAAGATTGTTGTATACCAATAAATTATGGTCCTGTTAAATTTTTCACTTTTATTTTTTTACATGAATTGTTTTACAAGTATAAAGTTATTGTTAAAACTATTATTTATTAATATATTACGTTCTTTTGAAGATAATGAGAGATCTATGCCAGACCTCAAGTTATTTTTCTTTAGAACTTTATTGGATTGGTTGTCAGCTTTGCGAAACCAATCATTTTCTTCTTTTCTAGATTTTCTTGATTTATGTAATTTTTGTGCTTGATTTGTTGACCCCTGTACACTTCCAGTGTACTAGGGTGTCCCTTTTTTGATATCAATAAATCTTGTTACTTATCAAAAAAGAAATATGTTATTGTTAAAAATGATCCTTTATTAAAAATATATGTTATTGTTAAAAATGATCCTTTATTTGCACTGTTTTATTTATTTATTTTTGAAGTTGATTTATTTGTAGTAAATAAATAATAAAAATTTGATTGCTACTAATAAATTATGCCCTAAAGTATACCTAAACTAATTATTAATTAATAATCAAATAATTAATTTCCGTGTTCTTGTTTTTCAAGAATTATCGTGTCTCGTGCTCATGTCCGTCCATGCTACCATCCTGAATTGTTCCTAGTATAATAGTATTTAGATTCAGTTTAAGGTTTTGAGGCATTTATATTTGGAGAAGCAGTTGCAAGCTAAATGATTCTAATATTTTATGATTTTAGAAAATTAGTTGAAATGTAACTCTGTATTCATTTCAAGGTCCATAGCCAACCATAAGTATTGGCTTGTTTTATGTGTTTCAGGGGCCAAAGAAGCTACACTATTGAGTATATTTTTGTGAAAACTGAAACTTTCATTTTATAAATGAACATCATGTAGAGTTTGTAGATCGAATCTATTTTGAGCCTGTTGGGGTCAATTTGTAAATTTCATGTAGCAGTGGTTTGGAGAGGGAAACTTCCTGGCTGAGAAGGATACTTTTTGTCAGGTTTGGTCAAACTTTTAACTTATATGAAAGAAAAAGATCAGAAGACTCACCAAGTTATAACTTATATATTTATATGAATGCTTGCAGTAGCAAGGGCAAATTTGGTGCATTTTAAATCCCTGGGAGGGCTAGGTATCAGAATTTGTAGCATACTATGGATTTTCAAGGGTGCAGCAGTATGTAAATAGGGTTGGGGAAAAAAAAAGTTGTGTTGCCATTCTTTTTTGTAGAATTTGCAACATTTGGAGATTAATGGCCTATTGGATTTAACTTTTTATCTGATCCCCCAAATTTAGTGAGAAAAGGGAGAGGGTAAGGAGGAGATGGGGATCATGTGATGAATGACGAACTATGATCTTATTTTCAGTTGCTTGTTGGTGTAAACCATGCCTCCCTGTTGTTGACATAGGTGTGAAGTATGACTAATCAAAAAGACATAGGTGTAAAGTATGAACTTTTATGAGCAAAATTTATGAATGCTTATTTTTGGCTGAAGTGGAATTATTCTGCCTATTATTCATGAATGCTTATCTTTCTCTCTAATGGCAAAGGAAGTGGAATTATTCTGCCTATTTTTGGCTGAAGTGAGGTGCATAGATAACTTCATATTTCACCTTATGAAATAGGAATTACAGAAGTGAAGTTTTGAGAGTTAATTCTGTTTATCAGTAAGTTTCTGATATTCTTGATTATTGCAGTTATTTACGTGGTTCCATGTAAGGAGACAAAGAATTCCCATTGAGAACTGAATAGGAGATGAAATTGAAGTTTTGAGAGAGAACTTCTTATTGGTAAGATTTTGAGAAATGTTGGTCATTGCAGTATTTATGTGGTTGCGGATGAACCTGTAAGAATTAGACATTTGATAGGTTAGTCATTGTTTTTTACATGTGGCCTATTATTTTGCATCTCGAGTGTTGCTAGAGTGTTGCTATAAGCTTAAATTGTGGTTTAATGGCAGGTAATCAGAAACAGTTTCATTTCATACAATAATTGTGGTGGGATTCATCGGTCTATCATTTTTCTTTTGATAGATCATCTGTGTATCATTGGGATGACAGTCACTAGTGGTGCTAATAGAAGTGTCAAGTATTTACGATGGCTCACGCACGCTCTGAAATGAGAGCGTTTTATGTCATGCAACAGCTGCTATGGCTTCGGGCTTGTGCGATATAGGAATAGGATATATAATCATTCTATTCAAAGCTACGATGATTTGAGTCCATTTAAGCCACGTCCACATTTTTATTAATTCATAATTAAACTACTATATTTTTTTTCCCTTTTTCTTTTATTTTGTTTGCCCCGTTGCAGTTACTTTCCTCTTAACACACACACACACACACTCTCTATTTCTCTCCAATTTTTACTTCCATTCAACTCCCAATCAATCAAAAGACATCATAGTTAGGGCAACTTGGAAAAACTCTCGTAGCGGTGAACAGAGATGAGTATTAGTGGGCTTCTGGTGGTGCAGTGAACGAAGATATTAGTGGGCTTCTGGTGGTGATGCGGCTCACACAAAGATGCGGTAATTGACGGCAATAAACAGGAACTAGGAAGGAGGGTTCAATGGTGAAGTATGGGATAGCCATCTGTGCTTCACGTTTTAAAATCCCTTGGCTTTCATTGCCCATATATAGGGTGACAATTTTTAACCAAACCCGTTAAGCCACTCATAACCCACCTAAATCAGGTAAGTTTTGACTCAACTCAATTAAAGATTTGGGTTAAATGGGTAAGGACTCAAATGGTTAACCAATTAAATGAGTATTAATGGGAAAACCCGTTGGGTATCCAATGGGTACCAAGTTTTTTCCCCCCCAAATTTCAACTATTCTAACACCAAAACCCTTAATTCTTAAGTCCTTGACCCCTCTTTTCACGTTATTTATTTTCTTGAATTTTCTCTCTTTTTCTCACAATTTTAAATTGTAAATCCTTTTAACCCTCTCTCACGCTGAGGCCTCCATAGCCAAAGATTTGAGCTCCTCTCATTAGTTGCCGCCACTTGCCACTATCGTGATGATTTTTAAACTCTTGAAGCTCTCTTCTCTATCTCATTTTCTCTCTCCTCACAACTCCATGGCTGAAATAAGGAAGAAGCTTCTTCTCTGCTGCCACTAGTCACTGTTGTTAGCCGCTGCCGCTGGTGGAGCTACTCCCTCTTTGGTTCGATTAGACCCAAACAAACACCCTCTCTCTCTCACATTGAAAAACTTGTTTGAATCGATTTTCAAATTTCGCCGAGATCGATTGAGTTTGGGCTTTAGATGAAAAATTTCCTTTATGTTTTGTTGAAGCCTTGTTTGGTTGTTGAGAAAGCTTAGGCTTATGAAAAGAAAATAGAAGAACTGGTATGGGGAAACTAAAGAGAGATAGTAGGAAATTTCAAGTCTTTGAATTTTTTTTTGTTTTTGTTTTTGAGAACACTGTCTTTGATTTTAATAGGTTAAATGGATGGGTTTAGTATTAAATGGGTTGAGTGGATAATGAGTATTTAGTATATATCTAAATGGGTAAATAGATAATTATGTACCCGTCTCATTTATGACCCAATCTAAAACCCAACACAACCTGCCCAATTGTCACTCCTACGAGTTGAGAGAGAGGAAGAGAGAGGGGGGGGGGGGGGTAAATCAAGCGTGAATATGCTATTTTATTTAGGGCATTCTTGTCATTTATGTTTGATATTTTTAGGTATGGGCACAAATTTTGAATTTAACAAAAATATTAAAGGGAGGAGTAATTTGCCAATTACCATTCAATGATAGGGAAATATTGTTCAGTTGTATAATTTAGAGGAAAAATGCAATTAACCCTTTTTGATGATTGAAGAATTTATTCTTGATATTATTAGTAATAGTTTTCTGAATAGCAGTAAGTGCATTTCATATATCTATGTAATGTGAGAAGTCCTAATTTTATACTAGGATCCTTTGTAGCCTTATTGTCTCTTTTTTTTTTTTTTTTTTCCTACTTAATTATGGACTTGCATTTACAATCATGTTTAATAACAAAGTCATATGCAAATTGGAATGAAGAAAAAAAAGAAAAAAGAAAAAAGAAAAAAGAAAATCCATTCCTTAAGTAACAGTGAAAATTGTCACTACATGTCAATATATCGAGGAAAAAAAAAAAAATCGTTGTTAAATCTTATACCTATTGCAGTGGCTAACTGGCTATTATTGCTAAAAGAACCATAATAGTGTGAGAAAAATCTCTATTACAAGAGATGCATCTCTTATGTATTAGTAATATGCAGAATCTCTATTATATTGTGTGTGAAGCCCACGGGTGGATAGAGTTCACACAATGTGAAAAAATATTACATATAACTGATGCATAAAGAAACTTTTTTCTCACTATAGGTGATGAACAAATTTATTTTTGATTTCGTGAAGAAAACACCTTTTGCGAGCCTATATATATATATATATATATATATATATTTTTTTTTTTTCTTGCTTGCTTTCTTTTACGAGGAGATTCATGGTTCAAATTCTCCATTCCCTTGTTATTGTAACAATTGAATGATTAAAAAAAAAAAAAAAATTCATCTTCTTTTAGTTCACTCTCTTACTGGGGAGCATCATACTCAAATAGATAACACCAAGATAATCAAGGTCTTATGTGGGTTACTTAATTAAACATAACTGGTCCATGGTCCTGTTGCCATCTAAGTTTAAAAACATAGTAGTATAAAAAGCATTACCTAAAGTACAGATTTTATAATGGAAGCTGAATCAGTTTACACTTCAATTTTTGTAATACCCTTATCCCGAGCAATTGAAAGCACTAACATCTAACAACTTTCATGGTTCCGTTCCCTTAAAGTTTAAAAACATAGTACATTGCATTATGGACCGATTTTACAATGGATGCTGAATCGGAGTCCACTTTAATTTTTGTAACACCTTTGCTCCAAGCATTTGAATGGAATTTGAAAGCACTACTACTATCTAACAAGTAATAGCATTTCCGTATTTATATCATGTTACTACTAGGGTTTTAAAAAATTAAATAGCAAAAAACCCACGTCCCATGCAAAGGCTCGAACTTGGGATCAGCTAACCAAAACACAAGGAGCATACCACTAAGCCACTAATCAGTTATGTCTTAAAGTTACATATACATATATATATATATATATATATATTTATATATATTGGTCGGTTCGGTTGGTTTCAGGGTGAAAAAATCCAGCACCGAAACCAAAACCGAAAATTTTGGTTTTTAAAAAATGAAATCGAAACTGAATCGCACTGAAATCGAATCGAAATTTTGGCAACAGTTCGGTCAATTTCGAGCGGTTTTTTCAGTTCCTCGGTTTTTTTCACACCCCTAGTTTCAGGTGTCTATATATCATTTGGCCAAATTGTTTCACTCCTTATCCATGAGATACTTTGAAAATTTCATGGACCAATAGGGTGCTATATTGAACGTAAGATCTTTGAGTTTACATCATACCCCAAACTAAGCCCGTCACTCAAATACCCTCGTGGTTCAGCCAAAAAAAAAAAAAAACCCTTGTGGGGGGTTAGCTTCAACACTAATTAAGTTCAATGTTTTACTGTTTATGGGATCCATTTTTAGGAAGGGTTTCATAGTTTCACTTGTTATATGTTGTGCTTAATTGAACTTGGTTACTATTGGAACAAATCAAAATCCATCTATACTTCTTAAAGATCTTTGAATCCATGAAGATGTTGTATGCATGTCTCAAACCAATGAGCACGCCATTAAAGTTTGATTACCAAATTGAAAAGAAAAAAATGAGGTCAAAGTGCAACGCTATAAAAGTTTAGGGAGTCTAATAGCATTTTGCCATAAAAGAAGAGTGATAAGTGAAGTTCTTATCTTACCTAGAATTGTAATATACTTCTTTACAGTATATGAGAATACACAATTTATCGTAACTTATTTAATGGTTTGAAGGAAAATTTTGTCCTTACTTTAATTTGTTATTCTGTCGTAACTTATGCTATTTGTGCTTGTATATTATTTTGAAACATCGTATCTTTCTTTCATTATATTTGGTTTGGAGAAAGAAAACTTTGTTATTTTTTAATTTGTTGTTTTACCATTAAGTAGAATAATGTTGAGTCTTATAACCAATGCTACTTGTTTATACCATTTTGATACATTAAATTGTATCTTTCTTTACGTAATGGATATTATTCATCCAGAAAAGCTTGTCATATTTGAAAACTCAAATAGTGTGAAACACTATTACTTGTTTAGACCCTAAATTTTAAATAAATGGCTAGATTGCTTTTACCCTACTTAACTAAGTACGGAATAAGAGTAAGTGTAACGCAATAAGGCCGGAACTACTCTATAGCATATACAAATACAATAAACAATAAATCTAAAGCATAAAGAGTAAGGGAAGAGAGATGCAAACACAAGATAACACCGAGACGTGTTATCGAAGAGGAAACCAAAGTACTCGGCGAAAAACCTCTCCGCGGCCTTCCAAGCCAAATCGATCTACTAGTGAATAAAGTTGGAGTACAAGGATATCAAAAAGACCCTTCAAGCCTAATCTACCTAATGTACTTGAACCCTCCAAGTTCCAGTTACCAACGGACTTTACCGAGCCATGTCTTCACTAGTTATTCGGATCCCGCAATTAGCTCCAAATTGCATCTGCCAATCTATGGCTTCTTCCAATGCTTCCCACACACACCAACACTTCTCTCAACACTCAAATTGGGTGAGGTAAGTGTTTGGGCTACGAACCTCTAAAAAATTTGTAATTGGAGAGGTAGGAGTAGAGGAAAACTAAGAGAATTTGTGTAAATGATTGTGGGTTTACAATCTCTAACTCTTAAGTGTATTGCTAGGGTTTTTTTTCTTTCTCTAATGGTCTCTTTATAATTTCGTGGGTAATGTGGGCTTATATAGCATGCGTAAAGAAATGAGGAAAGCACTCTTTAAAATCATCCAGGCAAAGAGTTTCGCGGGTCACTTGCGAGTTGGCCAAGTTGCAAAGTGACTCGCGAAAACTAGTCTAGCATAAGTCCTTTCAGCTTCTAGCATGTGCTTCTCACGTGGCCTTTCGCGGGTCATCCACTTGCGACCCAATCACGAGCTAGTTGCAATCTTCATTGTCTTCACAATTCTTTACAAAACTCTCACACTCAACCCTTACATTAAATCCCACAAATATATAGGAAAATGATTGAACAAAATACAGTCAAATTTGACATGAGATTAAAGTCAACAAAAACATAGTTATAAATCACAACTTTACAATATTAACGTCTTTTATGTTGGATTCATATGTATACTAATAAAATCTTTCAAACAAGCACAACCTGCATTTGGATAAAGTTGCAAATGGAAGCTATTATTAGGGGCAAACAGTTGCATTTGAGGAAGTATTTTATGGTGGGTAGGTTTGTTTTAGGATGAAATGAAAGGGACTGCGACGTACCGTGTAAGCTCCAGTACACGGTGAGGATTTGGAATGGAGAGTATCAATGGTCAAAAACGTGCCACGTCATTTAAAATATTAACACACACTTAACTGGGGTTAGACACAAATTTTTTTTTTTTTTTTTTTTTTTTTTTTTTTTTTTTTTTTTTTTTTT